>CP119638.1:1150000-1565000 GCA_030078075.1 Crithidia sp. LVH-60A | reverse complement strand
AACTTCTTCTCTCTCCCTTTCTCAATGGTCTTGTTTTCAAAATTCTCCTCACCTTTCCCATCGCTCTCAGCTGCAGTGAGCGGGCACTTTCTTTGTGACGGCCTGTATTGTCGGGACTTCAGGCCGCCTCATCTCTCAATACCGCTGCACCACCGCCGAGCACATTGTTTTTTTTTTTTTCTGCCTCCTTCGGTTGCCTTCTCGCCATGCGGCGCACACGTCTGCGGTGGATGTACCTGCCGCGTACTAAGAAGAAAGTCCGACAAGGAGCACCCGATGCAGGTACAGAACTCTGAAGATTTCCTCAAGACCGCCTTGACGCTGGCCACCGTGACGTGCATCGCTGCCTTTATCATGACGCTACGGCAAGTACAGGTGCGGAAGCGCCGCTCGGGACAGGAGGTGCTGCTGAAGCGCTCAGGTCAGAAGGTCGTCATCATCGGCGCGGGTCCTGGCGGCTGCGCGACGGCCGCCAGTCTCACCAACGCCTCGCCCGACCTGCACGTCACGGTGATTGAAAAGGACCGCCAGCACACGTTCCTGGGCCAAGTGCCCTTGGCACACGTGGGTCACCGCAGCTACGACCTCGGCACGACAACGGGCATGGACGTGGAGCGCTCACCCGCATCGTGGAATGTGACGCGCGAGGCTGACTTAGTCGCCGCGGAGGTGCTGCGTGTTGACCCGGCAGCGAAGCGGGTCTTTGTGCGCACATCCACACCCATGCTGAACGCTGCGAAGCCGCTGACGGAGGCGGAGGAGAAGGCAGCAGCTGCGGCGGCGCCAGGAGTGCTTGCGCGGTGGCTGCCATGGACGCGCGGCAGCGCAGCGGCGAATCCCGTCACCATTTCCATCAACGCGGACGGCAGCCACAACTTGTCGGACGGCACCACTGTCTTTGCGTACGACGCGTTGGTCGTCGCCGCTGGGGCACAGCGCTCCACAGGTCACTTGCACGGCATGCTGCAGCCACCATCAGCTCGACAGCTACCGTATCGCCGTCAACCCCGGCACGACACGGGACAGCCTCACGTCGATGTTTGCGGGCAACGTGGTGCACGTCAAGGTCCCTCCAGCGTCTTTTGTGTGGCAGATGGAGGCGGCACGGAAGCTGATGGGCAAAGGGTCGCCGTGTGCGACTGTGGACATGACGAAGGACGGCCACAACCCATCACTGCGGGCCTCTAGTACCGCTGCTTTACCCACCGGTGTAAACTCCGTTGCTGCAACGACACATGAGACAAGCTGGGAGGACGCGCCGCTGGTGATGCGGCTGCGTGCAACGGTGCGTGAGCAGTGGACCGCCTTCCGAGACCGGCCGTCTGCTGTTGCTGCGTCTGGCACTGACGATGCCACCATTCCAGATGAAGTTGCCCTGCGTCTGCAATTAGTGTCCACTGCTACACCGTCTACGTCTTCTTCGTCTCCGTCCTCGTCGCCCCTCGCCCTTCTCTCGTCGTGGTGCATGCGTTTCAGCAGCCGGCAGCATGACAGCACCTTCGTCTCGAGCACCAACACCATCTGGAGGTTTCTCTTCTACTACAGCAAGCTTAGTCACTGCCCCTTGTTCGCCGTGACGGCTGACGAGCAGCCGATTGCCACGGCCCCACCTCAGCTGAATCATGCGATTGAGAAATTCTGGCGAGAGCGGCAGCTGCGGTGCCGTGTCGGCGACAGCGACGCAGACGGCAATCACTTCCACGTTCTCTACCACGCGTACGTGACCGCCATCGACACTTTGGCGAACATCGTCACCCTCTACGACTACAAGAACAACGCCGAGCTGCGCGTCCCCTTCGCGCTCTTGGTTCTTGACCTGCCGTTGCGTGCGCCGGGCTTTGTGCGACGGAGTGGGTTGCACCGCACGCGCTACATTGACGAGCGTGTGCGTCCCGCACTCGCAGAGGGCGAAAATGCGGCAGCAGAGAGTGCAGCTGCTGCTGGTGCGCTGCCGTCCGTGAAGGCACTGCAGCGTGCGCCATTACTGGGCATGGGGACGGCAGAGCTCGAGGCCGTCTTCTCGGACGAGGCGTCGTTCATGGACGTGGACCCCAACACGCTGCAGCACCGCCGCTTCCGCGACGTCTTCGCGATTGGCGACGTTGCCGGGCTGCCCTCGGTGAAGGGATACGGTGCCGTGTATGCGCAGGTGCCGGTGGTGGCGCACAACGTACGACAGGTGCTGAACGCACAAAAGATCGAGGCGGCTGCAGCGTCTGCGGAGCGTCCGACCGCCGAATCGTCAGTGGTTGTGCCGCGCGCCAACGCACGCTACACGGGCTACTCCTCCTTCCACGTGGTGATGACAACGTGGCGTGCGATGTGGCCCGAGATGGAGTACGCGTACGATGCCACCGATACGACCGCAGTGGATGCAACGACGGAGGTGTCAGCTTGTGCTGCAGAGGCTCGCAGCAAGGCCAGGTGCGACATCGTGGCACCGCTGCGCCACTACGACCACCATCTCTGGAACAATCTGGCGTGGCGTGACCCCCGCGGCTTCTTCAACGCCCTCTACTATCAGTCTTCCCTGTACGAAATAATGTTCTACTTCGCCTTTAGTCGAGCACAGTGGCACTCGCCAACGTGGTTCGCCGTGCCGAGCTTCTCGGTTGAGGACGGCACGCGTCACGTACCGTCGTTGCGCGATCTGCTTTAGGGAAAGAAAGAAGAAGAAAGGGGGAGATCGTTTGCGGGGCAGCTTGGTGTCTTCCACCTACCAAGGGCCGCCCGCAGTGGAGCTCATCGAGGAGCGAGGAGTAAAGAGGGAAAATGTGTGGGTGAAGAGCTGAGGGTTTTGACGGCGCTTTATCCCGGCGCATGGTTCACACACAGAGAATCACAGACGGAAAGACGCATTTAAAAGGGAACAGCGAGGGCATGCGGATGCCTTCTCGTAGTGCGATGGCTTGATTTTGGTTTTCACAACGGTTCACAATGACACATAAGAAAGAAAGTTTTTACGAGTCTGCTGTGACGTGGGCAAGGTAGCTCAGAGGAAGGCACTGCCTCGGCGGGCATCTTTGTCCACGAAGACCGAATTATGTCGACTCGGACTGGGGGAAGAAAACTAAAGCGTTAACAGCGATACACCGGTGCGTCACTTTAAACAACAACAAAAAGGTGGGTTGGTGAGAAGCAATACATGAGAACATCTGCTCTTTTACCAGATATTGCACAGCGCACAGGTGGTGAGTCGTTTCTCTTTTACCCCCTCTTACTTCGGCAAACACCTCTTCAACTCAGTTTGCTGCACGCCTCTTTCCCTCTCCTTTGTTCTTTTCTTTTGTACACAAGCGCAGCTCCTGCAGCTTCATCTTTTTGCCAAAGAAAAGAATAATAGCGCAGGTGACTTCCTGCTTCGGCAACGCTCACACACTAGGGAAAAAAAAAAAGGAGCGAGCAAGGGCAGGCGCACACACGCGTACGCAACAATCCACCAACATTAGCGTAACATCACAAAATAAAGCAAAAATTTGGTAAGCTCATCACTTTCTTTGTCTCTTTTTTGTTTTTTTTCTTCTCCTGCTTCTGGGCCTGCCGATTGTGCGGGCCACACCGCTTAATTCAGGGTGCTCTTTCATCCCCGTTTCTGTTCTGGCGCACCTTTTGTCTAATCATCTACTTCATCATACAAAACATTCAGAGCCTTTTTTTTTTCTGTTTCTCTCACGGTTCGACTCTCTTGACTTTTCTTTTGTGAGGAGTTTTGCTCAGCTTTTTTTTTGTTTTCACCTATCAGAATTATTTTCATTTTTCCCATCGTCTTCCCTTTTTTTTTCTCTTTTGAATTTTTTGACCTGCACCATTTTCCCTTCTCTTTTTCTTATTCTACCTTTTCACCCATAGTTAAGCACTCAGTCAACATATATACATATATATAATTTCTCTTTCTCCTCTTTTCTTCTTTACCTGCGCGCAGCTTTAAAAGCTTCTTTTTTTTTCCCAGAAGTGTCGTGTCGCTGCTCAAGTGACTTTTTAAAAAAAAAATTCATCCTTTCCTTTTTCGTAGGTTCAGCACCAGTGCTTTTTTTTTTTTGTGCATACCCCTTCCACCTCCTCATTGTCTTTTTTTCTTTCTGTGGTTTTTTTATTATTGTTGTGCTTGGTTTCTCTTCTTATCTGTCGGTCTCTTCCGACGGTGTTGTGCGCTTGTGTGCTGCTTGGCGTTTTCCTGTTTTATTCTTTTTTCTTCTTTCCCAGGGCTTTCTTGAGCTCTTTTCTGTTGCTGCTTGTATTTTTTTTTTTTTTTTCAGAATATATTTTGTCTCTGTGGCGATGAACGGCCACGCTGCTGCTGCTGGTGGCGGTCGTGCGTCTCAACCCGAAACGGCAGAGATGACGTCTCTGCCGAGCAGCCGCACCACCGCACACTATCCGCCCACCTTGACACACCGGCTCCCGCCTGCACGCCGTGAGGAGGCGGAGATGAAGGCGCAGCGTCGCGCGTCGCTGCCCGCGTCGTCGCCCTCGCCGCTGGTGCCCGTCGCACGTCCGCGCAGCACCACCGCCACGATGACGGCGATGCGGGTGGCGACGTCGTCTCCGTCGTCCACCGCCGTGGCAGCGCTGCCGCGGTCTCCGCAGGCGATGCAGCCAACGGTTGTGCCACTTCCACCGATGGGGAAGCCGGTGCGGCGGCCCTGCAATCCCCCTGCACAACCTAGTTTTTCCTGAGTCGCCCAAGCAGACGGAAGCTTCAGAAGAGAAAGTGGCTGACTTTTTGACAGCGGTGGCACCCCGTTCCAAATCTCCTCGCACGTCGCCCGCGTATATCGTGGAGACGGCGGCGGTGGTCCCTAGCTCGGTGATGAACGGCTACGAGGTTCCGGACTTGGTGCAGTCTGCCGGTGGCTTGCAATCCCTCATCTTTATGTTTGACCACCGCGACGGCGAGAACAGCAGCGCTGCCGCTGCAGCCCCGCTGCTGGACTTGGCCGACTTTTCGTTCTCCACTCCTGCCCCACCAACCGGTTCCGGAGGCGAAGGTGACAGCAACGTTAATGGTGGTGGTGGTGCGCGCAAGCAGCAGCGGGGCTCTGCAGAGCAGACGGGTGAAAAGGCTGTGCCAATGGTGCAGGCCCGCGTTCCGGCCAACATCGCCCCACGCTTCCAAGTCTCAAGCTACGGCGACGTCGCAGACGACTGGTACAATCTCGCCAGCAACGACGCGGGTGACGGCGAGAGCACTGTGAAGGCGGCACACGACGGAGACAAGGACACCACGAGCGCCACCGAGAGCGCCAACCAGTCCGACTCGCTCACCGACACCCGCACCTCCCTCTCCGGCGGCGACACGCCAAGCGATTCTATTCTCCTCCCCACAGCGCTGCGTCACTCGCGCAGCTCGGAAGGTAGCACGGGGGAGTCCATCCCATTTCACAAACGTGTCGTGATGCGGCAGGAGACGGACGCGGATGTGCAGTGCTACCACGCCTACGAGTACGTTCTCTCCTTCTTTGAGCAGCGCGGCCACGACGTCGACGAGGACCGCAGCGGCGGCGGCAGCTCTCGGTCCAGTCAGGTGAGCCGGCCCAGCAGCCGCAACCGCGTCGCGGTCGTGCATGGCACCGACTTTCAACCAAAGCGGTCGCTGCGCCGCATACCCACCGAAGAGGAGCGCCGCGCCGCCTTTGTGAGCCGCACCTTGCGGGACCTCTACACCAACGTTGCCCGTGCGTACCAAGTGGCCGGCATCCCAAAGGGCTATCTGGATGCCTTGTACATGGTGGAGGTGTTGAAGGGGGCTCGTGAGCCGCGTCCACGCTCACGCGCGAACACAGCGGCGAATCTTGGTCTCGCCGCCGTCAAGCGACGAGGACGAGGCGGCGGCGCAGCTGCGCTCGACGGAGGTGGTGCCGGCTGACGACGACCTGGACAGGGCGTTGCGCGGCGCTTTTCGGCCTGCGCGGGGGCGAGGCGGTCGTGGCGGTGGGCGTGGGCGTTGTGCAGGGGTTGAAGGTGGTTCTGCGGGGCGGCGTGAAGGTAGCTCCGAGCCAGCAGCGCAGAGCTGCAAGCGGAGTAAGGGGAAAGGCAACGCACGTGGTGGAGCAAAAGAGGAGGCGAGTGAGGCTGCGGCGTCTGGGCGGAGAGCAACGGCCTCGTCGGGCCCCCAGCAAGGCAACGCCCACGCTTTCATGCTGCGCGTGCTCCGGAAGAACAGCGTCCACTTCGACTACCAGCACAACCCAATGCCGCTCCACACCTACCGGGCTCTGCAACGCAGCGGCGACGTGCTTCTCAACGGTAAGACGTTTCGCTTGCCCATCTGGGACGACGAGAAGTCGGGCTACCTGGTCACCGGCGTCTTTGACCGCACCTTGAGCTTCCCAAAGAACTATCGCGACGTCCTCACCCGGGAGATATACGCCGAGGAACAAAAAGGTGGCGTGTCGACCAGCTTTCCGCTGCCGGAGATGACGCGGCAGCACAACGCCGTGAATGCGCGTTGCGTCAGCGATGACAGCGGCGTGACGCTGCGTGGCTGCTCCATCGTGCGCCACCCCGACGTCTTCGGCATCTACGACGGCCGTGTGCAGGGCTGTCAGGTGCCCCGTGCCTGCCGCGATCACCGCCGCACCGGCATGCACGCCGCGATCCAGTCCCTCGCCCACTACATGAACCTCTTTTCCAAGTACCCGAGCCTGGTTCGCCTGCTGCACCCACAGGACCGGTATCGGTACCCCGTGGTGAACCCGGTGGGAGGGATGTACTGTGTGCCGCTCATCATCAACGGGGCGGCACGGCTGGTGAAGGTGGACGACTACGTGCCCATCGACCCCGTCACCGGCACCTTCCGCTGTCTCACCTCCAGCGCAAACGAACTCTTCCCCACCTTGCTGGAGAAGGCGCTGCTGAAGGCCAACAGCGGCGGCGTGACCCTCCCCTTGATGGAGGCCTCCCACGTGCTGCATCAGCTGTGCGGGTGGATTCCGCAGACGATCCCCTTCGCGACCGATCCTGCCGGCAACGAGGTGATGTGGGATGGCATGCTCTACCCGGGGGAGATGTGGGACGCCCTGTCGGCGATGTACCAACGCGGCCGACTGGCCATGTCTCTTGTGGGGATTTGGGAGAAGGAGGAGACGAGGGCGACGGCGCCGTCCTTTGTGCGCCGCAACCTCTTCAGCCGCCCCGCACACTTCACGGTGCCGGTTTCTTTTCCGGTGGTCGACTTGATTTCGTGCGTGGAGTCCACGGCGGGGCGGGCGACACGGCGGATACGCGCCGTGATGCTGCGTGACACAACGAAGGACCCAACAAGCGCGGACTCTGGGCCGCCAGTGCCGACGGCGCTGTCGGAGGCAACGCTGACCAGCCTCGGTTACAGCACTGTGCACCGCGACGCTGGCGTGTTCTGCGTGACGTGGGAGGAGGCAACGACTTGTTTCGACCACTGCTCCGTCAGCCTGTGCCCCTCCACCTACTGGAGCAAGGATGCGCTAAAGCTGCGTCCACGCGAGCCGACACGAATCTGCTGCCACGACGTCTACGACATGCGCAACGAAGGAAAGGTAATGTTCCACCAACCGCAGTACCACCTGTGCTTCAGCAACGTGGAAAGCAGCTCGCGGGTCTTCGTCGTGTACACGCAGCACACCTCGATGCAGCACCCGTTGCCGTGGCCGTGCGAGGGACTGACGAATGCGACGGTGGATCGCTGCTCTGGTGGCGGGGCCGCGGTGCAGCTGCGCTTGTACGAGGTCACATCCTTGCCGTCTATCCTGCAGTGGCGGCGGGAGGGGTGCGGCGGGGCAGGCGGTCGCAGCTGCGCCTTCGCCAGCTGCGTGGGTCGGCGCCTCACTGGTGAGCTCGAGGGACCGCGGCCGAGCTGTATCGTTGCCTCCGCCCTCGGCCGCGCGAACGCGATGGTGACCGTCGCCTTCGACGTCTCGCCCGGCACGCGAGAGTACGTGTTGGTGCTCGACGTGGAGGCCGACGCCACCACCGACGCTGCTGACCGCATGTCCTCCTTCCCCTACACCCTGACCATGTACACGAGCATGAATGTAATTGGAGCAGACGAACCCGGGCTGCGTGCCGTTCGTGGCGCCACGTGGGCCGTCGGCGTCGTGCGGGGAGAAGAGTGGCGGCAAAGCGCGGCGCTCGCGCGTACGGAGGCTGGGGGACGGCGGTGACGGGCAGCAGCAGCAGCAGACACTGGCGGAGACGGCCACGATGCACGCCATTCCCGCAGCGCTTCCGGTGAACGCGCGGACGGTGCGTGGTGTGTGGGGGACGAACCGCACCCCGAAGCGGGTGGCGATTGTGAAGCATGATCTGGTGACGGAGGAGCTGTGGACCGGGCCGCAATTCCACCTGCGCCTCAGCCAACCCGATGACGTCTTCATCCGCCTCTACGCGACGTCGCCGTGCTCGTCTACCTCCCTGCCGTCGGCAGCCGTGAAGCTGCTGCTCGTGCGCAAGACAACCCCGAAGAGCCTCGCCGTGATGGGTTATGTGATGGGGCAGAGCGACGTGGTGCTGGAGAGCAGCGGGTGGAGCACGGAGGGGGCGGTGCTCGATTCCTTCTCGCCCCACACGGTGCTGCTGGACCGCAAGCGTGAGCTCACGCAGTCACCCACGTGGACACGGCGGGAGTACAACGCGGTGATCAAGCTGGACCTGTACCTCGACCCAAGGGCGGATGTGGAGGAGGCGTCGTGCCTGCTTGTGCCCCACCCCGACCCTGCTGACTGCGTGCAGTCCCTCATTGTGCATGCCTTCGCGCAGGGGATGCTTATCTCGCCCGAGGCTTGTGAGGTGACCTGCATGGGCAGTGTCGTGCCGCCGTCAGTGGAGCTGCGCAGACTCCTGTCGGATCGCACGGCGTGCTACACCTTCAACGCGGTGAACGGGGAGAGTACGGCGGTGGTGGAGGAGGAGGGTTCGCAGAGCTATGCCTGCCGCGAGCCGTGCCTTGACATCTTCGTGGATGTGGAGGTCTTGAACACCTCTCCCTTCATGGCAGTGCACTTTCCAGAGAACGAGCAGAGTGGGCGGCTTGTCTCGCGACTCCGCACCGTCGCAAAGCGAACACTCAACAGCGGGAATCAGCAGAGCACGAAGGCGCTCCGTGCCCTCTCCTACATCAGCACGCTGATCCAGAATTCGGGGCTGGCAGAGGAGAAGAAGAGCTTTCTCCTCGGCCTCGCACGCGGTCTTTCGGACTGGTGCACGGCGCGGGCGAGCAGCAGGGCCGACGTGGCGCGAACGTCGCCCTTGATGCTTCGTCAGCTGCCGGCTGGCGACTACACGATCGTCACGTGCTTCAAGCCGACCGCGGGGACCTACGTACGCAACAGGGACAACCCGCGCGGCGCACCAACGCTTGTGCAGGGCGGCGACGTGGAGTTTAACGTGGAGGTGCAGCTGCTGCGGCAGCGGGTGGAGCTGACGGCGATTGCGACGACGGTGGACCCGGTGACGAGAGAGGCTGAGTCGCACAGCGCGCAGCTGAACGAGTACCCAGCAAACGCGTGAGCCGCGTGTGTAGCTGAGGCTGACGTCAGAGATCAGCTTCCGAATCAAATTGCCTTTTTTTTTGTTTTCTCTCTTTTTTTTTTTTTGTGGTTTCCTTCCGGCTAGGAAGGACGCAGTGAAGTGTCGCCCTATCGCTTGAACACTTTTTTTTTTGATTCCATATTTGTTTTTCTCGTTTTTTTTTTCCTCTGTTTATGTGTTCATGTGTGGCTGAGTCTTACTTTTATGGCGATTGTATACTATCTTTTTTACAGAATTGATTAATTCAGTGAAGTGTTGCCGTGCCTCGCTCGCGGTAATTTTTTGTCCATTTGTTTCCGTTCTCGTTTGTTTTTTCTCTTCCCTTCGCATCCAACATCCATATTTTCCCCTTATTGGGTCTTCTACTTTCAGATCAGTGCCTCTTTTCCTTTTATTGACGACGATGGCTGTTTTGGTATCATTTTCTCTATATTTTCCGCTATTCTACTCTTGAACACTGCCGCTTTTTTGAAACGACGACGATCGCCGCTTCTTTTCCTTCAATTATTTTTTCTCTCTTTTCCTTTACGTGAGAGTTATCATGCTGCCTTTTTTTTCTCTGTTTGTTCCTCCCCCCTCCCTCCCGCTCATGTGTAGTGCTTTACAGTTTCTCAGAATGTGCGTCGATGCACCTCAGAAAAAAAAAAGAACTAATTAAAACGAGAAGATGTGTTCGTGTGATGAAAAACGCTTTCGTGTTCTGAAGTGAATGGGAAAAGAACACACACACACACACACACACACGTACAAACAAAGCCAGAGGCACTTTAACGTGCTCTGTCAAATCGAAAAGGTTCTGCAGTTGTGCGTGGACACTGAATTGAAAAGAGAGGATGGAGGGCCCAACAAGAGTGTCGCCATCAGTGATGGGGAACCTTGCAGAAGTGCGAAGTATGCATTTGACTGCTCTCAGGCCGACCTCAGAACGTCGTTGTGCATTTTTTCCTTCTTTCCTGATCCCTCAGCAATACCGTTAAAGCTCGGGCGTGTCGAGTGTGAGGGAAAGGTTCGAGAAACAAAGAGCAGCAACTCTTTCACGTCTGCACATAGCCTCCGTACTCCTCCCTCTTTGAGATGGGCTTTTCTATTTATGGATAGTCAACTCCTTTCTTTCTTTCTTTTTTCCTCTCTCTTGCGTGTCTGCTGTCCTCTGGTGTACCGCAGCGTCGCCGCTTTTCCTACTTCACTCTCTTGCGAGGAACGGTGTTAACGCACCCATACACATTCACCCATTACTTGAGTTATCGTTGGACCGCAGAAGCATGTCGCTCAGCAGCAGCCCGACCACCGCAGCGGCAGCGCCGGATGCCGACCGCGACCCCATGTCTTCTCTTTGGGACCATCGGCGACACGTCTTTATCTTTACCCGCGCCGGCAAACCCGTCTTTGCCCTGCACGGTCAGGAGGAGCGGCTGAGCCCGCTCTTCGCGCTCTTTCAGGTCCTCCTGAGCATGAACGATGACGAGGAGGAGGAGGACGGAGTTGCCCTTGGCGGTGCTTCATCGACATCCAACACAGCACCAGACGAAGTGCGGCAGGTTGTTTATTACCAGTCTCGTCCCCACCCATCACGAGGCGGCGCGGACGAGGTGCAGGCACTTACGCTATTCTTCTACGTGCAAGGGGAGCTGATGTACGTCATGGCGCAACGCACCGCCGCCCCCGGCTCGCCGCTGCAGCGTGTCACCGCGGATGTCGCACAGCATATGCGGTGTGCGTCGACGGCGCCACCGGTGGCCAGCTACTGCGCCGCACAGCTCCGCCACCTACACCACGCGGTTCTCCTTGTCCTTCCGAACATCAGCACACTGCTGCTGCGGCAGCCGAGCTGTGACGTCCTCTCCATCTTCACCGAGTCCGACCGTGCGGCACTGCGAGAGCTGCTCGAGTCCTACGCGTGCCGGCTGACGTACGCAGTAGGCGCCATGGCAACACTCTCGCTGACAGTTGAGAAGCGCCGCATCGTGGAGAGCGCGCTGCTCCGCTCCTTCCGCTGCGCCGTGGACCCCGACGTCCCGCCCCCCTCGCAGCAGCTCTTCAGTCTTCTCTTCTTATCGTGACGCATTGCTGGCCGCGGTGGGGCCGCCAGAGTCGTACGCGGCGGCACCGAGCGAGGCGGACAAGGTGGCTCCGCTGGCTCTTGGCGCGGCCGACGCCTGCTGTGGTGGCCTGCCGATTGACGATGCCTTGCTCCTGTACCGCTATGCCCGCTCGCTGGTCAAGCGGCAGGTGGGCGAGGCGTGGGCGCCGGTGTGTCTGCCCCGCTTCAACAGCACCGGCTACTTGTGGTGCTACGCCGTGAATTTCAGCCGCCACATCCGCGACCTGCGTGGTGAGCGGGGGCTGTCGGTGTGGCCTCCTCTGTGGACGGAGAAGAGTGAGCAGGACGTGCTGCTGCTGCACGTTTCGGCCGGGCAGGACGACTTCACGGCGCTTTCCCGCTGCACGCGTCGCTTCGCTCAGCTGCTCTACTCGCCTACGGTGGGCGACAACTTCTACTACCGGCTGGAGGAGGAGCTGTGCTACCGCACACCTGCGCCGCTGACGGAACTGCTGGGTTCACTGCATGCCACGCCTCAGCGGCAGCAGCAGCAGCAGCTCCAGCGATCGGAAGGCAGCGGTGGCGGTGGCGATGCATCTTTGTCATCCTTGACGCCACCGCCGTCGCCGTCGCTGTCGAGCAAGGTGACGGGCGTCCCGCTCTGGTACGGCCTCGTGCTGCATCACGGCGATCCCAACTTTCTCAATTCGGATGCGGTTGCCGAGACGCACACCGGCACTGCTGCCGCTGCGGCGGTTGCGGCTGCCGCGATGCGCCATCTTCCCCGCTGCACGGCGGATGTTCGTCTCCTCTTCGAGTGCCAGCCCTCTCCGCTGCTGAACTTGACGACGCAGGACGACGTAGGAGACTTTTACCAGGCCGTGACGCGCTACCAGGCACAGCTGCGTGCCACTCCACCCTCTTCCTCGGCGCCGTCGCTGCTCCTCGTGCGGCACAGCAGCACCGCCGCCTTTGCCGTGATGCAGCCGACGATGGCGACGCTGACGACGCTCGCGCAGTGCTTCTTCTCGACAAAAGCTCCCTTCGACCTCCCAGTTCTCGAGGACGGCGGCAGCGCATTCAATGGAATTGATGTCCACCGCGGCGGTGTGAGCGAGGAGCCGAGTGCGTCGCGACGGGGTGCCTCCTTTTCTGCGTGGGCAGAGGCTGTGAAGGCGCTCGGTGTGGTGGAGCTCACTGTTGTCTTTCCAGCTGCCACGCCCGAGACGTTGGTGTGGTATTGGGTGGCTCGGGTGCTGTTCATGGCGGTGCAGCGGCGGGCACGGTTTGTGGTGCGTCAGCGGATCAGCTCAAAGAGCAGCTGAATTTTTTGCTGCTGTAAGATACTGCTTTTTATTGTTATTGCGAAGGAGGCGTTCACTTTAAAAAGGAGAAGTGGACGAGCCGAGAACATGTGGACGATGTCTCCCGTGTGTCCAAACAAAAGATGGCGTGCTTTTTTTTTATGTGGGCTATATATATATTTTTCTTTCCCTTTCGGGTTTTGCACGTTTAGTCCTCCACACTGTTGCCAGCTGTGCCACAAAATATTTTGCTCCCCTTGCGTTCACTCGCGATCACCAAACTAGAGACACGCAGAACAGAAATTAGTTGCCTCGACGTCGCTAATAGGGTAATACGAATGGGACCTACGACACGTATGAGGACAGAGTTGCAGAGTCCGCTGCGCTCTGTGCAACATGGTGCCGATCTGACCTGCGAAGGGGAAAATAAATAAAAGCATTACGATCGAGAGGCTCTGTGTGAACAAGCGTGAGAAATGGACGAGCTGGTTTTCTTTCGAAAAAAAAAGTATTCCACGCGTCGCTCAACATGGTGACGAGAGCAATAGAGTTGCATCATGTTACGCACATTGAAGCGAAGCGTAAGGAAGCGCTTGCCCTCCCCCGATTCCCTCACTTCTCTCTATTTTTATTCTTGCACCTCTTTTTTTTTTCCGCTCTTCGCGTGCGTTCTAATGTTCTCGTTTTCAACACCAAACTCTTTTGACAGGGTGTGATACGGCGCATTTTGGAAGTATTAATCTGGAAACAGAAGCTAAAGCGAATAACTAATATAGAAAAAGGAAGCTGCGTCACGGTGCACTCTGGAGCTTTCACTCTTTTTCTTCCCCTGCCTCACTGGAGAATAACGATATCCAGGTGGCATCTGCGTGTGGGTGTAACTAAAAGAGAAAAGGTGTTCTATAATAGCCGCGATGCTGTCAAAGAAGAAGGCAACGAAGCGGGCGGCGATCAGCGCCACGGTGCGCAAGGAAAAGGAGCAGCATCAGAGCAAGAAGGCCGCTGCAGCCGGTGTACATGCAAAAGCCGGCCGCCCCGCATCCGCCGCTGCTAGTGATGGTGTTGCCGGGAATGCGGAGCGGCACCCGAAGACCCTGTCGCGGACGGATGCCCTGGAAGCCGGCAGCGGCAGCGGCAGCCGTGCGGATTTGATTCGCAGCATCGGCGACCACATCAACACCCGTCTGCAGGACATCACCTTCGAGGACGACCTCGACGGCGACGTGTTCCATGAGCGGCGCGCGCAGCTGATGGAGGAGGCGCGCCTCGCCGCGGGTGTGAAGCAGCGCGTCGTCTCCACCGCCGTGCGCGACTACCTGGGCCACGCAACGGAGCTGCGTGACGTCCACACCGTCCGCATCGCGCACAACTGCAACTCGATCACCTGCGTCGCAGCGCTCGGCACCGACCGCATCGTGTACGGCGACAAGTCTGGCAAGGTGTACCTGGTGGACATCTCGCTCACGACGAGTGGGACGGGGGTGGCGGTTAGCGACCGCGCAGAGGCGGAGCGGCGTCGCAAGGTGCTGCTCGAGCCGGTGCTGCCCTCTGGTATTGTGTCCATCGCCGTGAGCGACACGTCGGCGAACCGCCCCACCACCCGCGATGTGTTTGAGAAGACAACGGTGGACATGTCGTGTCCTTCCTACGTCGCTGCTGGTGCCATGGACGGCTCCATCAGCATCTGGGAGACCCTCACCAAGGTGCACAAGGGCCTTCTCTTTATGCACCGCAAGCCCATCACCGGGCTGCGCTTCCGCATGGACACGTCCACCCTCTACTCCTGCTGCGAGGACGGCACGCTGCGGGTGTGGTCGGTGCCGCAGATGATGGCGGTGGACAAGCTCTTTGGCCATGAAGGGCCGGTGCACTGCCTCGACGGCCTGCGCAAGGAGACGGCGGCGACGGTGGGCGAGGACGCGACGATGCGCTTTTGGAAGGTCGACGCGGCAACGCAGCAGGCCTACACCTACGCCCCGCCTCGAGCCCTTGAGAGCAGCCCGAGCGCTGCCACGGGTGCAGCTCCGCCCCCGCCGGTGCCGAACGTCGTGATGGAGGCTGTTGCGATGCTCAACGAGGGCATCGTGATTGGCGGCACTCGCGACGGCAGCATCGTTGTCTTCGACCTCAACCGCCGTAAGCCGCTGATCGTGGTGCCCAACGCGCATGGCAGCGGTTTCATCGGGGACGGCACGGGACTGGAGAAGGCGGCGGCGCTGCTTGCCGACGAAGACGAGAGCGCGCGTCGTGCACGCGGCTACCCTGCCAGCGCCTCGCCGTCTCTCTCTGCCGCAGACTCTGCGTCGTCGTCGTCGCCCTCACCTCTTCGGGGTACACGCAACGGTGGTGGTCAGCGCCAGAACCCGAACCCCATCACGGCGGTCGCTGCGGTGCCCTACGCCGATGTCATCGCCACCGCGAGCTACGACGGCGTGGTGCGTGTGTGGCACGTTGCGGGTGTCGGCGCCGGCGCCATTGCACCGGGTCGCCGCACCGAAGATGCGGACGGGCCAGACGCCTCACCTGCAAAGCGAGTGGAGCCGCAGCTGGTGCTCGTCGCGGCCCTCCCCGTCCCCGCCATCGTCAACTCCCTCCGCTTCAGCGACAGCGGGGAGGTGCTGTACATCGCGATGGCGAAGGAGCCCCGGCGTGGTCGCTGGGTGGTGCAGTCGAGTGCCCGTAATGGGGTGCTTGTCGTGCCGCTGACGGAGGGCGGCAAGCGGCGTCTGGCTGGGATGCGGGGCGAGGTGGAGCATATTCCAGCGCAGCTCTTTGGCATCGACGACAACGCCGTGGAGGACGGCGCCAGCAGCCAGGATGAGGAGGAGGCAGTCCGTGTGGGCTCCAGCGCAGAGCTGCCGACGCTCGACGCGCTGGACGACGAGAACGACGCGGACATGGACGACGCGGCTGCGATGGAGGTCAGCGGCAACGAGGGGGATGAGGAGGAGGACGATATGTTCCGTGTAGGCGCAGATGGCATGCTGCACTTCAAGGAGAGCTCGAAGCTCGCCACGAAGCTGGCGCCGAAGGTGAAGAAGAGCAGTGGCAAGGCGAAGAAGAGTGGGATGCCGAAGGTGCTGCGCACGGCCTCCGCTGCTGCGGTGGGGGAGAGTCCGGCTGCGGCGAAGGCGGTGAATGGCAAGACGGCTGCTTCTCCCACGAAGAAAACGAAGAAGGCGGTGAAGAAGGCGACGGCTTCGACGAAGATGAAAATCACCAAGAAGCTGAAGAAGGCGTGAGAGGGAGAGAGGGTGCAGGCAAAGGGTGAGAGAGAGAGAGTAAGTCATGGAAACCGTGCGGCAAAGCGCAGTAGTTCGCTGTGTCGTTGCTGCGCTTCTCTTCCTGGTAGCTCCCGTTCATGATGTAGTTGCTGTTGTGGTTGTAATTGAATGCTTCTCCACCCTTCTGCATGCTGGTTTTGTGTCTTCTGGTGTTGTTCCTTCGCGAGGTGGGGCGTCTCGTCGCGAACTGCCGCCTCCTCTCTCTTGTTCTCAGTGTGGAGAAAAAACATTAATTCTGTACTTAACGAGTCGAATAACACACACAAAATTTCTTTTTTTTTCCCTTTGTTTGGTGGCGCGCGTTTGTTTATTTATTTTATTGGTCCTTTGAATGATAACACTAATCGTATTAACAACAAAGTAATTTGCAAAAAGAAAACATTGTATATGTGTTTTAAATCACAATGCGGAGCAACGGAAGAGCGGCAGCCACTGTTGTTTTCTCAGAATTTTTTTTTCGACCACGCGGTGCACTGATAAGAGAAGTCTCTGCAGCTGTGGCTAGAGAGTAAAGGTACCAGCGTGAAGCTGCAGAGCGAGCCTCTTTTTTTGTTTCCGTTATTTGACTCTCCCCTTATCTACGACAAAATGAGGCATTTTAAGGAGTTCTCAGCCGCCCACCGCTGCTGAGAATGTTGCGCGGCGCGCTTCTTTTTGCGCCTTTGCAGCGTTGTCTGTGCTCCTTGCAAGCTTTCCAAGGGGCTTCTTGCTAACACAATTACGCAAGCAAAAAAAGACCGCACCTAGCTTTTTTTTTTAGAAGGACGAGAAAAAGGATTGCGTGATGGTGTTTTTTGTCGTCCTTCATGTATCACACCTCACTTTCCTCTTTGCTCTTCACTCATCCTCTTTCTTTTTTCTTTCTGCGCTTGATGAGCTCTCTGCTTCGCCAAAACATTTCCGAGAGAAAAAGAAAAGCCGAGACTTTCCTCTCTGATACCCAGCAGTGAGGAAATGTCTTCCACGACGGACATACCCGCAGCACCGGCTGCCGCCGCCGCCCCTTCCAGCGCCTCCCCTGCACCCCAGCTTGAGCCCATCATCCCTGGCTGCACGGCGCACAAGTACTATCGCGTCCCCGCTGGTCTCAAGGCGCTGCGGCGCAAACAAAAAGTGGGGATCATCTTCGGCTACGTCGGGGAGTGCTACTGCGGCCTCCAGTGGAACCACCTGCCCGAGTACCCCACCGTGGAGGAGGCGCTCATGAAGGCACTCTTCGAGACGGACATGATCAGCGAGATCAACTTCTCCAACGTCAAGGTGCAGCAGCTCTTGAATTTTGAGCGGGCAAGTCGCACAGACAAGGGCGTGCACGCGCTGCGCAATGTGATTTCCGTGGCCGTGATGCTGCCCTACGATCCCGCCTACGCGGAGCGACAGCAGGCGGCGATGGCCGCCGCGAAGACAGAGGAAGGCGAAGAGGCAAACGCTTCTGCACCGGCAGACGACAAAGAAGATGAGACGCAGCTGCAGTCTGCGTTCAGCTGTGACTTCGCCAAGGAACTTCTTAACCGGGCCCTGCCACGCGATTTGCACGTCTACGCCGTTGTCCCGGTAACACGGAGCTTCAACGCCTACCTGAACTGCGGTGGCCGCCGCTACGAATACTACCTCCCCACCTTTGCGCTCATGTCACACTCTGAATACGCCAACGACTACTTTCCCTCCTCGCTGGCGCCGTCGCAGCCGACCTTGAAAGAGGTTGGGTTCGTGGCAGGCAAGCATGGCAAGTGTGGGGCGGCACAGCGGCCGAGAGCGGCGCCGCTCACTGAGGAGGAGGAGGAGGCGCAGCGTCGCAAGAAACACCACAGTGCGCGGAAGAGCAAAGGCCACTTTCCGAAGCGCAAGCGTGCAAAGGCGGCTGCCGCTGCTGCTGCTGCTGCGTCTGCGTCTGATGCGTCTGATGCGACAAATGCTCCAACAGTGGCTGTCACTGCGGAGGAGAAGTGCGGCAGCGCCGTTGCGACGAGCGAGCACGTCGCTGCCGCCGCAGAGGTGGGCACTGAGCACGGTAACACCACTCCGCATCCTGCAGCCCCGCCCATCGAGACCGCTGAGCACGAAAACGATGACGACGACAACAACAGCGATGGCGCAGAGAGTGACGCGGACAGCGATGTCGAAGTCCAAGCGACGCTGGCACGCGCAGAGCACGACGACCTCGATGAGAACTACGCCACCCACTTCCACGACGGTCTTTTTGAGACGATGATTCTCTTCCGCACCATCCCTGCCGACGCGATGGAGCGTGTCTCGCGCTACCGCCTCGCACAGGAGCAGCTCGCCCACGTCCGTCGCCTCTTCCACACCTATGAGGGGACGCACTGCTTCCACAACTTCACTCCGGGCGGCCGCAGCTACGACGCCTCGTGTCACCGCTTCATGCGCAGCGTCACCGTCAGTGAACCGTTTGTGGTGTCGCCGGAGGACGCACTGCTGCAGCACAGCATTGACACGTGGTCGCTGAACCACTTTTACTCACCCGACGAGCGGGTGGCCGCCACGTATGAGGAGTGGCTGGCAGAGGCGGGGATGACGGAGGGACTCAAGGAAAAGGAGGAGGCCAGTGCAACTGCTCCTACTACTACTGCTGCTGCTGCCAGTGGTGACGCCGCGCCTTCTTCGACTACGTCAGGAAGGAAGGTGCCGGCAGCGGTGGATGCCGCGCTGCGCGATCGCATGCGGCAGCACATCCGCGCCGTGTACAAAGGCGGCATCGAGGTGGTGCGCATTGAGCTCGACGGGCAGAGCTTCATGCTCAACCAAATCCGCAAGATGATCGGCGCGGTTGTCTGCATCGCTGCTGCTGGGCTGCCCGACTACTACATCCCGGACGTGCTCCTGCGGAAGGGAATACGCCGTGGCATCCCGATGGCGCCGGCCAACGGCCTCTTCCTCGCCTTCCTCGACTTCTCCGGGTACAACCGCCGGCTGGAGCGGATCCAGAGCAACGGGAACAACGGCACCGGGAAGGGTTCGTTGGATGTCGAGGCGAACGTGGACCCCGCCGAGGTGGAGGCGCAGCGGCAGCGCATCATCGCGGTGGTGCTGCGGAACGAGATGGCGGAGGATATCATGGGGAAGTGGATGCGCTCGCTGCGGCACGTGGTGCGGCTGGCGTGGAAGCATGAGATTCCGTAGCGCAGAATCATGTGAAACACATAGTTTCATCTCTGCCTTGTTGCTGCGGGACGTTAAGTAAGGGGAATGCAAGCCGTGCTTCATGCCACTGTGAGGATAAGCAACCGTGCGACTGTCGTGTAAAGGAAACGGCGGTAATTTACTTAAAGCTGAGAAAACAACAACAAGAACAACAGCAATAATATGAAAATCAAAGCTGCAGGTGTGTGCGAGCCTCCACGTCAGCGTTGCGAAGGTGAGGAAGGAACGTTTTCTCGAAAGAGGGGCACATCAAGCAAACACGCACACACGCGAAGAGGAGGGCCTTTACCGATGGCTTCATTTGAAATGTCACAAGCAGCCCTTTCACCTTCATACCCATGTACTCGATCGATCCTTCCGCAAAGAAAAAAAATAGGTAATGAACGGAGTTGTTGCACCGGGCTTTCGTTCGCGTATCTGTCACCAATCTGCTCTCTTCTGTCCTCCCCTAACTCTTCTTATCCTCTTCGCTGGCACGAATCAAATTCACTGCTATCCTTATTAACAACAATAACAACATAAATCGCTGTTTCGCCTCCCTCCTGCAGCTTTCCGTTACTATGGCTTTTTGCTTTTATTAAAAGAAGATCACTTCGTATTGCACTTGAGAGCTTTTGCCATTAGTCACTCTTGTCTATACATACCTAACTGTGACGTGACCCAGAACGTGAGGTAGCAGATAGAGCAACTGTACACACACACACGCAAAAAATAAATAAAGAAAAAAGAACACAAACACACGAGGAAGACGACACGTGTCTCTTTTTTACAGTGAGCGCTCTACTCTTTTTCCCCTTCCAGCTCCTCCTTCTTCGACTGCTCCCCCATTCCCTCTCTGCCACCTGTCCTATACATTCAGAAGAGCACATACACGAACAGCAAAAGACCAAGCAAACAAACAAAGAACAAGAGAGTCGTTCTCTTTTTTTTTTTTTCGTACCTTCTTCTTCTCCTTGTGTTTTTAATTTTCTTTTTCTAGCGCCAGGTTATCTTTTGCGCGTTGCTCACGTGTCTCTCATCACCACCAATTGGCCTTGTCGTTCGCTTTCTGTTTTCTTTTTTGTTTCTTTTTCTTCCTCAACACTACTCCTCTACTTTCCGCTGCGTGAACGTCCACTCTTGTTTTTTAGATTTCCCACCTTCTCGTTGCTTCTCTTTCGGCCTCCCCACATACAGGAGACAGACTATTGAGAAGAAAACGCAAGCGGAATACGTGAAAGCAAACAATAAGACGAGACATCACCAGCACCTTAACGGAGAAAAAAAAAATCAACAGCTCGTGAAGGAAAGCGCGCCACTGAAAGGAAACGTTAAATTCATCTCGTTCCTTCGTAGCACGCGTTGTCATCAACACAATTTCACCTCTTTCGAGTGTTATTTTTTTTCTTCCTTATCTCTTTCACTTGTTTCTCCGCTAAAAGAAAAAAAGAATTCTGTCTTCGCTCGATTTTTAACTTTTTCTTTTTGCCTTCAGTGTTTTCCTTCCCCCCTTTTTTCTTTTTTCTTTACTGAGCACCTAATTTTAGTGATTCAAAGAGCTTTTTATTAGTTGATTTTCTCTTTTTCTAGCGCTGCTGTTGCGTTGCTTTACACAGTTTTTTTTTTTACACTCTCTGTTTCTCTCTTTAGTCTACTTTAGCACTCACGATGTTCAAGTTTGTCTCTTCCATCGGCGATGCAGCCTACAAGGCGGCGACCAAGACGGGTCTGGCGGCCGGCGCTGACCAACCCCCGTATCCCTGTGCACTGCCGCTGCAGGTGATCGAGGACCGTGACGACGTCGAGGCTCTCGAGCGCGTGCTGAACGAGTCGTACGCCGCCATTCAGGACCTCCTCAGCGACGATCTCCCCCTGCTGCACAGCACCATCGCCGACCCGAAGCAGCACCGCTCCTTCCGCCCGGTCGACTTCAACGACCGCAGCGGTGACATCCGCCTCTTCACCCGCCCGCACGTCGGCACGTACAACTTTGCTCGCGCGACGCTGACACTCGACCACGTCGCCCCTCCGCAGATTCTGCGGCACATGCACGCGCAGAACCTGAAGGAGCGCAACCGCTACTCGAACAACCTCTACCAGTACGACGTCATCACTCGTAATCCTGAGCTGCCGGCGCAGTGGGTGGGCGACGACGACGATCATCTGGAGGAGATCGCGCGGATGGGGATTCGCGATTGGCATGTGGAGTACAACCGCTACACGGCCCCGCCGCCGGTTGCTGCGCGTGACTTCATCTACCTCGTGGAGAAGCGCTACGTGCCGGAGCACCAGAGCTATTATATCTACGGCACGAGCGTCGACTTCCGCGACACCGCTGGGGTGAAGATCGAGAACGACAGGTGTGTGCGTGGTGCCGTGCTCTTCGGCTGGCGGCTGAAGATGGAGGGCACGACGACGCAGTGCACCTACGTCTCCTGCATGAACCCAAACGGGTGGGCCCCGACCTTCATTGTGGGCTGGATGAAGACGGAGATCGCGAAGGAGTTCCAGAACTCGCGGCGGCTGCTCTACCAGGACGTGCCGCGGCCACAGAACAGCGGCGCTGGCGCTGCCACTGCTGCCTACTACTCTAAGACGCATCCAGAGGAGGTGTACGGGAGTGCGATCAACGAGGCGCATCAAAACGTGTTGTCGAGTGACGCTTCAAGTACGCGGTCGTCGGAGCGCAACGCTGGTCCGGCGATGGCGAACGAGGAGCGTCGTCTTCTGGAGGAGGAGGAGCCCATCGTGTTCGAGTAAAGCGAGGAGACAGAGGCGCAGAAGCTGATGGAAGAAGACATCTCAAATTCGATACACATTGCAAGAAAGCAAAAAAAAAAAAATAGCACATCAGGAAAGTGCTTTACTTCCTCTCGTCCACCGCGCTCTTTTTCTTTCGATCTTTTTCTCATTTCCACCTGCATCTTCAACGTCCCCCTGTCAGTGTTTTGGTCGGCGGGCTTGGCGTGATGCGGGCGGGTGACTGTTCTTCAGCTGCTGCTCACCACGTTTCTTCTCTTTAGACGTCTCACGGCGGGTGCGAGCCGAAGTTGACAGGTAACGTCTTCACAGATCGCAGGTGGAGAGAGAGAGAATTAAAGGGCGAGAAGGTGCTGTGGATGCGCGGGTGTCAGCTTGCAGGGGGGAAATAAAAGCGAGAGAGAGAGAGAATACGCGAGAAAGCACAGCGGGCGAGGAAAAAGAAAGAAAAGAAGGAAACAAGCAACAGTGACAACAACAACAAAAAACAAAAAGACTTTGAGTCGTTTTGGTGTCTTGTGGATTTCGAATGCTTCTCATGTCGAAGGTTGTTGTTGTTGTGCGGTGAGAAAGATCACTACCGGCAACGCCTTCAAGACAAGGAGTCAGCTGCACACCTTTGCCTTTCCTCTTTCTCTTTGTTTTGTTTGTTTTCTCGTCCAGCCCCCTTTTCTTCCCCTTCTTCTTCTTACTTGTTTAAGCAGAGAAGGGAATATGAGCCACGTCGCCAAACGGGAGTGAGTCACTTCATCTGTGTTGTCTGTTTTTTTTTCCTTTTGTCTGTGGTTGTGTATTGCCTTTGATACTGCAAGCAAATGAATTTCTCCAAAGTACACACTTACGAAAAAAGAGAAAAAAAATGAATCGAATATCAGTTTCCTTTTTTACTTATGCCCTCCCAAAATGATTTTTCCTTGTTTTTCTACTTTTGGTCGTTTTCGACATTTCACCCCGCTGTATTTCTTTCTCTTGTGTTAAGAGAAGCTAAAACAACAACAACAATAGAATTATGCTTTTCATTTTTTCGTTCTTCCACTCGTTTACACACCGTTACTTTATTATTATTATTCGTGTTGCTGCGGCTGCGTGATCTTCCATCCACGTGTGCGTTGCTGTCTCTTTCTCTTTCTCTTTCTTTCTCTTTCTGTCTGTGTGTGTTTTGGCTGAAATAGTGGGTAAGAATGGGCTGAATAACAGGCGTATTTTAGTGTGAAGTGTGCCCTTTCTTTCTTCCCCGACAACCTTTTCTCTTTCCTTCGCTTTTTCTCTTCGGTACGTGTGCCTCTGTGAAGGGTGTTTTTGATTGAAGGAAGACGACTGTTCAGTGCCGACACACGTTTTATTATTATTTGAACTTGTCTCTTCTCTTTCTTTTTCCCCCGCTTTGCTAGTGCGCTGTTTACATGCTCTTTAGAGCAACGTTAGAGCATACAAACACACACACACACACACACACACACGCACAGGCACACTCTGGAGGAAAAAAAAGTGAAGAAAGAAAATAAAAAGAGAAGCTATGCCTGAGGATCGATAAACTCAATTTTTATTGCTCTCTCAATAGCTCCCGTACTTCTTCCCATCACTTCCTGTTTTTTTTTTTTTTTTGTCTTTCTTCACTTTTTTTTTTTTCTGTATTTTGCTCAACACTAATACAAATAGAATTGGGTTTTTTCTTCTTTTTGCGATGATCGTAGCATGATCCCCTTTCCCTCGCCCCTTCTTCTTTTTTTTCCCCCTACTTCCTAGCTTATGTACGTTTCTTCGAACAGTATTTTTTCTTATTTTCCTCCTTTTTCTTTTCTTTTTTTCTAGCGATGTGTGACAGCGCTGGTTGTGTCGCCCAGACGCCCCCCTCTCCTCTCCTCTCTCCCTCTCATATCCTCGCAACAGTTCCATTTTGCTACCGTGTTTTGCTTGTGTGGTAGTGTGTGCTTATTTATACTCTATTTGTCCTTGTTTTCTGCATGTTTTTTTTTTTTCTGCGCTCGACGGTTGCAGATCGGAGCTTGCGCGGCTGCTCTTTCAGGCACCGTCACCAGGATCTGTTCATCTCTTTCTGTCTGCGAATAATGCGTGCCATTCTTTCTTATCTTTCTTTGCTTTACTCTCCTCATTTCTCAATTTGTTCCACTTTTCTTTTTTGTAGTTTTCTTTTCTCCACTTTGTGTGCGTTCAGCGCGTCAACTACCTGGGCGTATATGCTCAAAGAAAAAAAAAAGTCTGAATGCTGACTCGCTTTCACGAGTGTGTATTTGAGTTATTGTGCTCGCTCATCCCCTTTGAGCGTGCGCTTCGTGATCTCACGCCGGCAGTGGTGGCAAGGCGTGCCGTCAGCGGCGGAGGAGTGAAGCGTGCATTTTGCTACGTTCCTTTCGCTGAAGGCCACAATTGCCTTTTCGCCGTAAGAAAGAGAAAAAGGAAAACAAGAGGACAACAATTCCAAATTAAAATTTTGTAAAGAAGCTGGTATGCGTGTCCGCGCAAAGATGAAGCTCCCTCAAAGGATGGACTCTGTTGTGCGCAAACATATGCATCCTTCCTTTTTTTTAAATGCACATATATATAGCAAGCCGATTTTTTTTGTTTATGTTATTCCAAATTTTCGGTATTTGTTGTCAGAGCTGTACGTGACCACAACCTCCGCCTTTTTTTTCTTTTTGCTGGGATGGTGCGTCGATGGCTCGTAGAGTTAGCGGTGTTTTCTCTATTTCTCACACATCAAGAAAAGAAAAAAAACGCCAAACGAAGTAAACCGAAAGTTGGACGGGGAAGGAAAGATGAAACCAAAAAAGAAACAGGAAGAGTCAGCTTCCACACACAACAACAACAACAAAAAGGCTTTGAGCTACCGCTGTTTCAGCATCTTTTTGTTATTTTCTCGGTGTGAATGTTTCTTTCGCTCGATTTAATTACCGAAGCAATTCCTTCCTTTTCTCCCGCTTTTCTTCTTTCTGCGGGACCTTCATTTTATTTTTGGATGGATGGCGCTCAGTCTCTCTTTCTCCCTCTCTCATCCGTCCCGCCATGGTCGCGTGTACATGCAGCTGCCAGTACATTTTATTTTTTTTTCTCCTTGCTTCTTCTGGACATGTATTTGAACGGAAGAAAGATTAGTCAAGAATAAAGAAGAAAGCAGCTGCATGGCATGGTGTAGATACAAGATGTGAGGAGAAGGAGAGAAAGTGGGACAGGGTACCATCCCTTATTCTTTTTCAAGTGTTGTGTTCTACTGCCATTGGCGTTGTTTATCTGTGCAACGAGGATGATTAAAGCCACTGCGTTGCGACACCATAAACAGGTCACAAACACGCGCACAAGATGGAAGAAGTAAATGCTACTGCTCTTCAGGTGTACTGGAAAATTTGAAGTGGAGAATCTAAGAATAAGGTTTTTGTACCTGACCCCGTTGCTTTTTCCTACGCTCGTGAAAACACTTTCCTGTTCTTCTTCTTTTTCCTTTTTTCTCGTTTTTTTTTTCTTTCCTGTGGATGCGAGAGCTGGCACAATAAACGCTAGCCGTGCTCCTCTGTGAAAGAAGCGAGGCGAGGAGAAAAAAAGAAAAAAAAAAGAAGAGAGGCTGCGTAGCAGTAGCGGCGGGTGAAGGGGCAAGCACAACCAAAAAAAAAAGCTAAGCATAATTTCCAGATATATATACACCGGTGAACAACAGCAAATCTAAAAAAAACAAAAGTTGATGAAGGTATGGGAGGATAAGGGGTAGAGGCGTGAGGTCGTGCGTATGATCTCGAATTTAGCTACAGCAAAAAAAAAACAAAAAACAAAAAAAAAACAGAGATGCACGACGGTAATCGATGCGCTGCGACAATTGCTTGCTATATTATTTTCTTTGTGTTGTTTTTATTGCTTTTTTTTTTCAGTTTCATGAAGGTCTTCCGCAAGAGGGCATAACAATACAACGCCATTTAGCTCTCTCTTTCTCTTCTCTTAGCTGCAGCGGCGGTGCGGAATTGAGTGTTTTTTTTTCTGTTTTTGTTTTCTCTCTTTTATGTTGGCTGCTGCGCGTGCTCCAAATGAAGCACAAGTTGAGCGAATGCAAAAAAGCGTGCTTCGAAGCCTGCAGCGGCAGCTTGCAGCAGAGGCTTAAACAAGAGAAACAAAATACACACGTTCTTCAAGATTCAAGAGGCCGCAGCTTGTTTTCCGCCTTTTTTTCTTCTCACAGAAAGAGAGAGAGAGAGTGAGACTGAGGAGAGACCGCTAACACAGGGCGTACGAAGAATAATAAAGAATAACAGAAGGAACGGGGGACGAAGAAGAAAAAAAAAAGCAGAATAGAAGCAAGCCCGTACATCCGAGGGTTCTTGCGAGAGCGACGCCTTCGATTGCTTTAAATCTGTGAATACAAGGAGAACGAGGAGAGTCCTAAAAAAAAAAACCAAACACACACGCAGACACAGTAGCGCGGACAACTCTGGGAAGAATGCACGCCGATCTTTTCTCAACTCTCACCGTTGGACAGATTCGGATGGCTTGCAACATCGTGCATCTTCGCCTTCTCTTTTTGTTTTCCCATTTTCCGAGTGTTTGTTTGATTCCTTTTTTTTTTCTTTGTGCAACGAGGCACTCTTCTCCTATGTTTTTCTTATCATCCATGGTTTTGTTGTTCAAAAGCGCTTTCTTCCTCTGCGTCATCTGGCTGTACTTTCGCTCCTCTTGCTTTTGCTTTTTTTCTCATTTTTTTGTCCTTTCTATTCGTTTCTAGCGAGTGCTACACCAGTCAATGTAGCACCGCCAACTATTACCACTTGATTCTTTTGTCTTTAATTGCTTAAACTACAACTTCTGTTTTTTACCTTTTTTTTAATTCATCCCTTCCTTTTTTTCTACGGGATCCTTTTCCATTTTTGCTTTGATGAAGTGCTTTTTTCCCCCTCTTTTTTTCTTTAAAGCTTCTGTTCAGTTCGATCTTTTTGATGCTTTCTACTTCACGTTATTGCTTCTCTTCTTTTTATAGTTTTCGTACTATTTTTTTTTCTTTTCTTCGGGGACGTCAGTCTTATTGTCCCACCCACACCCACCGCTACGTATCCTACGCCCCTCGCCTCGGGTTACACCACTTTTTTTTCTTCTTTTTTTTTTCTCCGTTGTCTTGTGGCTTGACGTTTTACCACTCTTTCACTCATTTTTTTTCTGGCTTTCTGTTTCAGAATTGGTCGGCCTACCAAGAAATATTCCGGCATGAAACATTCAAGCCGAGCAAAAAAACACACACACAATATCTTCTGAACGTCACTTCTCTCCTTTTTGTTCTTCTTCATGTCATCTTCTCCTCTACGCTCTTCCTTGAACAGCACGCGCGAAGTAAATAGGTGCTACTTCCCGTTGCTCCAATTAAGATTTTTTTCTGCGTGTCTTCTTCTGGTTGTTATGCGTAGCGTTCATGCTTCTTTCGGTGCTGTGCTGAGCTCTCTCCCTTTTTCTTTCTCTCTCACTCCTCTTCCGCCTCTCTGTATATGTAACTATGTACTCTTGTTCTCGTGTGCGTTGTCGCCTTCTTTCTTTCACCAGTCTTCAGGTGTTTTTTTTTTTGCTCTTATAATTTGTATTAGAGGAGGAGGAGAAAGAGAGAGCTTCGCAGGGTACGCGGCCACGCAGCCCTATGAAGCTGTTCGCATGGCAAAAATAACAACCAGAAAAAAGAAAGGAATCCGGAAAGATGAAGCTACAAAGATGAAAGCTAAGAAAAGGGGGGAGAATGGAAGAGAAGAAAGTAGAAGCGCCTTTTGAAATGAAGGAGCGGACGCGTTCGTTTAGGGCTCCTTTATGAGCTTTGTTTTTCTCATTTTTTTCCTCTTGTATGTTTACCCAAAGGCGACAATAATACACACTTCTCAAAAAATAATAATTTAACAGAACATGAGCAGATGGCTTTCGTTTCTTGACACGGTGTTGTTGATGAATAAAAGGGGAGTATTGTTTGCTCCGCTGGACTGAAGAAGGTACTTCTGTGACTGGGGAGTGTGCAAATGAGCGCTTCTTTTCTCTCCTTGACTCATTGAGCTAGTTGTGGTGGATTGATGCAGCAAAAACTGCGGCATGTGTGCGCACGCTTGTGGGTCTTTGTTGCACACAGCAATACTGTTGCGGCAATACGCACCTGCTTGTGCAGGGAGAAGGCTGTATATCTCTCTTTCTAGTGAGGCTTACTGGGAATGCTCTTTTACCGCTGCACCTACGTGACATCATAATTCTTTCTCTCACCTGTAACTGTGCTCTGCTGCAACCCGCTGTCCTTTACTTCTCTGCTGTCTTCGTCACGGTCGCTCCACTCCGTCACTCGGGTCCACACATCAACATTTCAGAAAAAAGGGAAGCCGGCTGCTTTTTTCCCCCAGAAAATCACACGCCCGCAGTCAGGGTAGAGCGCGACCGCCGCACAGTGGCGTGGATCACATTTAAGGAGGAAAACAAAACTCGCTTATACAGTCGTTTCTTTCACGTCGTTTTATCAATTTCGAAACTGTGAGTATGGCCGGAGTTGCGGAGTCTGCGGTGCTTGTCTCCTCCGCTGCGGCTGCCGAGGCGGTGACGAAGCTGACACGCGTCGAGGGCCCTGCATCCGACTTCCACAACGCTGAGCATGTTCTGAGCTACTTCCCGGCGATGGGCTTCCAAGCCTCCAACTTTGGCCGGGCCTGCCACATCGCTCAGCGCATGCTGCGTCGCCAGGCACCATCGAAAGTGTATCAAATTAAGGACGGCAAGTACGTGCTGGTGCGCGACGACGCAGACGCAGCGGAGGAGGATGAAGGCGAGAAGGAGGAGAAGAAGGTCAGTGATCGCCTTGTGAACCCAACGCTTTTCCTCGGCGTCACAGCCAACCTCTTCGGCACCGGCTGCAGAGAGGCGATCCGTTTCTTGGTGCAGGAGGGCATTGTGCCCAATCTTGCGGCGCAGCAGGGGGCGAAGAGTGCGGAGGATCCCACGCCGCCAGAGAACGCCACGGAGGACCAGCTCATGTTCGCGCGTCTCCGGCGGGAGTACCGCGCGGCACACGGACAGCGTGCCTTTTCTGACGAGCCCGCCCCGGCCTTCCACAGCTTCCTCGCGGCGCTGGTGGTGAGTGGTGGAGGTGTTGAGCACGACGTGCGGCGTGCGTGTGCGGACTACACGGTGTCGCACTACGCCAGCGAAGGTAAGTGGCGCGTGGCAGACGGCGTCGGGCACTTCGGGAACATATCCTATCCACTGCAGGGCAGCAAAGCCTCCGCGCTTTTTGACGACGTGATGACGCGCTTCGTGCGCCGTCTGCGTGCGCGCCAAACGAAGATGCGGGAGGCGGCGGCGGCGCAACCGATCCCAGAGCGCTACCTCGATGTCTGCAGCTGGTCCGTCGCCCCGAGCGAGGTGTGGGCGCTGCTGGGGATGTGGCTGGTGGACCTGCTGACCGAGGCCCTGCAGGCACAGCGGGAGACCGATGGAGCGGCAGAGAGTAATGCGGAAGAGAGCGAGGAGACGCGTACGGCGGCGATTCGAGTCGAGGCCCTGAGGCGTGCACGCACGACGGTGGTGTACTGGGCGGCTGTGCAGCAGGTGCCGCTCTACAGCCCCTCCTTCGTCGACGGTGACATTGCCGCTTACCTCCTCCCCCCTCCGCTGTTCTCTGCTGCTGCTGGTGCTGGAGAAGAAGGGGAGCTGCTGCCGCTGCTGCAGCTGGACCTCGTGCGGGACATCCACTCCATCAACAAGCTCGCCATGCAGAGCAAGAAGACCGGGATGCTGATCTGCGGCGGGGGTGTTGTGAAGCACCACATCTGCAATGCCAACCTAATGCGCAACGGCGCCGACTACACGATTATTCTGAACAATGGTCAAGAGTTCGACGGCTCCGACGCGGGGGCGAAGCCGGAGGAGGCGCTGTCGTGGGGCAAGGTGCGGATGGAGGGAGAGTACGTGAAGGTGTACGGCGAGATCACCACCTACTTGCCGCTGCTCGTCGCGCAGGTGTTTGTGCCGGCGGTGCGGCGGCGTCGCGACGGGCAGAGGCAGCAGCAGCAGCAGCAAAGTGGCGCGTCGGGGACGAGAAGGCGGGAGGGGAAACGTCAAGAGAGCGGGGAGGCAGCGGAGGAGGCGTCAAGGCCGCGTCAGCGCCGGCGTCGGCTGCGTCGGGAGCAACGGCGAGACTTGACCGCTGTGGTCTCCGCCGAGGCAATTCCTGAAGTTGTGGAGGGTGGAGCGGAGGAGGAAAAGGTGACGCCGTAAAACGTGTCAGCCTTAATTGTCTCTGGTTTAAAACGTTCGTAATAAACTGGCTTTTCAAAATTCTAGTTGCCGCAAAAAAAAAAAAAACAGCGGAGCTCCTTCACAAAAAAATGAAGCGCGTTTGCGTCTGTGCTGGCGGTGTGTTTGCAATTTTCTATCGTAACGATAGTTCATACGCTCTATGTAACTCAGCGAAGGGTCCGCATTAAAGGTTTGGTTCGTCTTCGCAACAAACCAATCCCACTGCTTTCGCTGTACAGTGCCACTGTCCGTGTTTCCCGCAGGTGCTTCTCGCGGGATGCGCTCCGGTCATGTTGCAGACAGACTCCTCTCCATCTTCTCTTTCGTCCTCTCAGTTACTTTCTCCCTCGCTCTCTCTCGCCTTCGATCCCCTCTTGGCACACCCAGGGCTGTCAACAACAAAAAAGAAAACAAAATAACAGAGTACAACCCGCCTCACCACGGGAAGAGCGTCGGCTGAGCCACGCCGTCCACACATACGGACCACACGCACACACAGAAATGAACACCCTCAGCGCGGCGGGGCTGCCACACGCGTCGCAGGCTTCTCTCGCCTCCGTCAAGGGCAGCTCCGTGACGAGCCTCTTCCTCGCCGCGATCATTCCCTTTGTCCTCCTCAAGCTCATGTTCTTCTTCACGCACACGTGGCCCAACATGGTGTACCGGCTGCTGACCTCGCGCCTCGAGCGGCAAATTGCCACTGTAGAGGAGCGCGTCTTCCCCAACCGCCTTATCCAGGATGACATCATGATTCGCAGTGTGATGGGCTACGTATCTTACTGTTACCTGCGCACGCTGCGCAGTGGCGCCAACGCGTGTGACGCGGTGAACATGGCCGACTACTCCTACACCTTTCTCTACGAGAACGATGACAACTTCAGCGAGGACTGGATTCCGTACTCGCCGCACTACAAGACGCTCTTCGGTCGTGCCATTGTGGCTGCGATGGAGCTGTCAGTGCTGCCCACGACAGGGCAGGCAATTCAGGTGGAGCCCGGCCTCTTTGTGCGCTCCATGACGAACAAGCACGTCTCCGGCAACGAGGCACGAGGAGAGGGGGAAAGTGAGTCGAACGAGTCCGGCGACGACAGCCGCGCCGCGCAGAAGGGAGAGCGAGGCTCACGGGAGCAGAATCAGATGGACCGGCTGAACCAGTACGCCTTCTATGACATGCGCAAATTTGCGGAAAACATGGACGAGCATGCACAGCCGGCGGCGGACGGCAACACCGACGACCTTGACTCGGTCGAACGCCCCTTCGACCCACCAGCGCGCAATCGCAAGGAGAAGAAGAAGGCGGAGCAGCACAGCAAGGCCAAGTCGTCGCTCTTCTTCGACAACAACGCAAACCCCAAGGAGGAGTCGATCCTCGTCATTGAGTACCGCCACCCGCTGCCGTTCGAGAAGGCGCAGGCTTTGTGCGATGGGCACAACACTGCCGGTGTGGCAACGGCGTTTGACGCAACACGTGCTGCCGGAGACGTCATCGAAGGCTTTCTCAGCCGCGCACATGCGTGGTATCTCGGCCACGTGAAGCAGCGCAAGACGCTCCCGCTCATGGCGCTCTACCCCACGCCGATGCTGACGCTCTTCACCGCGTTAGGGGCCGCAGCGGCGAAGCGGCGCGCCGTGCAGGAGGGCGACTTTGCTGGGAAGTGCTACGTGCTGGAGGGCGTCGCACCGGGAGCAGCCGCAGACGGAACAGCCTCCACAACAGATGGGGAAGGCGGGAGCCCGGAGCGTCAGACCGGCGCCGGACTCTCCGCTGCCGTCTCCATCGGCCCCTCCACCGTCACCGGCGGCCACATCGGCCTGGGCGGTGCCGCAGCCGCTGACATGACGTCCAAGGGCAAGACATTTCACTCTCTCTTCTTCCCCGGCAAGGCGCGTGTGTTGTCGCTTGTGGATGACTTTGTGCAGGAGCGGGGCTGCTACGGCGTGCCTGGCGTCGTGGCCCGCCTCAACTTCTTCCTGCACGGCGCCCCCGGCACCGGGAAGACCTCCTTCGTGAAGGCACTTGCCCGCTACCTCCATCGCAACCTCGTCGTCGTGTCGATGGGAGAGGTGGTGACGGTTGACGAGCTGCGCCGCCTGCTGCAGCCGTTTGAGCTGAACATTGGCGGGGAGAAGGAGGACCACTACGGGGACAGCGCAGAGAACACCTTCGCGGTACGCCCGCATCAGTCCATCTACGTTTTTGAGGACTTCGACGCCATCGGGGACGCCTGGCAGGCGCTGAAGCGGGACCAATCCGCACGCGAGATCGCCGCGAAGCTGAAGAAGGAGGCCGAGGAGGAGGCAAGTGAGAAGAGCGGCGAGGGGAAAAGGAGTGGCACTTCAAGTGGCGACTCAGCAGCCACATCGAACGACGACGACTCCGACGACTCCGACGACGACGATTGTGGCGACGGCAGCGATGAGGATGGCTCGGGGAGCGACAACTCCAACAACAGCTCAGTCGTATGCCTTAACACCGACAAGTTTCTCATCCACGAAAACAAAATGGCGGAGCTTGAGCGGACGCATCTGACGGTGGAGAGCTTCCTCGAGCTCTTCAACGGTTTTAACCTTCCCGACTCCTTCATTGCCGTCTTCACCACGAACCACCCCGAGCGGGTGCACCCTCTCATCACCAGCTCGAACATGATGGATGTGGTGTTGGACATGGGCATGCTCGACGACGACTGCGCGACTCAGATGGTGGAGCACTACTTTGTCCACGAGCTCGAGGAGGCCGCCGCTACTGCCGGCGTTGCTGCCGCTGCGTCCAGCAGGAGAAAAGAACGCCCGCACCTGAGCAAGGCGCAGGCGGCCGATCTGCGAGCTGCACTGACTGCCTTTAACAAGGTGTCGGGTGGGATCAGTGGGGCACACCTCGAGAAGATGTGCGTCGAGTGCGACACCATCGAGCAGTTGACGCAGCGCCTGTGCGCCGCGGACACGTGGGAGGCGATAAATGCCTTTTAGAGGTGCGTACATTAAGGATTCTGCCTCTGTTTCTGTTTTCGTCGGCGCGTGTGTGAGTACCTTCAGCTGTTGTTGCAGTCTATCTCGTTTGTTGTCCGTCGCGAGCCAGCCCTCCCTTCTTTCTTGCGGCCTCGTGTCCCTCTCGCTCTTACCAAGCTTTTACTTTTGTTTTTTTCTCTCTATAATTTTGATCATTTTTCTGCATCTCCGCTGTTCTCTTCACGTTTTTCATTTTTCCATCTTTTATAATTATTTTGCTTCTACCATTTTTACCCTACCATCTTGATGACCTCTGCGCAGACATCAAAGTGCAATACAAATTGTTTTGTTCTCTCTCTTTCTCGATGTGTGTGTATATGTGTCGCTGGACTGCAAGTTGAGTGCGCCGTGTTGAGAGCGGCGGCTTTAGCCGGGAAAAGCTGCAGCAGACACGCGCCTGCACCTTTCTTAAGGAAGACAACACCAAGTAGCCAGAAAAGAAAAAAAGGAGGGGGCTCTCGAGGAGGTTGTCTACGTTGCAGTGTGGAGAAGCACCCTCCTTTTTTTGTTTTTACTTTCTCCTCACTTGCTTGAATTGAGAGGCAACACGCAACAGCTATCCACACGTAAAAATATAGTAAAACAACAACAAGAAAGCTGCAGCGCAACGGAACTGCGTCAAGGCAACGTAGAAAGGGTTATATCACGAGATGGCGCAGTCCTGAACGGCGCAACATGCTGCTGTTGATGTTCCCCCATCTCTCTTTCTCGTTTGTTCAGTGTACTCTCTAACACCAACGCAAAGACGGAAGACAAACCAATGCCTCTCTCCCTCCAGCGGCAAAACGTTACAACGCAGCTGCAAACTCCGGTTTTGAATCGCGAACACCGAGAGAAAAAACGTGCCAACACGACCCGTCTGCGCTTTTCTCCGTACTTTACCACTCCCACTTTCCTTCTCCTGCCCCCGCTCTCTCTCTCTCTCTCTCTCTCTCGATTCTGCACCTCTTTTGGTTGCGGCACGAACGTGTCTGATCACCATTACCACCTGTTTGCATCCGCTACCTGTTTCCCGCCACAGCCTCAAGCCGTTTTTTTCTCCCTCTCGGCCCCTTTCTCTTTTATTTTTTCGCATTCACACCTACCTCTTTCCCACACCCCGAAGCACAACCCACCCCAACTTCACAATGGCGGCTCAGATGATCCCGGTTGATCCGGAGAAGAAGGAGGATCAGTACTACCGGTACAAGATGCCTGCCCTGCAGACGAAGGTGGAGGGCAGCGGTAACGGTATCAAGACCGTGCTGCCCAACATTCACGACATCTGCCTCATCATCAACCGCCCGGAGGAGGTGCTGATGAAGTACTTCCAGTCCGAGCTCGGAGCGCAGCGCACCGTGTCGACGAAGGATGACAAGTTTCTGCTCATGGGTGCCCACCCGACCGAGCGCATGCAGGAGAAGCTCTACGACTTTATCCGCCTCTTCGTGCTGTGCAAGCACTGCCGCAACCCCGAGACTTCCATTCACCTCGATGGCGGCAAGAAGGTCGCCTCGATCAGCATGGTCTGCGGTGCCTGCGGTAAGCGCTCCAGCTTCATTGAGCACCGCACCAAGAACTTCATGCTGCAGTACTACGAGCGCCACCGCGGCGAGCTCAAGACGGCCAAGCACTCGGCCGAGGCACGCCAGAAGGACGACTCAGCGGCGGCTGGCGAGGAGGGCGATGCGGCGCCGGCGGCTGCGGTGAGCAAGCCCGCGAAGCACTCCAACGCTGGCGGCAAGTCCGATCTCGCCGACGACCGCGAGGACCCGAAGGTGGTCTTTGCGCGTGTGCTGAAGGAGTCGTGGGGGCAGAACGAGGAGCTGATCAGCCGCACCGTCCGCCTGCTGAGCCAGTACAACCTGCCGGAGCACTACGGCCCGCCGATGGCGCTGTCGGCCATGCAGCTCGACCACCGCGAGGACCTTCTCTCGACGATGCAGATCCACGCCCGCCTGCTGAAGCGGCTGTGCACCGTGCCGGAGCTCTTTGCCCGCTCCGAGGGCTACGACGAGAAGGAGCTGACGGAGTTCCTGAAGCGGGAGAAGAAGATCCAGAAGACCTTCCTGCGCGAGTGCGCGAAGGAGTTCGCCGTCAACTACACCCCTGACAAGTTTGCCATTCTCATGTTCATGCTCTTTGTCGAGGGCGTCGTGCGGGACCGCAGCATCATGGACTGGGCTGGCGACGCGAAGCCGCTTAGCGACGTGGACCCGAAGGTGCAGGCGGAGATGCACGAGAAGGTAGCCCCGATTGTGGCGTGGCTCGGTCTGGAGGCGAAGGTGGAGGCCTAAAAATATAAAGCGCAATGCTTGACTTTTTTTTCTTTCCTCGTAGGTCGCACAGCACTGCCGCTGCAGGTGCTTTTTTTTTTTCTTTCATTTCCCCACATCGGTCCCCGTGTCTGTTCGTGTCTCCTGTTTCTCCTCGCTTTCACAGAGTGCGTCTTCTGATGGAACAGCGGGAAGTGCTTTTTTGTTTTCGTAATTTCTTTATTTCTTTTATTAGTGTTCAGTGCTGTCTGCAAGTGTCTGTTTGGTTGCTCTCAGAGAACTGATGAGCTTTTTTTTCTGGTACTTCTTTCATGGTGTATAGCCCAGCGGGTACAGGATGGATGTGTTAAATCCGTTGTTGTCGAGTCGAAGGCCGGTGTGGTCGCGGTGTGGAAAAGACTTGTGGATGCGGCAACCAGCAGCGAACTACATTGCTGCTCTGTCTTGTCTTTTAATTCTTATTGGGAGATGGTCTGCGTATAACTACCCACTCTTACTATGCAGAATAGGGAACAGGAAAACTGCCCCTCTTTTTTGTTATAAATTTTAGGTGGTGGTGTTGGGAAGGTGATGAGGAGCGTGTATATCTCTGTGATGCAGCTCGCTTGCTTTGCTTTTTGCCTCTCTTTTTCTGTGGACAGGCGAGTATCTTTTATTTGTTTATTTGGCGGGTGGATGCGTTCTCTCCGCGTCGGTGTGTTGGTCTTTAAGTCCGTTATTAAGGTGTTGATAACTTGTTCTCTTTTGTGTTTTCTGCACGCTGGTCTGGAGAACGCTTATAAGCAAAAAAAGATGCAAAAAAAAAGGAAGAAGAATGGCTATGTGGGTAGTGCTGAGGTGCTGTCGGCCGAACGAAATCAAGTGGGGCGGCTCGGCTTGGCGCTGTGGTAGGAGGCGTTAGGTTTCTGCCACTCCCTTTTATTCCCCAAGGCGTGCCGGCTTCATCACTTTAATCATTCTTCTTAAAGTGCACCGAACGAAGTTGGCGAGGAAATTTAAGAGGGGATGCAAGAAGTGTCTGTGTTGCGTTGACAATAGCCGTTGCTTCTTGCCTCCCCTCTTCCCAGATCCCGCAAACGCCACCGCTTGTTGGAAAGAAGCGAAGAGAATAGATACGCGTCTGAGTCGCACGTACTGTTCCGATATCTCGGGAAATGCAAACGAGATATTTCTTCCCGACATGCATGTGGCTACCGTGTCACGCGCGGGTTTATGTGTTTCTCCAACTAAATACCTATGTCTTCGCTCTTCTCTTTTCTCCTCTTATTCCTTTCCCGCCTCCCTAGCAAATACACGCGCCGCGTACTTTTCCTCCAGCTTGAAGGGCCCGCACCTCTAAATCGCTGTGTTGAGGATTGATCAGCAGGAGGCGACGGAGGTGTGTGGTGCTGGCTTACTCTCTCTCTCTCTCTCTTCGCCTTCACTCTCTCAACTGGCACTGCCGTCTGGTGCTTTCTTCGCTGTTGCACTAAAGCCGCGCAGGACGGCGTCTCGTGGGGCTCTGCAGACTTGTGCTTTCAAGGTGCGAAAGAAAAAAAAAGGTTCAGCGACTCTTGCCTTTTTTTAAACGTCGGCTTAGCTCTTGAAGCGCGCTAAAGAAAAACAAAAGGCCTCTTCCGTCAGCTGATTGCTGTTGGTGTGTTCGGCGATTACGGTCGAGTGTACGCAGTCTCTGACGGGCCCTTTTTTTCACTTCGCAGCCCTTGAGCATCTGCGTTCCTCATTGCTAAGCTTTAGGCTTTTTTTTTTGTTTTTCTTCGTTGTAATACAGAAGGATAATTCTAGTCGCGCTGGATCTTTTGCGTTGGATTTCTATCTTTGCCCTTCATTTTTGGCATTCTACGTTTCATCAGTGACGTTCTACTTTCCAAGAAAAAAAAAAACAGTAATGCAGAGTGCTACCGCCGCTGCTCAGTTTGTGCAGCCGCTGCTGGACAAGCCGGTTGAGATCACCTCCATCAAGTACGGACTCCTCTCCGATGAAGCCATCCACCGCCTCTCCGTCCTCCCCTGTCATCGCGTAATCGGCAACGAGAAGAGTTTCGGTGTGAATGACGGCCGCCTCGGCCCGAGCGATCGCCAGGCGATCTGCACCACCTGCGGGCAGCGCAGCACCGAGTGTACCGGGCACGCCGGCCACATCGACCTCGAGGTGCCCGTCTTTCATCTCGGCTACTTTACGACGGTGTTGCGGGTGTGCCGGACGATCTGCAAGCGGTGCTCAAACGTGCTGTTAACACAGGGGGAGCGAGACTATTATCTGCGACGTCTGAAGTCCACCACGCTGGAGCCGCAGCAGCGCCTCGCCCTTGTCAAGGCGATTCAAGAAGACGCATACAAGACGCGCGTCTGTCTCGTCTGCGGTGGGCTGAATGGGACGGTGCGCCGCGTGCGGCCGATGCGCATTGTGCACGAGCGCTACCTCGTGGAGCTCCGCCGTGGCGAGCAGGCGAACGAGGACCGCGACGACTTCTTCCAGGGCGACCTGCGCTCTGCCGTGCTGCACAACGGCGACGTCGGGGCACACAAGGAGCACATCCACGAGTTCCTGCACCCCCAGCGGGTGAAGGAGCTATTCGAGGCCATCCCGCTCGACCAGGTGCCACTCTTCGGTCTGCAGCCCGGCACCGACCCCTGCAGCCTCCTCATCAGCACGCTGCTCGTGCCCCCCGTTTGTGTGCGGCCACGCGGCATGTCCACTACGAGCCACATCCGCGAGGACGACCTCACGACGCAGTACAACGAGATTCTCGTCTGCTCCGACATGATGAACGACGGCACGAACGATGCGTCGCGCGGGGTGGAGACGTGGGAGCTGCTGCAGACTCGCGTGGCCCGCCTGCTCGACGCTACGCTGCCGGGCTTTCCCTCGCACCTCCGCACCGTCGAGTGCAAGTCGTACGCGCAGCGCATGAAGGGCAAGCAGGGCCGCTTCCGCGGCAACCTGAGCGGCAAACGCGTCGACTTCTCCGGTCGCTCTGTCATCTCACCGGACCCGAATCTCCGCATCGACGAGCTGGCCGTGCCGCTGCGTGTGGCCCGCGTCCTCACCTACCCCCAGCGCGTCTTCGCCGGCAACCTGCAGCTGATGCGCCGTCTCGTGCGCAACGGCCCGCACGTCCACCCCGGTGCTCTCACCGTCTACTTGTCAAAAGAGCGCTCGCGCAAGTCGCTGCGCAGTGCCCGTGACCGCGAGGCCATCGCTGCCCGCCTCAGCATCGGCGACATCGTGGAGCGGCACGTGATGAATGGCGACTACATCCTTTTTAACCGCCAGCCCTCCCTGCACCGCATCTCCCTCATGGCGCACCGCGCGCGTGTGCTGCCCTTCCGCACCTTCCGCTTCAACGAGTGCTGCTGTGCGCCGTACAACGCCGACTTTGACGGGGATGAGATGAATATCCACGTCGTGCAAACCGAGGAGGCCCGCGCGGAGGCGAAGGAGTTGATGCTGACGTCGCAGAACATCATCACCGCGAAGAACGGCGAGCCGATCATTGCGTGCACGCAGGACTTTTTAACCGCCGCGTATCTTGTCACCGCCCGCGATGCGATGTTCGACCGTGCCTCCTTCACGCAGATGGTCTCCCACTGGCTTGGCGGCGAGACGCAGTACGCGCTGCCCATCCCGGCTATCCTGAAGCCCGCGGAGCTGTGGACCGGAAAGCAGCTGATGGAGCTCATCCTGCGGCCCTCCCCGGAGACGCAGCTGCTGCTGAATTTGGAGGCGAAGGCGCGCTTCTACTCGGGCAGCGGCGCGCACGACGACCCTGCCGAGGGCTACGTGGCCTTCCTCGACTCCCGCTTCATCTCTGGGCGGCTCGACAAGAAGCTGCTCGGTGGTGGCGCGAAGGACGGTCTCTTTGCCCGCCTCTACGCGCTTGCCGGGGGCGAGCAGACGGCGACGGTCATGACCCGCATTGCCCAGTTCACCTCGCGCTACCTGCAGAACTACGGCTTTTCCCTCGGCCTCGGTGACGTCTCGCCGACGCCGTCGCTGAATGAGAAGAAGGCCGCCGTGCTGGCCGAGTCATTTGAGAAGTGTGAGCGCATGATCTCGCTCGCCAAGACCGGTCGTCTCATCCCGAAGCCCGGTATGACGGTGAAGCAGAGCCTCGAGGCGATGCTGAACGGCGAGCTGTCGCAGGTGCGTGACGCCTGTGGCTCGGCCGCCGTGCAGGCCCTCGACGCGAAGTCGAACGCGCCACTCATCATGGTGAACTCTGGCAGTAAGGGCAGTGCACTGAACACCGCACAGATGATGGCGTGTGTGGGGCAGCAGACTGTGAGCGGCAAGCGCATCATGAACGCTTTCCAGGACCGCGCGTTGCCGCACTTCCCGCGCTTCGCCGAGGACCCTGCCTCGCGCGGCTTCGTTGCCAGCTCCTTCTACTCGGGCCTCTCCCCGACGGAGTTCTTCTTCCACGGCATGGCCGGTCGCGAGGGCATCGTCGACACGGCCGTCAAGACAGCCGAGACGGGGTACATCTACCGCCGACTCAGCAAGGCGATGGAGAATTTGAGTGTGGGCTATGACGCCTCGGTGCGCAGCGTGCAGGGTAGCATCGTACAGCTGCGCTACGGCGAGGACGGCATGGACCCGTGGCTGATGGAGGGCAGCCATGGCACGCCGCTGAACTTGGACCAGGAGTGGCTCAGCAGCCGCGCCGCCTACGCCCGCTTTCGGCAGCACGTGGAGGAGGCGATGCGGAGTGGAACGGCCGAGAAAGACGGGCCGCTGCGGGACTACGCGGTGCTCTACGGGCAGTGGCACGGCGTTTCTATGCTACCTAATGAGGTGGCGACGTTTGTGTCGCGGTGCCTGGTGGGTGAGGCGGCGGCGCTGGCGGCGTGTGGCCGTCTGCTGCAAGCGGAGGACGACCTTCGCCGTGGCAAACACTCCGCCGCCGCTGCCTCCCCGTCGCTTACCGCTACGGCAACGGCGCCGACCGCAGCGGCTGCGCCGGGGGAGACGGCGGGTCTGCAGTACTTGCGACTCTTCGCCCGCCACGGCACGACGCGGCTGCGCAGCGACTTCGAGGCATTTTTTCAGAAGAAGCAAGATGAGCTGGTGCGGCTGCGCAAACAGCTGCAGCTGCCGGCCGATGCGCACGTTGGAAAGGGCGGTAGCGGAGTGATGCCGGCAATGAAGAAGGAAGGACGCATAACCAGCATCACCGCCAATACCAACACCAACACCAACGCGAAGGCCACCGAGGACGGTGCTGCCGTCTTTGCGGAGTCGCTGCAGACGGAGCTGCTGCCGCTGACCAAAGGCATGGTGCTGCACTTCCTCACGGCGTGTGCGCGGAAGCTGCAGCGGAAGTTGTGCGAGCCGGGCACCCCGTGTGGCGCCATCGCTGCCCAGTCGGTGGGTGAGCCGAGCACGCAGATGACCCTCCGCACCTTCCATTTTGCCGGTGTGGCGAGCATGAGCATCACGCAAGGTGTACCGCGACTCGTGGAGGTGATCAACGCGAACAAGAACATCGCCACGCCCGTCATCACCGCGCCGATTAAGCTGGACGCGGCCTTCACCGCCGTCGATCTCGCGCACGCGACGCGCACGCAGTACCAGGCAGCCCGCGCCGTGAAGGGGCTGATGGAGCGTGTGCTGCTGAAGGAGGTGACGCGGGAGATGGTGGAGGTGGTGACGCCGCGGCAGTACTACATCCAGGTCTTCCTCGACTTGGACCTCATTCAGCGGCTGCTCCTACCCATTGACGCCGCGGTGGTGTCCCAGCGCCTGTACGCTGCTGCGGCGCGGCCCATGTCCCCGCTCCGCCACCTCTCCGAGGGCTGCGTCGAGGTGGTGAGTAAAGACAGTCTCATCATCACCTCCTACGAGAAGGACCCGGCCCGTGTGCACTTTAACATTCAACATCTGCTGACGCTGCTGCCAGAGCTCGTGGTGGGTGGTGTGCCGGGCGTGAACCGCGTGATGATCGCCGGCAAGGGAGCGAAGCTGCTCGCCGAGGGTGCGGAGCTGCTGTCCGTCATGTCGCTGCCCTACGTCGACGGCATCCACACGACCTGCAACCACGTCGCGGTGATTGAGCGGGCACTCGGCATCGAGGCGGCGCGCGAGACGATCGTGAAGGAGATCACGAGCATCATGCAGGCTTATTCCCTCAATATTGACATCCGCCACATCTACCTCCTCGCGGATGTGATGACGAGCCGTGGTGTCGTGCTCGGTATCACGCGGTACGGCATCCAGAAGATGAACAATAACGTGCTCACGATGGCGTCGTTTGAGCGCACCACCGAGCACCTTTACAACGCCGCCGTGTCGGAGCGCGAAGACGTGAACCTCAGCGTGTCAGAGAGCATCATCATTGGAAAGCCGATCCCGCTCGGCACCAGCAGCTTCAACGTTCTGTTGGACAAGGGCAGCATCGCGCCGGCGGGCAGCAGCACCGGTCGCCTGGCAACGCCGTCGGCTGCCGCGGCTGCTGCGGGTGTCAGTGCCTCCTCCATGGCCCGGCGCAACAGCGGTGGGAAGGATGGGAAAAAGGTGGAGCCGACGCCGCGGGAGGTGTATCTGCGTAACTCCTACGCTTCTTTCGCCGCCGCGCACGGCGTTGGCGGGTACCGGCAGCGTGCGCCGCGTGGCAGCTACTCGTCGCGGCCGCTCTCCGCCGAGGGTGTCTTCAAGCTCGACGTGTTTGTGTAGCTGCAGGAGATGACGGGAAGACGCGTCTCGCTTGCTTGAAGTACTGTCCCCGGTCTCCACGATGATGCATCGACGTGTGCCCACACACTTTCTTTCTTCCCCCTTATCTCTGGTTGGCTTGCGGGTGCGATTTGGGTCGCAGTTTTTTTTTTCCTTTTAAGTTTCTCAGCTGGAAAGGGCTGAAAGAGAGTGAAGAGACCGCTTTCGACCTTTTTTTTTAAAACTTGGTGCCTTTCTTGCAGCACGTAACGCGAATAAGAACTTTGCTTGAAAGGGAGAATAACCAAAAAACATATATTCTCGAAGAGACATTAAAAGAAGGAAGCCATCGGAGACACGCGGTGCATACAAAGCTCTCTTGCTGCAGCTGTTGTACACCCGGACAATAACAACAACAATAACACTGTCTCATCAAAGGTGCATCTGACAGCTTCTTCTCCTCGTGCCGTTCGCAAAACGCAGAAGACGCAAATCACTATTGTTATTGAGCAGCGCATCGATGCACCCCACAACGAACGACCTACACAAATACACTTGCGGCACTGCGTCGTTAACGCATTTCGAGGCTTTCTATGTCGGTGTGTTTGTGCCATTTCTGCACTATGCAACGTGTGTGTCATCGCTCTCTTTGCGACCTCTTCTCTCTCTTGTTTCCCATCAACCTCCTCACTGCAAAGGTATCCAGCTACGAGTTGAGCACCCGAAGGTGTCTTTTCTTATTTTCCTTTGCGGTTTTTTTTTTTTACCGACTTCTTTTTCCTTTGTTGCTGTTGTTTTTGTAGCGTCATCATGCAGTCGACAGCTGCGGCGCCGTCGGGGGGAGTTCCTTCATCAGCCTCACCAAACCTACCCGAGGCGAATGCGTCCCGCTTTGTCGGCTCCCCACCCACTCTCGCCCCAGCAGCGACTCATCCGGTGGCCGCCAATCAGGCGCACGCGACCTCCTCGCTACTATCGTCCACTCTAGCACCCGCAACAAGCGCACCAGCCGCCGCTCCCCTCACCACTCTCGCCTCTACGAAGAGCGGCGCAACGCAGCGCAAGGTGGCGAAGCTTCTGGAGATCACGTCTGGCAGCGACGTCAAGGATTTAGCCTGCTACGTCGATAACATACTGCCCGGCTACTTTCACAGCGTCAGCGCAGACGACGGCACCAGCAAGGAGACGAGCGAGGCGGCGTCTGCAAACGGGGGAAAGGCGATCACCGCAGCTGCTAAAAAACTGCCCCCCCCCCCCCCCCCCCCCCCCCCCCCCCCCCCAACCCCTTTTCCCCCCTTTTCTCCCCCCCCTTTCCCCCTCCTTCCTCCCTCCCCCCCCGGGGGTGGTTTTTTGTCCTAGGGAAGGGGGGGGGGGGGGGGCGGCCCTCCCTTTTCCCCCGGGGGGGGGGGGGGGGGGGGGGGTTTTTTTTTTTTTTCAACTACAAGAGGCGGGGGGGGGGGGGGGTTTTTCCCCCCCCGGGGGAGGGGGGGGGGGTTTTTTCCAAAACCCCCCCCTTTCGGCCCGGGGGGGGGGGGGGGGGGGGGGGGGGGCGGGTGGACATGAACTTTCTGAACGTGCTGGAGCGTGCACGGGAGGTGCACCGCCGCAGTCGGGAGCTGATGCACGCGCAGGAGTACCACCAAGGCGCTGCCGCCGTGATGGAGTCGACGTACGCGGCGATTGCGCGGGCAGCGGAAAAGATCGCGCGGCACCTGCTCGCCACAGCAGGGACGGCAGCAGGCGGTGGCAGCCGCGGTGATGCGTCTGCGGTGGCCACGACTGGCGGCGGCGTTGGCGCTATCGCTGCGGACGTACCGGAGGTGACGGGGTTTCAGCTGCGCTGCGTCCGTGTGCTGTACGAGGAGAGCCCCTCGCTGCATGGGAAATTTTTAGACGAGGTGGCACGGCTGCGGCGTGCTTCTGTGCTGCGGCGTTACTTTCACCTCCTCACGACAGGCTCAGCCAACACGGCGAGTGGGCTTTACCAGTCCGGTGGGCAGCCGCGAGGGGAGATGGGGGATGGCGATCGCGGTGGCATGGGCAGCCGTCCCTTGGAGGCGGAGCTGAACAACCCCACCTACTTCTTTAGCTCGCTGTGCGCCTGGCTGCACCAGACCATCGTGGAGGAGCAAGACTTCCTCCACACCTTCTTTATGAGTGACGAGTTGGACGCGGCGAGCCAGAAGCGCGGAGCGGCACAGCAGACAGGCGCACCAGTGGCGGCAATTGCGGATGCAGAAAGGGTGCGGCACGATGCGGCGCTGCAGCACACATTGCTTGACAGTGTCTTTGGCGGCGTCTGCAAGCACATCCGCGCGGCGCTCGACAACGCGCTGGAGCGCCTGGGCCGCTCCGCCTCTGCCCTCGGTGCTGCAGAGAGCGAAGGACAGGCAAGCGGAGGCGAGGGCGGTGGCAACGCAGCAGAGACAGCCGCTGCATCGACAGCGCCGCACAAGGGCCCGCGTGGCTTGACTGGCGGCCTCACGCGTCTCTTCATGGCTGCCACGGGCCGCGCGCCGCTCGCGCCATTCCGCCGCAAGGAGAGCAGCGATGCCGGGGCAGTGGCGGTGCTGCAGCGCTACAGCGGCGTCACCACACGTGCCCAGCAGACCTCCGTCGCTGCTGCCGTGCTGCACGCCCCACTGCAAGGCGTGCAGACGTGTGTGACGCTCGTGCAGCTGTTCGAGTACTACAGCGTCACCACGTTTTCTCCGCTGCTGGGTGAGACCTCGGCGCTGACGAAGCTCATCAGCGAGACAGCTCCGCTGCAGACACGGGAGGTCTTCCAGCGACTGCTGCGGGTCTTGTCTGCGCACCTGCTGGACAGCACGGCGGGTGTGATGCACCGCACGGCGACGCTGCGGCGGCTGGCGTCGTCAAACGCGCTCCGTGCCACCACCTCTGCGGTGGAAGGCGAGAAGGCAGCACCCGTCTCCACACCCTCTGTGTACATCCTTGACTTCTTAACGTCCATGACGTACGGGGAGGAGGCGGAAGGCGGCGGCGGTGCGGCCAACGCGTCCCTGGCTGGCGACTCGCGTGCTGACTTTGGCGGCTCCGTCTCGTCCGCCTCTGCCGGCTTCCTCTCACTCCCCGCGCCGTCCGCCAACGCGCGCTTCCGACAGGCGAGTGAGGGGCAGCTGCAGCGGCACAGCGCACAGGACCTGCGCCGTGTGCTTTCCCAATTGATCCTGCCGCCGTCCCCCGAGGTGGAGGCGTACTGCAGTGTGTTGAGCGCTGTACTAAGGGACACGGCTCGCCAGGCGGACCTTCTGGCAGCCATCGCCGACCAACAGCGAGTGGTGACACCAAGCGGTGAGACGGCTGAGGCTCCTTTCCGCCTCCACACCGAGGTGAGGAGCATCACCCGCGAGCTGCTGCAGTCGCTGTGGTGGGCAGCACAGTCGGCGCAGGAAGATGCAGCGTTGCGGTCCCACCTCGACGACCCGTGTCGTGCCATTTTGCAGTACAACATTCTCTTCCAGCTGCAGGGTGTGATGGAGGAGAACGGCGACGTCCTGGAGCTGCTCTGCGCGGCGACGGACTCGACAACGCAGGAGGGCGGTGCGGGAGGTGAGGATGCGATGCGCGAGGAGCTGGAGACGCTGCGGGCGGAGGTCGGTGCTGCCATGAACAGTCTGCGGCGCCGCCTCCTCTCGCACTGGGAGGAGGCTGTGGCCCGCTTCTACTTCCCTCTCTCTGCCGGTGCGGCGACTACGGCAGCGGCGGCTGCAGACAACGCATCTGCTGCGGAGGCGGACGACGCGCATCAGATGGGAGCGCGGAAAGACATGCGGCGCGTGCTGAAGCAGGTGGTGAACGTGTACAACACGGTGGCGTCGATGGGGCACCTGCCGGAGCCGGTGCCGCTGCTGCCGGCGCTCTGCGGCAGCGAGGCGATGCGGCGCGAGGTGAGTGCGGAGATTACGAAGAGCATCGTGGAGCGGGTCTACCCGGCGCAGTTCAGTGCGCTGCAGCGACTCCCGCCGAGTGACGAGGTGGCGGCGGTGCAGGCGGAGATGTCACCACAGAATTTGACGATGCTGGTGGACTTCAGCTCGCCGACTACCAGCGGCGCGGTGTGAGCATCTTTTTTTTTTTTTTTTTCACAGTAACAGCGTCTTTGTCTCAGTTTTTAGGCTTCCTCATTGTGCACGTTGTCTCCTTCACGGCGTTTTCTTTACTTCGAGACTGGAGGGCTGTGCAACTTTTCGTTTGTTAGTTTGCGTTGCTTCGATCAACTCGGACTGCACTTTACGCAAAAAAAAATATTACAAAGGGAACAAACGAAGGAGTTGTGGAAGGTACATCCGCCTCGTTGCGGCATCCTGCGACGCTTGAGGAAAGCTAAAAGAGATGCGATAGGAAGCAAAAGAAAAAAAAAGATACTGGATGTCTTGTTTTTTTTTTTTTCTGACGTGTTATACTCTTTTTTTTATTATCTTCAATTGCCGGCTTTTTGTTGGTCTTGCACCGCAATGCAAACCTTCCGCTGAGCCGCGTGTCGGTTCCGTTGTGCAGACACACGAGGCTGCTGCACCTTCCCGCTTACAGGCTTCATCTCCACTCCCCTCTGCTCTTCTTCGCTGCCTTCGCGTTCCCTTTCCCATCGTAGCACATCGGCTCAGAGCATTCCGCAGGTGCTTTGGCTGCATCAAATCCTCAAATATCGTAGCTATACCTGAAAAGAAAAGAATAACGTACGTTTGCACAACAGCTCTCTTTCTCTCTCTCACACAGTTGACGTTGCTCTCGCTGGATTTTGCGGAGTTCTTCTTCTTCTTCGATCTCGCTTAACATTCGTTACAACCTATACTTAGAACCCGCCCGAGTTGAAGGGCAGGCTTTTATCTCCAGATCAAACATTTTCTTCTTCTCGCGTGCTCTCTCTTATTCTCTTTGTTCTCTTCTTATTGATTAATTGGCATCGTCTTTATCGGTGCTGCTGCACAAACTTTTCTCCTTTGGTAGTTTTCCACTTTATTGTTATCGCACAGGTACTGCCGACGCAAATGTTATCTCTCTTTTTTAACCGTCTCTGGGTCAGCTTAGCCCTCGTGGTGCTCGCCTGTGCGTGCTGGGTGTCAAGCACACACGCGCTCACCTCCACCGACAACCACCACGATGCCGAGCCTGTGCGTGTTTTTATGTGTGCCGACAGCGGGGAGTACTCTGGCGCACATGAGCTCGGCATCCTTCAGAACTCAATGGAGGAGGCGGAGGTGCTGACGCTGGCGCACTGTCAGTCCGCCCAGCTCGGCTACATCCGTCACGCTGATGGACACCGTGTCCGCAGCCTCACCGTCACGACCGGCATCGGCTTTGTCAGTGCTGCTCTCTGCAGCGGCAGCGTGCTCCGCTTCCGCCACCAGCGCCACCTCGACTACCAGTCGATTGTGTACATCGGGACGTCGGGGTTCTCGCCGATGGTGGGTGGCTGGGATCCAACGAACACAACCGCGTATGCGCAGTTTGCTGAGCAGGAGCGGGCGGCTATGTTGGAAGGCGAGGAGGACGCGGCCGCTGCAGCCACTGTCAACCCGCCGCCGCTCTTCAAGACGCTGCAGGAGGTGCAGGAAGCCCAGGCGGAGGAGTCGCGTCTGCGCACGAGCGCCGTGGACGCCGGAGAGGCCTTCCCCCTCCGCGTGCCGTCGCAGCTCAACTTCGAGGACGCTCGCACCGGGGCTCAGCTGGAGCAGGACGGGTGTGCGCCGCGCCTCGCCACCGCCGCCACGCCCCTCGCCGTCGGGAGCGTCTGCGTCACCTCCTCTGCTTTCTGGATGGAGTGTGGCAGCTGCACGGAGCGCACGCGGAGGACGCAGTGCAGCCGGCCGCACTGCTCCGGCTTCGTAAACAGCCTCAACAGCGAGGCGAAGCTGTACTTCGCGAAGAACACCTTTGCGCAAGAGATCGAGGCGGCCTCGCGGGGGCGGGCGTGGCCGGAGATCCCCGCAGACGTGCAGGCGGGCCTTGAGACGTTCTGGGCCGCCAACGAGGCAATGGAGCCGGCGGGCCGCGTCGCGCCGACCGCGCCGTCCTTCGTGGCGTGTGCCGAGGCGACTGTGAACGCGATCAACGTCGGGGCGGAGCGGGACTACCTCTGCCGCGAGTACACCGCCTACACCCTCAACACGATGCAGCGGCAGACCGCCGGTGCGCACCGCGACGCCGACCCCGTGCGTGCCCCCTTCACCGCGAGCGACGTCGTCTGTGTGCAGGCGATGGAGGCGATGGGCTTTCTGCGGGCGGTGCTGGTGGATGCGTCGGCTGCCGCGTCGATCCCGATCGCGATTCTGCGGACGGCGTCGAATTACGACATGTACCCGCTGAAGAAGGCGTACGTGGCGCCAGCGGTGTGGCGGGCTGCTGTCGCGGCCAAGGCCGTTACGGTCAGTGCTGAGGTGGCCGAGGCGCTTGAGGCTGCTGCAAGCGGTAAGGAGGATGGAGAAGAGGAGAAGGTTGCCGCCTACACGTGGCAGCAGAACTTTGAGTTTATGCCGGCTGAGGCGTACGAGAAGTTCGTCGTCGCCTCCTTCCACTACTCGGTCAAAACGGTCACTTTTGTCGTTTCAAACTACTTCTTTGGGGGGCGGACCTTCGAGTAGGGGGGAAGAAACAAACGAAGGCGAGGAAAACTAATTTTTAAAGTTAGTGGTCACGACCTGTCGGCGCAGTTGATCATAGCCGACGAGAAGCGAACGCATTTCCACAGTTGACTTAAGAATAGCTAAAAATAAAAAAAAACAATTTGTAACAAAGTAAAATGCGTTTTTTTTTTCAATACGTGTGTGCATGTGTGTTGGTGTATGTGCGCAAGGAGAGGAGTAGGTCTTTGATGCGCATTGAAAGTGGCACGGGCTGATGACGTTCAAGTGCGGCAACGCTCGGGGAAAGGTGTAGGAGCATGCATGAGCTTTTATCGACCACACGACACACAATAGAAAGTGGAAAAGAAAAAGATAGTTTGAGGAGTGGGCTGAGCGCTTATGCCCTTTCCTCTCCCGTTGTAGAGGCACAAGTCCTTGCATCGATTCTGGTACAGTTGGCGATGGCTGGATGTGCATTGCTGCTGAGTGTCGTAGTTTACGCGGTCGCTGTGCATCGCTGAAATTTTCAAGAGCACACTGTAGCGCAGTGCCAACGTTGTCTTTTGCTTTGTTCCTCGCTATTCTCTCCCCTTTTTATTTTCCGACACGAACGCGCTTAATTGTCAAATACAGTGTTCACAAGGTAGCTGCACTCCCTCTCCGTGTGGGAGCGACGTCAAGGACTTTACACGCAAATAAAGAACGACGCATCGCTAAAAAAAAAAAAAAACAGTACATATAAGTTCTACAGAGAACTCTGTCAATATCAAATAGGACTAGACAACAGCTGAAGAAAGATTTAAACTAAAGAAAAGATTTTTGAGCCAATAAAAAACCAGTCCTCCCTTATCAGTCAAATAGCGATCAGGTGCGGACGACACACAGTGCCCTCCGCCGACGTTTACAGCGAAGCTGAAAGGAGAGAGAGAAAGGTACAACGATCTTTTATATTTTTTTGTTTACCGCTTCTTATAGTTGAATATAAGAATTACCTGCCCGACTTAATCTGACTTTGTACGAGTAACGTCAGACGGCGGCACAAACGCACGATCTAATAAAACTGTTCTTTTTCTCTTCAGTTGTCTCTTTCTTGCACTGAAAGAAAACCTCACACAAACACACCCATTTGAGAAAGCCGCATCCACTGCCATGTTGTCGCAGAACCTCCTCAACGCAGCCCTTGCGCTGATCGTGGCCTACATGCTCTTCGCGTACACGAACCGCGACGGCATTGACCTCCCTCGCCCGCGTGACGGCTACTACTTTGTGCCGAACGAGACACAGAAGCTTCTTGCGGAGGCGAGCAAGGAGGCGGCTCGAGTGTTGGCTGCACGCGAAGCTCACCAGCAGGGTCAGCTCGGCACTGCTGCGACCGCCGCCTCCTCTACAGCGCTGGCGCAGTACGGCGTGGCGCTGCGGGAGGGCGACGAGGCGCTGGAATCAACTATCCGCTACGTGCATCAGTACCAGCAGCTCGCTGCACAGGCGGAAGCCCAGCGCCACCGCGACGCGTCTCAGCAAAAGAGCGGGCAGGAGGATGCCTCGACAGAGACCGCGGCAGTGGGTGGGCAGTCTCCGGTGCGTGTACACGTCTTTCTGGCTGCCGACAATGGCACCTACTCGGGCATGCACGAGCTGCACTTCATCCGCGCCGCGATGCGCTACAGCACGCCAATCGAGATCGACGGCTGCCGCTCCGCCACCTTTGGCTTCTTCGAGAAGCCGCACCGCGATGCGCTCTCCTGGAGCGTGCAGAACGAGCAGCGCGGTGCCAACGCCAGCGCTGACAGCGGGCTGCGGAAGATCCCTGTGCTGGCCGTCACCACCGGCATCTACGTCACGAGCTCGTCTGTCTGCACGGCGGCGGTGATGCAGCTTCCGATGTTTGCGGTGCAGAGCGTCACGCTTATCGGCACCGCCGGAGCCTCACCTGTGGTGGGTGGTGGCGGTTGGGACGCGCGGGTGCCGGCAACGGGCCGTGCGGTGTCGCCGGAGAGGGCAGAGAAGGATGCGAATCCCGTGTGCCAGGAGCCGTGGTCGGCGGAGGCAGAAAAGGTGGCCCTCGGCTCTGTCTGTGTCACGTACGGTGCCCTGCTGCAGGAGTGTGGCCACTGCATCGAGGAGAACGAGCTGCCCTCCCTCTGCTCACGGCCGCGGTGCACGATGCACAACTCCACCACCTTCTTCGGCCCCTGCGGCTTCCGCCACCCAACTTCCGCCTTTGCGGAGCAGATGAAGGGGGCCATGTACCGAAAGCCTTTCCCCTCTCCGCCCGCAATTGTCAAGGAGGCCATGCAGGCTTTCTGGGAGGTCAACGAGGCCGTCCCCGAGTATGCACCGTCGACGGCGGCCGCAAAGCCACAGGCACGGTCGCGCCGCATGCGGGAGGCCGAGGCTGCCAGCCCGTCCGAGACGATTCTCTCCTACAATCGTGTTCCACCGACCGCGCCGATACTGCTGAACTGCGCGGAGGTGGCGACGAGCCAAATTCTTGCCGGGCCACGCTCTGACATTTTGTGCCGCCAGTACACGTCCGAGCTCTTCGAGGGCCTCTACCCGGCCAAGGAGCTTTCCTGCGTGCAGGCGATGGAGGGGATGGGAGTGCTGCACGTGCTGACGCGCAACTACCCCAGCGTGCCCACCGCGATTGTGCGGGGGACGTCGAATTACGACATGTTTCCGCTCTCCCGCACGGTGCACCTGCTGAACCGCACACGCAACGCCAATGGCGTGGAGCGTGATGAGTGGTACGTGTCGTGGGATCAGAAGGAGCACTACGTGAGCGATGACCGCTTTCACGAATTCACGAAGGCGTCGTACCGCTACTCGATCGAGACGGCGAGTGCGGTGGTGTTAAACTACTTCCTGAGTGCCGAGACAACTCTCCCGGGCATGGCGTGAGGTGCCTGCTCTTCTAAGAAGTGTGCATCCTCGTTTCCCCTCTTTCCTCCCGCACATGTTCGTTGACTGCATGGCACAAGGGAGAAAAAGGGTGAGAAGGAAAAAAAAGAGCATTGGGCTGATTCTCATTACTTACCGAAACCACCCTCCTTTTTTTCTTGCTCGTGTTGAGAAGCACGAAAGAAATAAAAAAAACAAAGTTGACTTTTGGGGGCTCACAGTGGGAAGCAGCAGCTCTTTTATTTTTATCGAACGGTGAATGTTATTAATCTTCATAAAAATAACCACTACTATTACAGCTAATTTTTCGTTTCAAAATACTGTTTTTTTTTTTTTTTTTGGCTCGTGCACGTTACTGAGAGCCTTCCACGTCCTCCGTAAGCGCTATCACACACTTCAGGCGGGTGCTTGAGTGTAGCATGGATGAGGTGTTTAAAAGGCGACGCAGCGGCGCTTTTTCCGTCTTCAACGTACTTGTGGCACGCACGAGCCGCGTCTCGGCTTTTTTTCACATGATTACTCTTACCCTACTTCTCCTAGCCGGTGTGACGAAAGAATCGAACCCAAAAATAATAGAAATAGAGAGACAGTTGAGATGGCAGTGAAGCCAAATGAGCTGCACACGGCGCTGCTGCTTCAAAAAAAAAAAAAGAAGTTGTGTTGAGGCGTTGACTATACAACGGTGAGCGGCGATTATTTTTGGTCTTGTGACGTCAGTCGAACAACGCGGAGGATTATGTACGGCGTCTCTGGATGAAGTTTGTAGCTGCGTTGCAAATACTTTCGGGTTTCTCCACGTCGCAGCCCATTTAACTTTCTCTTCTTTGCATCTATCCCTCTCTCTTTCTCTCGTGTGCTCAAAACTCTTGTTCACATTAGTGGCAGCTACAACTGCAAACAAAAAAAAAAAGAAGAAAAATGGTCTTCTACTCCCTCGTGCTGGTGATGAAGCCGCGGCCGCGGAAGAACACCTCGCAGGCGCTGCGCGAAATCGCCGTGAACATCTACAACCACGGCGGCCTCATCCGCAAGTTCTCCAACGAAGGTGTCCTGCGCCCCTACAGCCGTTTCCGCGATGCCGACAACACCGCGATTACCTACGCCCGCTACGTGACTATTCAGCTGGACATGGGGGAGGAACAGATGAACAAGGTGGAGAAGATCATTCGCGAACACGCCGACGTGAACATCACGCTGCGTCTCAACAACCTGGAGCGTCCGATTGGAGTCAAGCGCAACAAGCAGAGCACCGCCTCCTACTTCCCGCTCGACACGTTTACGCGCCTGGAGGAGGAGATCAACTGGCCGCCGCAGGTGTCGGGAGACGTCTATGAGCAGCTGGACATGAACTGGAAGGAGTTCTCGCGGACGAGGTGGTCTAACTTCCTGCGCAACTAGCGGCAACGCCAGCGGCTTTCCCAAACTGCTGAGTGCGACGCACATCCTCACATCTCTTTTTTGTATTCTTTTTTCTCCTCGTAGCTGCGCCGTGGCAGTTGGAGATGGCGCCTTGGGTCTTTAGTTATGTCCTTTGCTGGAGAGAGTGCAAGGAGATGAAAGAAGGACGCCGTTGAGTCGTACTGTTGTGTCTGTGCGTCCTTTGGGCTTGCGGTGCCGTGCCATTTTGTGGCGCTGAAGTGTTTTGTAATCTGGTTCTTCTCCTGTGTGTCTGTCGATTGCCTTGCACAAACACAAACTCTCATGCTCCAATTGCAAACACACAATCAACAAACAGTGGAAACTGAGAAAACCTCTTTTCGGTTGGGTTTTTTCTGTTTGTTCAGAATTTTTACCCGTCTGTAACGTGCGGGTCGGAAGGTTAGTGAAAGAGAGGGAGAGAAAGAGACGTTTTGCGGGCGGCTTATGCCGATGCAAAAAAAAAAAAAAATGTGCAGATCGCAAAGGTAAGGAGCCGCTTGACCGCTGTGGGTATAATAGCAGACAGTGTGTGCAATCGCCCCATTGAACACTCATGGCTGTGGTTCTGCGCACGCCATAAGCGCAACCCTTTTCTCTCTTTTTCATTCTTTACCTGAAGTTGCGCAGCAACTGCCTTCACGGATTGCATTGTTTTCCAGATTGCTTGTCTCCACTTTAACTTCTGCTCTCTCTTTCTTTTTTCCTTCTCTCCCTTCCTCTCTTTCTTGTCTTCGATAAGTCACATTACGACCGGACAGCTTCCCTCACCTGTACGCTTCCATATGTCTGCCACGCCATCTTCTGACCTCGCCCGTCTCCGCGAGGAGCTTGCACGGGAGGAAGCGGAGCTCGTGGCCCTCGAGAACGACGTGGAAACCAAATCTGCCCAGCTCAGCTACCTCCACACCGAGTACACCCTCAACAAGACACGTCTCCACCACTACTACGAGCCGCGGCTGGAGCCCCTGCGCACCATCACCTGCGCTGCTGCTGAGAAGGAGGCATTGCTGCTGCTGCAGCTTGAGTGGCTTGAGCGCCTCGTGGTGGAGCAGGAGCGCCGCTCTCAAGGCGGTGTCTTCAACGAAGTGCGCGACATGCGGTCCGCCGCCGAGGAATACCAGAAGGCGGCGCAGCAGCGCCTGCTGCGGTGCTACGAGCGCATCTCCGAGTGCCCCGAGGACGCCCTCAAGATGATCAGCCAGTACGCCTGCCCGCCTGATGACGCCATTGCCACGATGCAGCTCGTGATGCGGGTGCGTGGCGAGGCACCGGAGGACTGCACCTGGGCCGCCGCGCAGGTGCTGCTGAGCTACAACTACTTCCACGACTTCTTTGTCACGCGCAGCGAGAGCCTGCTGAAGCGGTGCGAGTTGCTGAGCGATGCCCTGATGAGTGAGCTGGAGCTTTTCTGTTCGAATCCCCACCACACGGCAGCGGCGCTGTACCGCATTAGCATCCCGATCGGCTGCATGGGCGAGTGGCTGCGTGCGATTCGCGATGTCTACCGGGTGCGCTTCGTGACGGCGCCGGTGCTGCTGACCCGTAGCCCTGCCACACTGCGCGAGACGCAGCGGGCACGGAGTTGGCTGCGTGCGGTGGCCCTCGGGGAGGAGAAAGAGGAGGAGAAGTCCTCCGCTCTTACCGCCTCGCCAGTTAAGTCGCCGACCTCGAACAACAGCACGACAGGCGGTGCCGCTGCGGATGGTGCGGTGGTGCTGACGAGTGTCGGGCAGGCGGAGGAGGCCACCGCCCTTGCATCCTACGAGGCCGTGAAGGAAAGCCTGCAGCAGTCGACACAAACCACCACGGAGGCGGCGGAGCTCGTGACGAAGCTGCGGCACCGCCTGCACCGCCTGCGCGAGAGTGTGCGCGCTGCCGAGGACGAGCGCGTCGCGATTGAGAAGGAGATGCACATGAAGCTGGAGGAGGTGCGGGGCAGCTACGACGGCACGATGGTGCCTCTGGAGGATCAGCTGGAGGGGTCGACCGAGACTTTTGTGCGGCGCATTGCACGAAGGCCGGCCGGCGATGCTGCGTCAACGCCGCCGCCTGCGACTGCCGCCTCTGCATGACTATCTTTGTAATTGCCGCAGCGCACTGGGAGACATGGTGAGGCAGTTTAAGCTAATGTACGCACCGTCCTGCAGATTTTTCGAAGCAGACGTCCTTGTAGCCGATTATTATCGCACTTCTGTTCGGCGTGGAAGGAGTGGCTTGCCTGTCGATCTTTGCCCCTTCTCCCCTTTTTTTGTCTAATTGCTGTTGTTGTGGTAGTGACCACGCTGCACCTGGCATCTCTTCTTCTTTCTTCCCGTCTGCTGCGTGCCGCGGTGACAAGCTTTATTTTTATTAGTTTCCCTTTGGTGTCGTATCTTTGATTTTTACATGTAACATATCGCGTGGTTTTACCATTCTCCTCCTTTTACTCCTTTTTTTTTTCACTCACACACACGCACAAAATAGGGGCGATGTCGTGCAAGTTGATTTATCCAATTTTTTTCTTCCTATTCTTATCCGTCGATGAGAGAGTCTTTGCGTTGGTGTCGGCGATTCCGATGGTAGACGCCTTTTGCGTTGTACCGCTGGTAGAGTTGGTCATTCGTTTTGTTGTTGTTGTTATCAAGCGGGGCGTCAGCTGCGACAACAAATGTACAGGAGCACGTGCACGGCGTCATTGTGCTCGCCGCGCTTCAATGTGTGTGTAGTTTTTTTTTTCCTCCCGATGTGCAGCACCGACAAGAACAAAACACTCAAAAAGCAAAAAACCTGTTTGAGAAATAACAAAAAAAAAGCGTGAGGGTGCATCAGCCGTGGTACGTATAAAGGGGACTCGATTTCAGTCGTGGTGTGAACGGAAGGTAGTATCTACCTTTTTCTGCAACTCTGTCACATTTATATTCTGCAAAGGTCGACTGCGTCCGCCCTTCTCCTCTTTGGACTTCTCGACGCAAATTGCTCCTTCGTATTTCTTTGATTCCTTAAAGGAACGGCCTGCAGAGAAAGCAGCTCGATGTGTGCGGCAACAAACGAGGAGAATTGCGCTTGTTTTGTTGTCTTCAGATCTGATTAGCGCAATCGTTGTCATTTTTTCCACTCTCAGTTTCATGATAACGCTTACAACATCAGTCCCCTCTCTCTACTCTCCGCCTTTTTCTCTCTTTAAAACGCACCCAGACACCGTACGATATCCTCGCACGCAAAAAAACAAAAACGAGTCAGCTGAGGAGATCGTGGACCACCTGCATCGAGACCATTCGTCATTCTACCGCTCTTTAGCTTTTCTTAGCGATGCCGTCCGACGTCTACACGTCCACCGAGTTCCCTGCACGGTTGCCACGCCTCCTGCAGCGGCACCCACGCGCCGCGACGCTTGTCCTCCAGCTCTGTCCTGTTGCTTCCCCATCTGATGCACGGCGAAGAGCGAGTCTCACAGGATCTGATGCCTGCAGTGCACCGACCTCTTTAGGCAGCTTGAGTGACAGCTCCTCTGACTTTGTCACCCTCTATGCAGTGCTGCTGCGGCGACCAGAAAGAGAAGCAGAAGACGCAGAAGGAGGGCGACCATCACTGCCGATCCCAGATCCTTCGCCGACCGTTGCGAGCGGTGACAGATGCGTGGAGGAGGTCTTCGTTGTGGTGGGTCATGCGTCACACCTGTCGCTGCGTTGGTGTGCGGAGCTGCAACACCACCTCAGCGTTTCCTCCCTTCTCTTGACAGAGTGGTACACAAGCGGCGAGTCCGGTGTGGAGCTTGGTGCCAGTGGACGTGATGACTGGACGGCGACGCACCGCCGCAGCGGCTTCTGTGCGGGTGTGACGCAGCTGCAGGTGCGCCTCGCCCCCTACGTGCCGCTGCTGCACTGGAATCGCCACGTCGATGGCGTGCTCGGCTCCCACCACGTTGTGTGCGCGTCGCACCGCTGCTTACTGAGAAGCGCGGCTGGGATAGCGGAGGAGGGGGATGCGGGTGCAGCCTTCGGTGGGTCCGTCGGAGCAGAGACGGAGGAGGCGGGGCTGTCAGAGCAGAGTAACTCGTTCACTTCCCGATTTCCGAAGGCGGGGCGCGTTGTATATCAGACGCAGCCTCCACCACCGACAGACGGCAGTGTCACCGAGGCAGCTGGCGCCGTCTTGCCTTTTCCTTTCCGCGTTGCGGCTATTCTCAACGGTAGTGTGCCGCTGCCTCAGGAGCCAGCTGTGACGGGTTGCATCAGCGTGCTGTTCCTCGTGGCACGAGACGGGTGCGCTCTGACTGGTACCTCTGCCGGCTCCTCTTCCTTCTCGTGGTCGTCTCAAGCAGCAGCAACAACAGAAAGTGTCTTTGACGTTCTCTGCGATTTTCTCTCGGGATCAGTGGTGCCTGCCGTGAAGGTGGACGTGGTGGATGGCACGTGGGTCTGTGATGGCGCCGGCGCGCTGCTGCGCGATGTGTGCAAGACCCGTGATCGTCTCGGGAACAGCTACGCCATTCGTGTGACGCATCGCGCACAGCAGCAGCAGTTGGAGGCACGCAGCATTATTTTTGTGGTGGACTTCTCGACGCCTTTGTACGATGCGTTGGTGCTGGCAACCCGTACCTCTGCCTCGCCAGCTGTCTCCCAGCAACGCAGTGCGGCACAGCAGGTGGCGGCGGCGGTGCAGGAGACGCTGGGCCGTCTCGTATCCGCCAACGTGGATGCCTTCAGCTTCTCACCACGTGGGCGGCGCGACAGCGACACAGCAGCGATTGTGGAGGCCGCAGACGAGGACGCAATTTTCATTGCCGGTGGTGCGCCGGCGCAAGTGCTGACGCGCGAGATGCTCTGCCGCAGCATCGCGGAGAGTGTGAGCCGCATCGTTGCCATCTCACCCCATCCAGAGTTCAAGGCGGAGGTGGCGCGACTGCTTTGGGGCACGGAGGGTGAGGTGACCAGGCGGGGTGCGCAGCCGTCAGCGAGTGCGATACAGCGTCGCATCGAGGAGCGGCTCAGGAGTGTGTCGACGGACTGACTGCGTGATGCTTTTAGGCGGAAGCGCAGCGGTTTCACTCCTGGCTTTTGAAGGCGGCTAAAGAAGGAAAAAGGAACAACTCGCCGAACATCAATTGTTTTTTATATTTCTCCTGCTATTGCACTGCTTTTAACACTTTTTCAGCATTAAAAAAAGAAAATTAGAAACCAATTTTAACTGCTGTTCAGTGGTAATACGTAAGGAGTAAAAGAAAGCCGGGCGAGATAAAGAGACTGCTTGCATGCGATGCTCGTGTTGCTTTGGGAAGATCGGCCGCTGCTGCTGCTGCTGCTTCGCTGTGTAGTGGTGAACTCCTCAAAGTTGGCGCGTGTCAGTCTTGTTAGAGAGAGAAAAATGGTCTGTTCTTTCCGTTATCTTTTCTTACTATGTGATTACGGCCATAGTGCACCTCCCTTGCTTCTCCACTTTTGGGCTTTTGTCACTCGCTTTATTTCTCTCCTTTCTCTCATCGTCGCAGAGCACAGGAACAGTTCGAACACATATACACACACACACACACACACAGTCTCAGCAAGCTGCCTTGCAGGTCAGCTTCTCCCTTCACATAGGTTTTCACTGGCAACGTAAGGGGGTGCCACGACAAAAGAAAAAAGAAATGCACCGCCGCGTTCGTCTGCTCTACCTCGAGTTCATGTACCTCCTGCCGCAGCTCGACGGCTTCTATACTCCGCGCGGGGCAAACACCGCTGCATCCGCATCCACGCGAACACGTCCTTCAGCACCGCGGCCATTCTTTCTGCGCGTGGCAGAGCACCACCCCGTGTGCGCTCCTCTCCGCGCGGCAGGCGCGATCGAGTTTCAGACGCCTTCACACGAGTTTAGCAACAGCGGTGGTGGCGTGTCATCAGAGTCCCCTGTTGTGGTCTTCAAACTGCTGAAGAACGAGGAAATGGCTCTTCTCGACACGCACATGCCACTCCACTGGCGGACAGACAGAGGACGTACGGGTGTGGTACGTGCTCCGGATGCACACGCGCCGTCCGCCGAGGCCGAGTACCGGGCACACGTGCAACGCCTCTTCTACGCCAACGCGCTGGTGACGCGCGAGTCCGCAGAGTGGAAGCGCTGTCTCGCTCGTGGCCGCTACGAGTTGCGGGGCATCCAGAACGTCCTGCACGTGCGCAAGTACCGTGCCCTGAAGAAGCGATATGGGTGGGCCTCGCAGCTCTCCCGTACGGAGCTGGAGGCGGTGTGGGCGGGTGACATCGGGCAGGTGGAGCAGGCGCTGTTGGGGCTGTCGAATAAGGACATTTACGGCTACGCGAATGATGAGGATGAGGAGGAGGAAGAGGATGAGAAGGATAAAGAGGAGAAGGCAAAAATAGTAGAGCAGCCTGTGAAGACGTAGTATACCTTTTTCTCTGTTCGCTCTTTTCTACCCATTTTCTCTCACTTCATTGCCGTTCTTTTTTTTTTTTTTTTTTGACCACCTCAACCTTGGGCAATTTTGGAGTTGACTTTTATTTCCTCTTTTTTCTTTTCTGTTGTGGTCCTCTCTCCTTCGTAGTCGAACGTTCTGCTGATATTCTTTGTTTCCCTCACCTTTTTCTCTCTCACTCATTGGTTATTTATTTTTTTCCTGCTCTTCGCCGTGTTCAACGCTAAGGGGCTCTAGCCGCCAGTGTGTAATCAACGCGCTCTTACATAGAACACTGAACACATGCGCTTCACTTTACTGCTTTTACTATTGCCTTAGCTCTTTGCGGAAAATTTTTTGGAGGCACATTATGAGGAAACACGTGGAAAGATAAACGAGCGATGCGATCAGTGCGCTGTCTTGGGCTGCTTCATCTTGTGTCGCCTCTCTTTCTTTGCAACAGACTACTCTGTTGTTAGAGAGAACGAGAGCACCGTAAAAGCTGATGTGTCTTTCAAAGATCTATGTTCACGCTTCACACGCATAAGCACACACGCAGCGTCATCAGAAAAGAAAAATTTTCTCTAACTTCTCTCTGTCTTTACCTTCTCTCACCTTCCATATCCTCAATTTTTTTTCACTCGTCTTCCCATCATACTCTCTCTTTCCCTCCCGCGTGCAGTGAGAGTTCACGAATAGTTCCTCGTTTCTTCCCCCGCCCCCCCGCCACCGGCATCTACACTCGCAGCCATGCCGCCGAAGATGGGACAGTCCAAGAAGGCCAAGATGGAGGCCGCCAACAAGGGAGCCAAGAAGACGACCAAGAAGTGGAGCAAGGGTCAGTCGCGCGAGGCTCTGCAGAACGCTGTGATGTTCGACAAGGAGACGTACGAGAAGCTCCGCACCGAGGTGCCCAAGTACAAGCTCATCACCCCGTCGATCATCAGCGACCGTCTCAAGATCGCCGTCTCCATCGCCGCTGCTGGTCTCAAGCAGCTGTGCCGCGAGAAGCAGATCCGCCTCGTGTCGTGCTCCAGCAAGGCCCGCGTGTACACCCGCATCGTGCAGGCTGCGCCGGCTGAGGCCGCCGCCGCCCCTGCTGCCACCGCTCCGGCTGCGTAGGCTGCTCGATGCACGCACTCTGCTTTGTGAGGAGTGAACTGCTGCTCGGGCTGTCTCTGTCTCCCACTCTCTTACCTCTTCGAATCGATAACCCTGATCCTTGTGAATTGTGGTTGTCTGTACAGGGTTGAGAATGGAGAGGGAGGAAGGGCGGCTGTGTGAAGTGGACGTGTTCTCGCAGAGGATTACTTTCTTCGTTTTTCTTTTCTACTTTTCTTTGTTTGTTGGCGTCGTATGCGCTGACCTGCGCTTTCCTTCTCTGTTTCTTCCGTAGTGTCTTTGCTTAGGTGGAAAAAGAGTGTGGCCGGGGCTCGGCAGTGCCTCCACGCCAACCAAACAGGCAAACAAAAAACATCAACAACAAAAAGTAAATACGCAATTGACGATGGAGGACGGAAAAGAAAAAAGCACCAAATCTCTTTGTTTTGGCGCGAGAGATAAGAGACGGGGTGCGCAGCGCGGTTCAGAAGCGCACATTCGGAGCCTCTTACGCGCAGCGTTGTCTGCGTGTATGTGAGGCGCTGTATTGCATCCGGTGTGCTCCAAGGCTCGCGTGAGCTAAAGCACTTCTCTTTCAAGAACGCAAACGTCAGTTTTCTTGACGCATACTCCTCAGGATATAGTAACGCTACAGACAGAAAAAACTTCAATTGATGTCTGCGCTCTTGCCGTCTTCTTCTTCTTCATGTTTTTCTCTTTCTTCTACTCTCCCACTCCTAATGCCTTCATCACTCCTTCTCTGATATCAATTATTCTTGCATTGTAGCGTGAGTGCTGTGACTCTACGCGAAAGGGAACGGTTGTCTCTCTTCTTTTTTCTTTCTTCCATTCTTACTTCAATTCTCTTCAGCAAAGCCTCTTTGATTTTTCTTCTCTCGAGAGCACCGCACGAGCTCTCCTGCATCCGCGTTTAAAAATACACGTTTCTTTTTTTCTTTTTTGTTTTTTTAGCGTTGCATCGGGCGTCCTTTAAACCATCCCTTCTATCTAAGCGACCCTTTTTTTTTTCCCCCCTTTCTTTTTTTTTTTTTTTTTTTTTTTTTTTTTTTTTTTTTTTTTTTTTTTTTTTTTTTTTTTTTTTTTTTTTTTTTTTTTTTTTTTATAAAAAAAAAAAAAAAAAAAAAAAAACACAAAAAAAAAAAAAAAAAAAAAAAAAAAAAAAAAAAAAAATTTTTTTTTTTTTTTTTTTTTTTTTTTTTTTTTTTTTTTTTTTTTTTTTTTTTTTTTTTTTTTTTTTTTTTTTTTTTTTTTTTTCCCCCCCCCCCCCCCCCCCCTCCTCTTTTTTTTTTTTTTTTTTTTTTTTTTTTTTTTTTTTTTTTTTTTTTTTTTTTTTTTTTTTTTTTTTTTTTTTTTTTTTTTTTTTTTTTTTTTTTTTTTTTTTTTTTTTTTTTTTTTTTACGCGCCGCCCGTGTTTTTTGGGTGGGTTTTTAAAAAAAAAAAAAAAAAGGGGGGGGGTTTGGGTTTTGGTTGGGTTTGTGTTTGAAAAATTTATTTTTTTTTTTTGGGGGGTTTTTTTTTTTTGGGGGGGGGGGGGGTTTGAAATTTTTTTTGGGCCCCTTTTTCATGGTATCTCGTCTTCCGTTCAGCTGTGAATGCTTATTCCTGCCTCTCGTGTGTGTCTCTTCCAAAGTTCGAATCTTCGCTTCACCCTTTTGAACATTTTTTCTTTTCATTTGTGTTGACTGCGTGTTAACACCACTTTTGTTTTGCTGCTTGTGATCGTTGTCTTTGTTGGAAAAGCCTTGACATTACTTATTCAATATCTATTTTCTGCATGCAGTGCGTGAGCGGCGTCCAATACACAGAAAGACTTTTTTTTCTAGTCCTCTTACAGAGAAGTGGTACAGGTGGCGCAGAAATAGAACAGTTCTGCACTTCTGCCTTGCAGGAAAGACATCCACGTAGAGTACCTATTAAACTTCTCTTTTCTGTTTTGCTTTTCATTTAATTGTTGTGCCAATTACCGCACTGTAGAAGACACACGCGGCGATGTACCTCGCTTCCGATGCTCTCGTATCGCCCGTCACGATGGAGCCTTCTGCGCCGCACTCCGCCGCCGCCTCAGCCTCTTGCCCCTCCCCGCGCACCCCACCCACCTCTGCCAACCGCAGACTCGTGCGACCACTCCTGCTGCAGCGCAAGAACACGATTCAGCAGGTGAGTCAGGGAAAAGCCAGCGGGCAAGGCGGGCAAGTGAGCGGACGACCCCTCGCTGTGTCTGCGCGGTACCCAGACGAAGTAGTGCCACTCGATGCCAGCCAGGCCGTCGCACGCGGCGCTTCTTCTGCGTTGGCCACACCAAACGAACGAGACGGCATCACCGCTCCGACTGACGTTTCCACTACCGCGGCAACACGAGAAGATAGCCGCACTTCAAAGGGTGGCGCAGCAGCCGAGACCGCCGCCAACTCCTCTCCTACCATCGCGAATCCGTCCAGTGTCAACGTAAGCGAAGGAGAAGCCCCGGCAGTGCACTGCCCTCCTCTTTGCTCCTCCCACGCCGCCACCCCTTTTCTGCGTGCCACACAGCCCCCTATCAAACGCATCAGTGCTGCGCGGCCGAGGCCACTGCTGCTGCCGCGCACCGACACACCCATGTCCCTCGCTTCCTACCCCTCGAACCTCTCCTCTGGTGCGCGTGCCAACAGCAGCGCTGACAGCAGTTTTGCGGGCATCTCTTCCGTGTCGAAGCCTGGGGGACCTGTTGATGGGGCCGTTACCACTGCCAAGCCCTCAACGCCGTCTACCCACCTTTCGGGACGTCAAACTAATGAGATTGCTGGGGAGAGACACGCAGTGCCACCTTTGCTTCGCTCCTCCTTTTCCACCAACACCCTGCAGGACGATGCCAATCCCTCGTCGGCGTCCTCCTACGCTGCACGGGCACCGATGAACGGCTCACCCTCGCCGCGGCTGCGTGTTGGTGGCCCTGTGCCGCCGTACCTGCCGAGCAGTGCGACGAGCGTGACGAGTGGTGCGGCAACGCCGCTGAGCAGCACGCGCAGCAGCGGCCGCCCCTCTTTTCTTCGCACGATTTTACCATCCCCCCTCGTCGCCTCCGCGCCAGCTCCCACCGCAGCCGCTGCGAGCAGTGGAGGTGGGACGACAAGTGCCCACGAGGCGCACACGCTGACAACGAAGGACGTCGCGCCTCGTGCGGTGAACGGCCGCGTGCTGTCGTCCCCTCACGGTGCACGCCGACCAGAGCTCGGTCCTCGTCGCACTACTTTTGGCCGCACCGCTTCTGTCGCGTCTCTCACGGACGGCACCGCATCAACCGCAGCCGCGGCGCCGCCGCCAGCAGCAGACGTGGTGGTGGCAGGGGCGGGAGAGCGCGGTAGTGGTGGTGATGGTGTACAGGTGACCGCTATCGGCGATGGCAGTTCTGCTGCTGCTGCTGCGGCGGCGGCGGAGCCGGCGATGTCGCGCGAGATGCGCAGCTTTGTTCTCGGCCAGTACCGCACCCTGCAGCGGGAGGTGCGCACTCTCCCCACCGTCGCAGAGAAGTCGGGCCCACCAGCGCAGGTGGACGTGTCAGCTGCGGACTTTGTGCACGTCAAGCGGTGCACGTGTCCGCGGCACTCCAAGGCGGCGCGGCGGGCAGAAATTAAGCGGCAGGAGGAGGAGCGCCTCCGCGCCGTGCAGCAGCAGCACCACGATATGGCAGTCATCCGCAACGGCGGCCGCGAGCAGGTTGGGACAAACATGAAGAGCAGCACGATGCTGGCGGGCTCGCTGTCGAAGCTGCGTTCGCGCAACAAGGGGAGTGGGCAGAGCGGCAGCGCCGATCGCATTCGCAGCTCGCTGGACCGCACGATCAGCCTCGCGTTCGAGTCGGAGGAGTCCCCGTTTGGGTCGCCGGAGGAGGTGGAGACGACGAAGCTGTACGGCGTCTCGCCCTTCCCCAGCTCCACGCTGGATGGACGAGCGTCACCAGCCCATCAGCAGCAACACCAAGGAGAGAGTGAGCCACCCGCGGTCTCCGCACAGGCAGCGGGGACGGAGGCGTGGCACGCGTCGCGCTTCTTCATGGCCGTCCCCGCCGCATCACAGGAGCGCCGCAGCAGCCGCACGGTGAACAAGAACGGCATGAAGGGTGAGGCGATTGTCGTGGCGGTGGTGCCGGACAGCGACGAGGACGACGAGGAGAGCAGCGCGTCAGAGGCGGAGACAGGCCGAGGCGGGCGGCTGCGGCGGACAAAAGGTGTTGCAAGCGGCACGAGAGCGGCGTCGCGGCAGACTGCGGTACCGCCCGCGGAAGTTCGAGAGGTGGCCACGTCTGCGGCCGTCGTCGCCGGCGCAACGAAGCGAAGCGGCGCGGACAACAACAGCAACAACAACAACAACAGTAGCAGCAGCGACGATGATGCGTGCTTCTCCTTCAACAAGCTCCGCACGCAGCGCCTCCGCAGCAGCATGACGCAATCGCTCTCCTTCAGTCAGACACTCGACCAGAAGAGCTTGTCGACGATGTTGCCGCTTGCCGCGCCGCAGTCAACCGCGCAGTCGCCGGAGCGGGCGATGCACCGGCCTGGCAAGATGCTCAGCCCCTCGAAGGTGTCTTCTTCTTCTTCCTCGTCTGATGCGGAGGACGACGAGGACGTCGACCCGGACGCGTGCTGCGTCTGCTGCCCGTGCAAAAAGCCGGAGAACTTCTTTGCGCTCTGCCGCACCGGCAGCCGTAGCAACTCCTTTGTGACGCCAGAGCCGGAGCTGCGCGAGCCCCGACAGGATGGAGGGTCCTCGCCTTTGTACGATCCGCGAGCTGAGAAGGCCGCGCCGCACGTGCGCTCAGCAGCAGCTGCAAGCACTGCTGTTCCGCTTCGTGCAAGTGCCGACGTCAAAGCCGGCTTTGACAGTCGTGTTGAGCTGGAGGACTTGGAGACGATGCACGACGACGACGAGCCACTGCTGTCGATGCAGAGCTTCCGCCGCACAAGCATCCAACGCGTGCGCTAGTCCTATGTTTGGTGATGTTATGTACTGTCGTTGATCTCCCCTTAGTGTTCTTTCTTATTCTTCTCCTCTTTTCTTTTTTGTTGCTGCTTTTCAGCCAATGTAGATCAAGAGCGAGTGTTGAGTCAAACTTTTTTATTGTGACATGTACATTCTGGATCGGCTCTTTGAGAAAGAAGAAACAGTATTGTGATGGGCGACGTTATCGTCCTTACCTTCTCTTTCGTGGCTGCGATGTCAAGACAAATTCTATACGCTTCGTTGTTACTATTTTAAATGTTGTCCACACTCTCTCTCTTGCTTGTCATTTTTTAAATTTATTGTGCATTGTATAGCTGCTCTTGACTTTTTTTTTTTTTCATGTGTGCGCGGATTTTCTTAGACGCGCTCTTGATGGCGACGGTGACGGCTCCACTCGGAAGGACTAGAAAAAAGTGTGGAGGATCACAAGTGGTCTTTTTTTTTTTGTGTGTGCAAATATGATAGGCTTACTGCGCGGGAAAAAAAAAACGCGGACACTGCGCCTTCTTTTCTCCTTTTTTTTTCTGATCAGCTACTTTGCGTTTTTTTTCTTCTGTTTCTTTCTTCTTCTCTTATAGTTCCTACAATATGTGTCTTCGAAGCAAGTCTTCCTTGCAGCTGCGTAAAAAAAAAAAACACACACAGACACTCCCACACAGAAAGGATGATAAGTGCGTGTACGGGCACTACTCGGCACTTCGTGAAATGCGATCTGAATAGAGCATCCAACGAGTATTGTGACGCCATTATTTCGTACGTTCCACACATACACGGTTGTTCACTGTTTGTCTCACCGCCTCGGTGTGGCGTCCGATTCCTGCTCTCTCTTCATCCATCTACTCACTCTATCTTTACTTTCTCCCCTCTTCTTTATTTCTCCTCTGCTGTCCACTAATTTAACTGATCTACCTTGTCGCCAGACAATAAATCTAACCTCACAGAGAAGACTCCTCCGCATTACCCTTACCCCACACTTTTTCAACTTTGTTATTTTTATTGTGTGTTTGCACCGCCTCCCTTCTCCCTTTTTTTTTTCTTCCCATTACAGATTTTTCGGAAAAAATTACATAGCGGAGAGGACACATCCACACAAACGCAAACAATAACACACGCAGCAAGAGCTGAGGTGGGGTGATTGCAAGAGGTAAACGTGAGCGGCTCGCTGGCGAAGCCTTCTTCAGCAGATTTTTTTTTTTCGCTGTTAAATTTTGGTAGCCCTTTTTTTTTCTTTCGCGTTCGAGCAGTGCGTTGTTGTGTTCAGACTTTCGAGGTTGGTTTTTCCCTTTTCTCTCGGATACGCAGTTGAGTATCGTTGCGCCATCCTCCATCCTCCTTTTTCTCTTGACTTTTTGTCTGATCCCAGCCGCTCCTCCGCAAAAAAAAAAAAAAAAGAATTCTGCTGAAGGCTGAGCTTGCGTGCTACCGATCTTTCGAAGTTTTCTTTTTCGCTCTCTGTGTTTTCTTTTTTTTCTCCTTTTCTTCCCACCTTCCCCTCCCCCCAGAATTTTTACTATATATTTTATTCGTTCTTTTTTCTCCTTCTCAGATTCCCGTTGCTTTTCTACTTTCCCCTTCATCCACTGCTCTCGTGTCGTACAACCTCCTTTTTTTTTGCTTCTTCTTCAGCGTACTCCTGCACACTTTCGACATTGCCCTTCACATTCACTAAACGTGTGTCGGAGCCTACACACAAAGGAGGAAAGAAACTTGAGCTGCTTTGAACGCGCATCGAACACGGGGAAAACATCCGTCTTTTTTTTTGTGTCTCAGAAAACTTTATTTACTTTCAGAACTTTCTTTACTTTCAGAACTTTTGCCTTTCGCTGCCAAAAAAGCGACTGTCCAACTCGTTTTTCTTTCTTTGCTATTCTTTTCAGACTTTTTCTTTCTCCTTTTCCTCTGCTGCGGAGTGCCAGCTTGCACTTCACCATTTTGTACTGTAAAGTCCCTTTCTCGTTTTTTTTTTCACTCCCCGTTTCTCTTTTCAGATCTGCGTTTTACCTTCTTTCCTGGTTCAACGTCTACTTGTTTTCGTTTCTTCCTTCATCTCGCATCCCAGAACTGTCTTTTTTTTTGTTGTTTCCCCCATCTGTGTGTTCGCTATTGGTTGTTGTCGTAAACCACCCGCATTTTTTTTTCAATTTCTCTCTTTTTCTATCGACTGCTGCTAACAACCTTTGACTCTCTCTCTCTTCAGATTTGCACAAAACAATTATAGACGGTAAAAGCTTTGCATCTTTTATTCACGCTCAAACTGCAAAGTGCATCAAATACTTCAACCATGTCGGTAAGCGCGGTCTTTCGCGTGGTCCTCACGCTGCTCTGCGTGTTCCCCACTTTGGTAGTGATCACCGCGAATGCCGCTACTGTCACCACGCAACCTGAACTGCCCCTCCTCGACGTCGGCTTCTGCGCCACGCCCTCTGCTGACCTCGCAACAGCCACTCTCTTCATCTCGTTGCGCAGCGACTGCAGCACCACGTTGGTTTCTTCAGAGCTCGCCTGTGGCACCACAGGAGCCCTGTTCTTTAACGTGACGAGCGCTGCTATGGGCATCGACCTGACTATTCCTGTGCTTTCTGTGCGGCCTGTGTATTGGTGTCAGCGCAGCAGCACAGGCAGCAGTGCGGCATCGCCGGTGGGCACGCTGAAAATGAACGTGGTGGTCACCAGCCCTCCCATCTACCCACGCGGACAACGCAGCACCCTGACCTTCAACGAGGCCACCCCTGTGGGGGCGATCATTCAATTTGGCCTCTCAGATGGAGAGTGCCCCACAACTCTGACTGAACCCGGTAGCTTTACGCTGGACGCATATCGAGCCGTAGAGGTTACTCTAACGGATCTGGTAACTGGTGTGTGCGCGTGGATTCCCTCTTCGTCGTCTGGAGGTTTTGTTTCGTACATGACGCTACGCAACCGCCTTCGCGGCTACACGCCCACCTCCGTCAGCCCCTCTTCCGGTGCCTCCGGCTCCAACGTTGTCGTCACTGCCGGTCAGGCAAACATCTTTTACACGGCGCTTTCTGAAAGCCCAACATGCAGCGACCTTCCAACTCCCACGAGGGTGCAGGTGAACAGTGATGGCGACACGTTTCTGGAAATCACAAAGCCTCGTGGTTCGTACTACTTCTGCATGGCCGAAGGCGATCGTGTCTACTATCCCGCGACAAACAAGTTCGCCGTCGTCGAGTACGGCGTGCAGCCCAACACCGCGTACGCCGGGTATCCAGCAAAGGTCTACCCGTCCAAGAATACGTCAAGCGACATGGAGGTGGCCCTCTTCGGCACGCAGGACTGCGGCGCGACTCCTGTGCAGAGCTGGACCAGCCTCACAGACGCGGCGTGGGACGTCACGTCTGCTGGGACATATTACGCGTGTGTACGCCCCTATGGCTCCACGTGGTCTTCGACATACGTGTTGGCCAACAGCGTAACCGTGGTGGTACCGCCTGCAGTGATGACGATGCCGACTGCTCCCATGAAGAGCACCACTGTCCAAGGCAGGCTTTCTTTTTCTGTCGCGTCTGTGACGCCCTACCGCGTCGGCCTGTCCGACTCAACAACATGCACTCCCTTCTACCGCGCCAGCGTTGATGTGGGGGACGCACCGGTGGTGTTCTCTCTCGGCAGCGATGCGCCGGACACCGTGTACTGGTGCGTGTCCATTCCTTCCTTCGCGGCGACGGCGAGCAGCGAAGCCACTTCTGGGCTGTCGTACGCTCCTGTGCACGCGATGAAAGCGCGAGGGTATGAGCTGAACCACGGCCCTCTCTTTCCGGGTGTCCCAACCACCTTCACGATGAGCAACGAGATGGATCTACCGGCCTTGCCGTCTTTTGCCTTTGTGCGTGTCTCGCAGGGGAGCTGCAGCGGACTCCACTCTGTGCCCGATGCGGCACGCTCGGTAGTCATGGCCGGCGTGCCCGTTGACCGCACTCTCAGCGATGTCGTCTTACCTGTCGCAGGAGAGTGGTACCTGTGCGTCTCGTACGATGAGCTCAACTACTCCGGCTACGGTATGTCGCGTGTGCAGGTCTATGGCGGTGCTGTGGTCTCACCCAGCAGCATCGTGGCACGCATGACGACGACCGTGAGTGTGTCCTCCGTGGAGCCTGGACAGGTGGTGACGGTGACGGACAGCGCCGACTGCTCCCGCATTACGCGCACGCTGGGTGCTGGTGTCGCCGACACGAACGGTGTGGCTGCCGTGGCGGTGACGTACGATGCAGTGGGGACGGTGTTCATCTGTGGCTCCTACACCGGGCTGCAGGACGGCGCCACGACGACGCCGGTGCTGCGCCACGCCGCGAACCTGACCATCGCCACCCCTCGAGTGTTTCCCGCAGTGATGCAGTTGGCCTCGGGGTCGCAGACAATGCGCGTTGTCGCTGGCGGAGCCGGTGCGTTGGTGAATAAACGGGTGATCTTGACCTCAGTGGACAGTTCATGCACGCCGTCGTCTGCCAAGCTCACGCTGCCACCTTTCGCCACGGTGCTGCCACCGCTGCAGCGCAGCAACTACGCTGACACGACCACTACACCTCTTACCTTGAACGCCAACATGGTTGATACGCGTTATCGCGCCTGTGTCGAGACAAACGGCACGTACGTGGACGCCGGCACCTTCGTCGTTACTCGAGAGTCGTTGACGCAGTCAGACGCAACGGGTGCGGTGCGCTCGACTCCGGTGGTGGCCGGCCAGCAAACGGTTTTGACCTTTCCTTCAAGTTTCACTCGCATTGCCCTCGTCGACACGTACGTCGTGGTGGAGGGCACAGCGAACTGCAGCAGCGACCTCGGCAGCACCCACATTTACGCCACAGGAAGCATCGATCCGAGCAGCGGCGTTGCCACCGGATTTGTGGCCCCTTCACCGCCGACGACGGCTTCTGGCGCGCCGCTGAGCCTGCGGGTGTGCGTTGCACCGCAGCAGCAGCTGCTGAACAGCACCTACGGCTACATCGACGGCGGTGCTCTCACCTCCTACCCGTTCACGGCCGTGAGTGCCTACGCGCAGCGCAGCCTCGATGGCGGTGTGGTGGGCTGGCCGGTTGCGAACGGCGCCACACTGTACCTCGTCAGCTGCGCGGGAAGCTCGTGCGATGCGAGCGCTGCATCGGAAACGTGCCAAAGCGCGTCGACGCAGTACCCCGTCAGCGCACGCACAGCGACGTCCCAGAGACCCAGCAGCGGCACGCACCTGCTCTGCCAGCGCGTGACGGAGGGCAGTCAAACAACGGTGGTGGGCTCCACCACGACGGTGACGGTGGTCAGCACTTTTGCCATGACCAGCACGTCAGACTTGAATCAGCTGCGCACGTCGGTAGACTTCGATGCCACCGTGACAGGTGGAGAGAGCGACACTGTACAAGTGATCGTGCAGCCGCTCGACGTCCCGTGCGGCACTGCTGCGGCCGAGTCGCAGACTTTCACCTTCACCATTGGCGTGCAGCGCACTCTCTCCATTTCTACTATCACAGCGTACCAGCCCCTGCACTTCTGCGCGCAGCCCAGCAGCAACTACCGCGACGCCTTCGAGGTGGCCACTGGGCAGCTGTACAGCTACTCGAGCCCCTCCTACATCGCCTTCCCCTCGCTCCTCGTCAGCAGCAGCGTCACTGTCACTCTTCCCACCACGGTAGGGCTGCAGGGGATGCTGTCGAGTACGGTGGCGTGCAGTGACACCATCGCCGGCGGTGAGCTGACCCTTGCAAGCAACGGTGCCTTTACGTTTACGATTTCACCGTGTGGAGCAAACAGCAAGCTGAACGTGGTGCATTTCTGCGAGCTGCCTGGCGGCATCGCCACCTACCGCGGATCGCTGCTGCTGCTCCGGCAGAGCAGCTGCGTCGCTGGGGACACCAGCGCCGCCATCCGGAGCGTCGTGGTGGCGCCTGGCACTCCCATCACCAATTTCGGAGTCAATGAAAAGTTTCTTGTCGTTGCGGGTCTCTCGAAGCAGGTCGACTGTCTCTCTGTGATTGCAACGAGCGTGCTGGCTGATGTGGGCTACATGCCCAGTCCAGCAGAAGACGCGACGTTTTTTGTTTGCACTCATCCAGTCGGTGCCCCTGCAGTGAGCTTCACCTCGCGGACGGCAACGTTGACAGTGCAGGGCTACACGGTGCGGCCGAGTGTGGTGCGCAGCCCGGCAAATGTGGTTCGCAGTGGCGTGGTTAGTACCCTGCTGACGCTGAGCAGCCCTCTTCCCTCTGGCTACACCTTCTTCAGCAGCGGGACCGCGTGTACAATCAACATTGGCGACGCGCCGGGTCTGACCACGGCGGCGGCCAGCGCGGTCTACAGCACTCCCGGGCAGTGCGGAGCGGTGTCGATTTGCTGGCAGAGGACGGCGACGAGTGTGCCGCTCGCCGTAGCGCAGTTCACATCGCTGACGACGCCGGACGTGCAACAGTCGAGCCTTGCCGTTGTCCGCGGTGCGGCCTTCAGCGCCAGCCTTGTCAGTGGAGGCTGCAGTGCTGCAGCGGGGACGGGTGGCGGCGGTGAGACTCCAACGTCGGTGTACCTCTCCGCAGACAACTGCGTGTCTGTGCTGACTGGCACGACGACAGGGGGCAGCAGCAGTGCCCTGCGCTTCACCACCGCCATCTCTGCCGACTTACCTGCCGGTGTGTCCACGGCGAGTCTCTGCGCCACCACCTCAGCTGGCGCTGCTCCCGTTATCGCTGGTGTCCCTGTGGCGCAGGGTGAGGTGTACCCAACGTCTGTCACCTCCGGCAGCCGCGATGGGCGCTTTTTCATCCCACGTTACCCGAATGCAAGGTTTTGGTTGGCCGCCAGCGCAGATGGGTGCAGCGCATCTGAAGCAGTTCCCACAGCAACAACGCTGCCCAGCTTCACGACGGACGCGAGTGGCTACGGCACGGTGAATGGCTTCTCCTCTTCCGGCACCGGGGCACCGATCCCGGTAGGCGCCTATTCCCTTTGCTTCACCTCTTCTTCTTCTCTGTCCCTGCGGTCAGCAACAACACTTGCTGCCGCAGCAAAAGCTTCATCGTTGCTCGACACCATCGAGGTGGTGCCGCCGTCCTTCTTTGATGTCCGAGGCACCACCTTCGCGATTGGTGTCACGAGCACGATGAGGCTGCTTGGTGACCTGACTGCTGGCGACCTTCTCGACGGCTTCAGCCCCGCCAGAGACTGCAGCGGCCTCTCAACAACTTACGGAACGTGGTCGCGGCTGTCCGCCACCACGATTGCAGTGACGGCACGTCGGTCCTCTCCCTCGTCGCCGGACGGCGGCGTCTTTCTGTGTGCGCGTGTGCCGCTGAACCTCTCGGTGGTGTCGGTCCCGGGCGAATGGTCGAGTGCATCGCAGCAGCGAATTGTCTTCGCGGATGCGGTGGTACCCGTCCCGCCTACCGGGTTTGATGCCTGCACCACCTACGCCGTTTCTCCCTGTGCTGCAGCGACTGCCGAGAGCCTGAGAGCGTCACCTAGCACGCAGCTGACGGTGGTGTACGGCGACTGCTGCAACCAGAGCAACCAGGCGAGTGCGGTGGGCACCGGCAGCATGTCGGGCGGCGGTAGCGGCACCTGCTCTCTGCGCTTCGATGCGGCGCGGGTGCGAAGCTATCCCGTCGACACCGTCTTCAGCTTCTGTGCGTGGGATCCGCAAGACCCCTCAATGTGTGCGACGCTGAACCGCGCCACGGTGAATGCAGAGTGCACGGACACGGCAGGCGGCTCGAAGCGCAAAGGCTTGAGTGGCGGTGCGGTGGCGGGTGTCGTGATTGGCTGCATCCTTGGCGGGGCGGCGCTCGTGGCGGCCGTCCTGTACGTCATGTGGTGCCTCGGATACTGGGGATCGAGGAAGGGGAAGCGCAGTGGACCTCGCGACGAGGACAGGTGGTCTTTTGGCCTGGACGAGGGGTTGATCTCGCTTCAGAACTTCATCAACGAGAATGCCCCACCTGAGGGCAACAACTGCCGCAGGCAAGAGCCCGATTTTCACCCGCACTATCCCAGTTCGGGTCGCAGCACGAGTCCGTCAGAGATGCGGCGCGACGTGCTCGCACAGATGGCGGCCGAGAGGGAGGACAGGGATGAAATCGACTCGCTGGACTCGTGGCAGGAGCCACGCGACACGAACTTCATGGACGGCTGTGTGGACCTGACGGAGAAGTACGTGGACTTTCTCCACGGCATCCCGAACGCCGACCCTGAAGAAGTCAGCGACTTTCCCGGCACCGCGTTTCTGCGTCGTACGCAAAAAGACAGAGAGGCGCTTTTTGACAAGGCGCGAGAGCGCAGTAAGGTCGGCGTGGCTGCTGCCTCGGTGGCGGGCGACTCCTCGGTGTCCTGGAGCGAGCGCGTGCGGCGGAGCGACATACTGTACCAGATGGAGCGCCGCAACCCCTTTGCCAAAACCCTTTACCTCTTCTTTGAGGAGCATGACACCTCCCGCACCGCGGTCGAGATCAGCGAGGACACGGCCTTCTTCAACCTGCGCACGCTCTTCAAGTCGCACGTTGCGGAGCTCGGTGCACGGCGAGAGGCAGCAGAGACAGCAGCAGCGGTGAGTGGCGACTGCGGCGTGTTTGCGCACGGCGATTACCCGTCAGCTTTGGTGCGTCACTCCAACGGCACTTCACAAGCGCTGTCAGCCGGGACGACGCCGTCGCAGTCGGCGGAGAAGGCGTGGCTCTACCGCCACCGCAACGCGCTGGAGTTTCCCTGGGTGACGAACAACTTCCGCACCCTTGTCGGCTACCGGAAAGGGGACGAGCAGCGGTACGACTACGTGGACTGGAGTCTTCCGCTGATTGATTTGCAGGCTTTTCACCCCTTGCATCGGTGGTGGTCGCCTGCCCTGCCGCCTGTGGTGCGGTCTGCTGCGGATGAGCAGGACGCCCGCTTTGCCTTCATGCGGCCCACCTCTGTCGTCCCCTTTGTGAAGCGGTACTTCATGCTGTTCAAGGTGGAGTACACGGAGCGGGTGCAGATCGAGACGCAGGAGACGGTGGGGTTGAGCGGGCTGCGGAACATGCACCTGGATATTCTCACCCGGCTCGACGTCGCGCTGTCAGAAACAACCACCATCACGGCGGCCGCCACGTCAACGACGGCGTCGTCCCCACCGCATGCGGCGCGCAGTGACGAGGTCTTCACGGTGCCGAAAGGGGAGGCGAATCCCCTGCAGCGTGAAGGCGCTGCACTGCGAGATAAGCTCACCAGCATGGACAGCCGCGGACTGAGCAGCGACGTCTGCGTCGAAGACCTGTCGTCCGAGAATGCCTCTTCCGAAGAAGGACGACGTTCGTTGCGCCGCAGTGCCCACCACAAGGTTTTTATCCTTCACAAAGCTTCCCCAGTTGTAGGCCACTAATTGTAGTGCGTGGAGAAAGGGTGTTTGAAAGTATGTGTATGGCGGGGTTTCAGACGCAACGTCTGACCTCCAGTTTTTTTTTCCTTCTACCTTCCAGATGACTATTCTCGTTGTTGTGTTCGTTAATTTTCCCTTCTTGCTTTTCTTCTCTACTGGTGGGCTTTTTTTTTTCTTTTCGGGTAGTGCGCATTTGAGTGTGTACCTGTGTATGCTTGTCCCGTTACGCTACTGACACAGACATACATACGCGCGCCTCTGCTGCTTGGGTTTTTTTTTCCTTTCAGAGTTTTTTTTCCCCCTTTGTGTTTTGTTCTCTCTCTTGCCCTCTCAAAGTTGACGCCTGGCCGGGACGCGTCAAACCTATCACCATCTATACACCTTTTTGTTCTTCACTCTTGTCACGTCCTCCCCCTTTTTTTTTCTGTGTTTGTTGATTTTCTGCATGTGTGCGCTGCCTCGCAATCCGACGCCACATCTCTCTTCCCCTCACTCTCTCTCTCTCTTCTCTCTTCCTAACTCTCCTCACTTCGCGCTTCACCGGTGGAAAGAAAGACAAACGTAAGTGGTGAGCACGAAGTGTTTGTTGTCTCTTCTTATCTTTCTAAAGTTCATTCTCTCTCCCAGATCTTGTGCGAGTATGCTGTCCGCCTTCTTACTGCTACTTTTTCTCTGTTCACGATAGTCGCACTCCACACACAACTCAACGCAAGTGACTCTTTTTTCTTACTCTTTTTATTCGTATCTTTGTTTTTCTGCATTCCCGCTTATCCTGCTCTTTGTTCTTTGTTCTTTTTTCTCTATTTTCAGATTCACCGCACGTGTGCTGGTCGTGCAAGAGGGGCCTGAGAAGTGAGATGTGATGACGGAGCGACGTTTTTCTGATCTCCTCGCACACGATTTTGTCAGTCCCTCGCCCCATTTTTTTTTTTCTGTTGATCATTCGACTTTGAGCACTACCCACATCTACTTCTTGTTCACCGTTTTACGGTGGAACGCAAAAAAAAAAAAAATTACGATGGATAGTGTGTGTCAGGGGATAGCCCGAGGCGTGGGGTGAAATTTAAAGCCGTTGCACACCCGCTTTTTTTTTTTAATGTTGTCGGAGAAAAAAAAAACCGACATAAACTGAACAGGCTTCTACATAAAAGTTTGCCTGGTGACGAGTAGGTAAGTATCTGATGACAGGTGAGTACGTTTTCACCTATCGTCTAGATACCTTTTCTCAGAGTCACAGCAACCTACAATTTCTCTTTTTTTATTTTCAGATATTCTTTTTTTTTTATTGCTTTCTATCTTCGGCTCTCGAGGATGCTCGGCTTCAAACTGATCTTTCCTCGGCTCTATTTGTTTCTCTTTTCAGAATACCCGAGGTAGTCGTGCTCTTCGACGCGTAGGCGTACAGAAAAAACGGTCTTGCGTGCGCCATTGCGCGCACGGCCTGCGTTTCGTCGTCATGCGTGCAGCTGTGCGGCCATCCACTGGGATTTTTTTTTTTTCTGAAAGGTGAAGCTCGACGGTGGCAACGCAGCTTTTTCTTTCCTTCACAAGACGCTTCTATTGCCCGTCCACCGGCTTCACCTGACTTTAATTTTTTTTTCCTGTCTAAAGCACTCGCTGTAAGACATAATGCTAAAAGCCTTTTTTCTTTTTGCGCGCTACGTCAGTCAGCAGAGCATCAGCGTGCTCAGATGTTGACAGACAGGCAGAGAAGGGGGCAGATTTTCCTCGGTGGTTGAGAAATGCCAGCTGCAAACGAAGAGTGTTGTTGTGTGGTGTCATCACGGAGGTCTTCTTCTGCCTCTACCTCTGTCTTAGCAAGCTTTTTTTTTTTCTGGCTACATATATAATAAAAAAAAACGAATATATTTGTTTTTTCTCCCTCCTTTTCGCTCCGATTTTTCTCCAATATATCTGCCTATACGACACCCAACGTGAGCACTTTTGTCAAAAACAAAACACACACACAAAGAAGAATCAATAAACTGGAATCGATCTATAAAGAGGCGCCTTTCGGGTCGATCCGTTTCAATAACATGAAGGAGCAAAACAGCGCTACTTTATCGCGCGGAAACGTTGCACAAGACACGTGTGCTTGAGCCTCTAATACGATACGCGCACTGTTGCTTTACGCAGCAGCACCTTTACGCGCCTCTCAAGGCCTGCACGGGGAGCAGTACTCGCCGGCGTTCTTGCGTCACCGCTACCTTCTCGCAGGTGCGCGATAATTTCAATCGTGCAAGACCTTTCATTTTCCCTTTTTATTCTCAAGGCTCCGCGCTGACCTTATCATTAATTCACAGCCAAAAAAAAAAAAAAAACACAGCGGCTTCAATTTCGCTCCTGCTTTTGCTGAGAAATCAGCCACAGCTGTCTTGCTATTGCAGTAGCGCTTTCCGCAAACACAAAAAAAAATAGATTGAGCGATCACTGATTAGACCAGGTGGTGAGCTTCTCATTGACCATTCCTTCCCATCAGCTGCCTCAAAACCCAAGCTTTGTATTTCTCTCCTTCTTTTCATTGTTACCACCGTAGAAATGCAGCGTTCCTTCGACGGCGTCGCGGCGGTGCAGCCGACGCTGAACATGACGCTCGGGGGCCACCATCACGGCGTCCGCAGCGTCGCCTTTCAACCCTCCCCCTCTACGCCTCACGTCACTCCCAGCGTCGTCTCGGGCGGTATGGACGGCGCGGTGATGCTGTGGGACACCTCGGCCACCGCGCGTGCCGTCCGCTTCACTGGCCACCGCGGCCCTGTCTTGTCCGTCGCGCAGAGCTCGCGACCGCAGCTCTTCGCCAGTGGTGGCCAGGACGGCTACGTGCGCATCTGGAGCCCTGATGTGCGTCGCTCGAGCACCGTGGTCAACGCCTTTTCCGCTGGAAAGGCGACAAATAGCGTGTGTGAGTGGCGGGCCCACTCGGGAGCAACGCGTGCTGTTGCCTTTGCTCAGGACGGCTCCGACCGCCTCTATTCTATTGGCGATGACAAGGCGGTGAAGGCGTGGGATCTGGTCACCATGTCGGCCGCCCACACACGTGCGAAGCGCCTCACAAACAGGTTTGTCGGCAGCTTTGCTGCGACGCCGCTGATGGGCTACGCGGCAGCGGGCCACACCAGCCGCGTCTCTGCGCTGGCGGTGCAGTCGCCGCTCACCTCCTCCCACTTCTGCCATTACGTGGCGAGCGGTGGCGAAGACGGAGTCGTTTTTGTGTGGGACACGCGTAGCAGGGATGCGGTGCACGTCATCTACAGCGGTGGTGGCAGTGGGGTGAAGGCGCTGAGCTTCCATCCCGACGGCCACGTGCTGGCAAGCGGCGACGATGCCGGAGATGTGAACCTCTTTGACCTGCGTCGGTCTGGAGTGGCGGCAGCAGCGGCAGGGCGTAATAGTGCTTCCTCTCTCTCCACCTCCGCCTCCTACAGTCTGCTCCAGCACTACCACGCAGCGCACATGTCTGCTGGTGGCGTGGGTACGACAGGTGTGGCCTTTGCCCCCAACGGTGGCTGGCTGCTCTCGTCTGGCGATGACGGGACGGCGAAGCTGTGGGACGTGAAGGAGGGTCACCTGTACTGCACGGTTGAGGCTCATGAGGGGCCGGTGACCTCCTGTGCCTTTTCGCAGGACGGGTCGTGGTTCGTGACGGGCGGGGGAGCTGATCGACGGGTGCTCGTGTGGCGCAGCGGGCTGGCGGCGAGCAGTGTGTCTCGCGCTGTTGCCCCGACCCCGTCTGCCTCTCTGTCCTTCTCGGAGCAGCGCGCAGCGACAACACCCCCAGTACCCGCCTCAGCGTCGTCAGTGCAACGGCCCGTATCTGCAGAGTGTACCCCGCCTCGTTCACGCACTCCACCCACGGCGGAGAGCAGCTTCAGCAGCTTGCGGCGCAGTCCACGGGTGCAGGCCGCTCCGCCGCGACGCGTAGAAACGGTGAGCGCACCGCCAGCAAGTGCAGCGCCACCGCCGGCACCGCAGCGGCCACCCATTCCCCTCGCCCCGCAATCACCGCCGCGTGCTTCGCTGCCGGCTGTGATTGAAGAAACACGAGCTGAAGACTCTGCGATCAGTCACCACACGGACACGTCCGACAACAGCGCACGCGAGCGCAGCTTTGAGCGGTGCGAGGAGCGCTACAGCCACCTCGCCACCCCTCCTACATCGCGCGGTGGCGCTGCGGAGGAAAGTGCGATGGTGAAAACATCGGAGAGACGTGGCGAGGGACTTTCAAGTGTTGCTGCCGCTGCCATGGACGTTGTGACGCAGGAGGAACGAGAGCAGGAGCTGCTGCTGGCGCGTGAGCGTGCGCACCACCGTGAGCAGCGTGACCAAGTAGCTGAGGAGCGCGTGGCAAATCTCGAGGATGCCGTGGCGGCGCTGGTAGCCTACATACAGCGGCAGCAGACGCAGCAGGAGGAGCGGATGAATGCGCTGCAGGCGGCCAGCAAGGAGCAGGCGGAGCGGAGTGAAGCGAGCATGGCGGAGCTGAAGAGGGCCATTGCAGTGCTGACCTCCCGCATCGCACCGGAGGGTGATGCAACGACGGAGGCTGATGCGGAGGAAAAGGAAGGAGAGTGCACTGCCGCAGCCCCATAAAAGGGAGCTCCTTATTGGCTTGAGCGTGCTCAGCGATCCTTTGCTCTTTCTTTCGTGACCGTTGAACTCTCCTTCATCTACCGCGTTTAACGGGTGAGTCTCTTGACATGAAGAGAGCCTTTTTTCCTGCCTTTCACATAGACCGCACCGTCACGCAGCGCCGGCGGTTGAAGCGTTTTTTTGCTCGTTGCCGCTGAGAGCGTTGGTTTGTCTTGTTTTGGTTCTTCGATTGGCCCTTACACACACATAGAGAGAGAGCAGGAGGGAAGTAGAGAAGTAGAGGAGGTGACACTCACATTTGCGAAAAAAAAAAATGAAACAGATATAATTGACTTTCAAGTGCTGTTATTTTATGCATAGAAGAAAAGCGGGAGTTTGAAGCCTCAGACTTGCGCTACAGCAGACACACAGCTTCGGAGGCGGAGCTGGCGGAAGGATGTGGTTGCAGTGCTTTCTGCGATGCACCGCTGCAAGCACGTAGCCTTGCCAGCGGCGTTTGCTTAGTAAGCTAGCAGGTGTGGGTTTTGGGCGGCGTTGGTGCTTGTTTTGTCTTTTTTTTTTTTCCACCATTAAGAGTCGCGCGTTTTACGGCGCATTCTTGCAATTTTTCTCTGTTGCACCGCTCGACTTCTTCACTGCTTCCCTATCTTTTTTTCCCTCTGTTCCCTAAAACGGGTAAAGCTACGGCTTTATTTTGGTCCCTCAAGTTAATTTCTCTCTCCTACTCGTTGCAGCTGTGGCGAGGGAAAAGGGACGATTTCGCACACTTGCCCTAACGGCTGGTCTGCTACGACCCCGCTTGTAGTTGACGAGGCAGTCATCGTCTGCTGCACCGAAGGAGCACCGACACGAAGCAACACCCAAACAGGAAGATTTATAAAAAAAAAAAAAAACGTAGAAACAACAGCGCACAATGGATAAGTCGGAATTCAAGAAGGCGGTGGCAGACAACGAGGCCCCCACGCCCGGCTACCTTTACCGCGACATGGCGAACTGGACCTTCAACGGCTACGCAACGCAACTGCAGCTCATCAAGGCCCTTGTGGACAAGCTGCAGGTGAAGAACAGCGCTTTCGTGCTTTTTAAGGCACTCCACCTCATCAAGGTGCTGTGTGAGACGGGGCAGGAGGGCTTCCAAAAGGAGCTGCAGCTCAGCAAGTACACGAACGTTGTGAAAGACTTCACCACCTACAGAGGACCGCTCGACATCAAGTACGGTGACAGCTGGAATGAGAAGGTGCGGCGCGAGGCGCAGGCGGCGCTGGAGGCCATCTTCCAGACACGGCTCGCCGGCTCACCTGGTCTTGTCTCCTCCTCCTCCGCTGGTGCTAGTACCGTTGGCAATGGGAGAGGCGACTGGGGTGGCACAGGGAGCTCCACAGTAGACCAGAGCGCGGTTCGAGGCCCGTGGGGCGGTGGCAGCGGTGGCGGCGATGAGCCCGTGATGCCGAGATTCGCGGTTGCAGCCACTGCGGGCTCTTACGCTGGCGCATGTTTCAGCGCAACAACGCCTTCTGATGGTGCTGCTGCGGCTCCTCCTATCTTTGACGCGCCGTCGCTGCACGTGGCGGAGATGCCGACGGAGAACCGCTGGGCCGCCCACCAACGCCAGATGACCGCCGTCGGCTCCTCGCCCGGCGCGACGAGCAAACCAAGCAAAACCATATTGCAGCAGATCGCGTCGACCGCCAAGTCGGGGGTGTCGCTGCTGACGCAGTTTGAGACGCTGAAGAACAAGCAGGAGCGCCTCTACGGGGATCAGTTTGGCCAGGCGGCACGCGCCACCACAGGGCCAGACACGAGTGGCGGTTTGCTGGGTCGGGGACGTGGTGTGGATGAGGTGGGCAGCTACCAGCCCGTCGATCTCGGTATGCCACGAAGCAGCAGCAGCATTAATGGCGGTGGTGAAGCCTCTGTTGCTTACCGTGATCCTGTGGTGCAAGATGCCATTGAGACGGCTACCGTTGCTGCTGCTGCTGTAGTGGTGGAAGAGAGAAATGGCGAGCAGACAAGCGCATTCTCCTTCACCTCTGGCCCATCATCCTTTTCACCCTCGGCGGTCCCAGCGATGTCATCGGGTTCCTTTGCGCCGCCTGCTGGCGGTAGTGTTGTCGACGCCTCTAGTGATGCCACCGAGGAGCTCCTTCACGTTCTGGCCAGGGGCAAGGTGGTGCCGTCGCGTGTCGAGCTCTCTGGTCTGCTTCGCGCCATTGCTGAGTCGTCAACAACCACCACCACATTGGGAAGCGCCTACGGAGAGCAGCTGGCCGCGACGCTCGGCACGCACCTTGTTCTTGAAAAACCATGGCAGGAGCGTCTCAACGCGTTGGTGATGCTAGAGGCAATGCTGCGCGGGTGTACAGAGCCGGTGCGGGGTTCTGTGGCGGCCGTCTTTGCACGACACCCGCAACTCGTGCAGGCCAACCACAGCGTCGTGCAGGCGAGTCTGAAGGCGAAGGCGGAGCGGGTAGCAGAGCAGTTGAATATTCCGCCGACCCCCGCACTCTCTCCCGCACCGTCACGGCAGCATCAGCAGCCCGCCTCGCCATCTGTCTCAAGTTCTGGAGCGGCTGCCGACGGTGCTGAGCCGCAACGCAGCCACTTCGATGATCTTCTTCACGGCACCACCGCGCCGCCACCACCGTCGTCGATTTGGAACGCGGACGAGACATTCGAGGACATGCAGATCCGTTCCATGGCTGCTGGTGGCAGTGGTGGCGGTGTTCGGAGGGGTGAAGCTGCTGTGACGCAACAGTCCGCAGCAGCGACGGCTCTAGGAGTTGTGCTTGGCGGTGATGGCGCTAGTCGACCACAACGTCGCGCCAATCGAGCCTCGACGTCAGCAACAGCAGCAGCAGCAGCACCAGTGGGTGAGGTGGGCCGTGCTGTTGGTGCAGGTGCTAGCAGCAGTGGCAGTAGCTCGATACAGGTGCTGCGGAGTGCGGTGCCGACGGTGCCTGTAAGAGGTGAAGGAGCCTCTGCGCATCGCGAGGGACAAAGCGGAGGTGCAGGAAGTCGTCTCGATGACCTGTTAGGCCTGAGCTCCCCGTCTTCTTCTCCTGCTGCTGCTGCTGCACCGCATTGTGTGAGGTCCACTTCTGCCGGTGCAACACTCGATGACTTGTTCGGCGATGCCCCTCCTCCGCGTACAACCACCGCCGCCGTACACCACGCCTTCACGGCAGATGACCTTTTCGCATGTCCCCCGCCACAGGCGGCTGAGGCAACCCAGCTGGCCCGTATTCAGGCACTCATGCAGCACCTCGAGACGCGCTACGACCCTGCAGCGATGGCGGAGCTGGAGGCACTCATTTTAAATCGGCAGCAGCATCTTCAGGGGCTGGCAGCGCAGGGCACTGACGTTGAGCTGTCGGCGTCAGCGACGGCACAGTCGCACCGTCAATTTCAGACCGGCGGGGGACGCAGCGGCCCTGCGAGTGAGCGGCAGCACGCCAACACCGCCTTTGCCACCGTGCAGGCCGAGATGATGCGCAAGATGGAGCTGTGAGGAGAGAAACGGAAGGGTGCCGCTTTTTTGCTCTCTTCCTGTTGGTGGCTGCGTCTTCGCTGCTGGAGGAAGGTGTTTAAAAGACATTCCGCAACCTGTTCTTTTATTGGGAGGCTTTTGTTTTGTGTACATTTTTTTTTTTTTTGAAATACAGCATCGAATATGCACCCGCATCTACGGGGCACAGCACGAAAGAATGCGAATCACCACTGCCTTTTCTATCGGAAAAGCTTTAAGGTCCAGACGGGACTCGCAATGGTTCGCCTTGACACATCACACACACGAAAAAAAAAACCCGGAACGCGTTCAGTAGCGCCGCGCGCTACCAGTCAGTATCAGAGCATTCGTGGCCACTCTGCCGACAGGTGACGAGCTGCTTTGCTTCATGTTGAATGCAAGATTCATCATCAACGTCTCTCTCTCTCTCTCTTTTTCTCTCTGGCATTCTCCAACTTTCCTTTGATCGGTACAAAAGCAAGAAAGGGAAGAAAACTCAGCAGACCCACGTGAAGTCTGCCTTTCTCCGCTGTGTGCGTGTTTTTTATTTTATAGTTATACTTCTCTTTCTCTCCCGTTTTTTTTTTCCTTTCCTCCCTCTTCTCAGTTTTCCTCGCTGAGTCAGCGCTCGCCACCTCGATTTCTGGTGTGCGTCGCTGAAGAAGACCTCACTTGGAAAAGAAAGAGAAAGTCGTAGGCAGGAAAGATTTGCGCTGCTGCCACTCTTGCAAGACTAGAGGCAAGAGAGCAGCTGATTGTTTTCACTTTCTCTTTTTCTTTTGTGTTTTCCGCACCTGGACGAAAGGGTGGCCGCAGAAAACGGCACAGAATTTGCTCCAAGGCTTTCTTCGGTTTTAGTGTTGGATTGTCGTTGTTAGATATTACTTTTTTCTTTTTTTGGTTCTCAACGAGTGACAAACACCCGTGTGTCTGCTGCTCACTGTACCTTTCTTGTTTTGTTCAAGAGCGAGATAGAGGTACGTACACAAACAGAGTCGCAAAGTTAGGTTTCTCCTTCTGCCTCAACCGCCGAATTCGCGAGCCAAACGCGGTGAATTCCCCCGCACCTCTTCGCACTTTTACCCAACCACATAGTATTTACTTGTCTTTCTTTCTTCGTTTTTTTTTTCTCTACCGGTAGAGGCGACTTCTCCTAACCTGTTCTGTCGGCATCCTCACTTTTGGTTGTTTTCGATCGTGTGAGGTGTTTTTTACAGAAGTGAGTGCGTTGTATTTCTTTTTCAATTGTTTTTTCTGTAAGTGCGTTTTTTCCCCCTTTCAATTGCTGTCGTCGTCTTTAGTGAAACGCTTCGTTAATCACTTTTTTTTCTCTCCGCCCCTTTCTTTTCCTAAAGCAGCCGCTGCTACTCACAGCAGTGCATTCCTTCGCGAGAGAGCGAGCGCCAAGAAGACGACACTCGCTGCAAGAGGACAGACATCCCTTCCTTCACCAAGGCTCTCCTTCCCCTGTGTTCCACCATGAGCTCCCTCAACAACAGTCGAGGCCAGCTGGGCAACAGCGCTACGAACCGCAGCAACAACCACGTGCTGGGCTCCACGATCGGCGCCGCACCGGACGACAGTGCAGTCCCGCTGAGCGGCACCATCGGCGGCTCCTACCCCCGCCCCGCTCTCCCGCCGCCTCTCCCACCGGTGCAGCGTGGCTCAGCCAAGCCGGTGCCGCTCCCCGCCGCCAGCGCAACACCCGCCGCGGCCCCGCATCACGGCGTCAGTCGGCACATGGACAGCACAGCGATGCTGCCCAACTCGCACACGAGCCGCGCGTCATCGGCAAACAGTCGGGGACCGCAGCAACAACCACAGCAGCAGCAGTCTGCAGTGTCGCAACGTGGAGGGACGCCGGAGCCATCGGGTGTCAACACGACGCTGAACTCCGCAACGGCACGCCGGCCACCGAGCGTGAGCAACAGTGCCATTCTTCGCCAGTCCCCGCAGCCGCAGAACGGCTCTACCGCCGGTGGGGCCACCACCAACGCCAACTCGAACCAGCACCCACAGCAGCCACGAAGCCGTGCTGCGTCGGCCAAGGGCAGCCGCGCCGCGTCCCACAAGGCCTCTTCTCACGCCCCAAGCGACAGCAGCGAGGGCAGCCGCCACGGCGATCGTGTCGAGGAGCTGATCGAAATCCCGCTGACCCGCACGCAGCCGATCGAGAAGTTCTTTATCGAGTACAACCCCGCCGATGCCGACCGCGCCGACGACGGGCAGCCGCGCAATGACAACGAGGTGCTGCTGGAGCAGTTTGCAGAGTACACGGACGACGATTCATTCTTCTCCTCCAGCGACATGGTGATCGAGTGCGACCCGCAGCGGCTGCGCAACGACCCCCTGCGGCAGCGCGCCGTCGTCTCGGTGCACAGCACGTTGCAGCTGCGTGCTCTGACGAAGGGTCGCGTGCCAGAGGACATGGCGTGGGACGACGAGTCCCGCACCTCGTGGTTGTACCAGATTCACAACCGCGACATCGCCCTGCAGTACAGCTCCTTCTTCATCTTCCCGGCGCGGTGGACGCCGCGTGTGGTGGTCTACAACGTCATGCACCACTGGATGATGGAGGTCTTTGTCTTTCTTATCATTCTCGGCTATGCCATCTTTCAGGCGACGTGGGGACGCTACACCGCGCCGCGCAATCAAATGACGAAGCCCGACCACATCCTGTGGGCCGATGTCTTTTACACCTGTCTGCTGGGCTTTGAGATAATTGCGCGCCTCTTTGCCAGCGGTTGCATCGTGCACAAGCGCTCCTTCTTCCGCTCGCCGTGGCACTGGCTCGACACGGCCTGCCTGGTGATGATGATTCTGGAGTGCACGTGGTGGCAGTACCCGTGGAACTTCACGGCGTGGCGGCTGACTCGCACCATCAAGTGCTTCTCCTACGTCCCGGCCCCGCTGCGCATGAAGCTGCTCGCCAAGTCGCTGCTGCGCTCCACCAACAAGCTCATCCAGGTGACGATCTTTATCATCTACTTCATCTTCTTCTTTGGCCTGCTGGGCCTGCAGCTCTTTGTCGGCACGCTGCACAACCGCTGCGTCAACACCCTTACCGGTGCCGTCACCACGCAGGTGTGCCGCAGCGTGTCGACCGGGCAGTACTGGTTCTACTGGGGCCACCACTGCCCGCAGTTCTACACGTGCCAGGTCGACGCCTTTCCGAACCCGCACTACGACTTCCGCAGCTTCGACGACATTGGCCACGCCATGCTGTCTGTCTTCCAGATCATGACCTTCCAGGGCTGGAGTGGCTTGCTGCAGGAAACGAACGATGGGCTGGCCGTGTTGGCGTTCCTCTACTACGCCTTCACGATTCTCCTCTGCACCTGGATCGTCCCCTCGCTCTACCTCGGCGTCTTTCTCGAGAAGGTGGAGAAGACGGGGCGTCTCTTCGTGCTGAAGCAGCTCGACTTCTTCGAGCACATGCTAACGGAGCAGCGTCAGCGCATGTCGGCGATGGTGCGCCTGCACGACTACGTCGAGCGTGACGAGGAGGGCCACGTCTCGCACTACCCCACCTACAAGCGCGAGCGCCACGCCGCCCACAAGCTGACGGACGATGACACGACGAGTGGCAGCTCCATCGAGAAGGCGCGGAAGCCGCGCAGCAAGAAGGACCATCGCCGCGACATTCAGTCGACCAAGTGGACGGATGAGCAACGGTTGCAGCTGCAGCTGGCCCTCACGCGGCAGCGCGGCGTGGCCGAGACGGCGGAGCGGAAGCGTCGGCTGCAGGAGGCCGCACTGGGTGATTTGATCATGGGCGAAGAGGACGGGACTGGCGATGCTGCGACGGGGGCACACGGTCGTCGTCGCGGCCGCAAGGCTGGACGGCGTCAGGCCCCTGTTGCCCGTGGTGCCTCTGCGCCAGGCGAGAAGACCAACGCGCGCAACGACTTCGCGCTTGGTGGTCGTGTTGGAGCGGTGCAGCATCACCCCGCCGCCTTCGCGATCGGCGCGTCGCACCAGTCGGAGCTGCCGTTTGCGGTGCGCCAGGAGGTGCAGGCGGAGCAGCTGCGCTTCCTCGACCCCTACACGAACAACGCCAGCACGGCGAAGAACGACATGTACAACTCGACAGCCAACACGCGCGCCAACTTGAACGGCAGCGGCGACGTCGAGGCGAGCGGGGCGATGACGGCGACGTCGCGCGCCAACAGCCGGCCAGCCAGCAGCAGCGCACGTCGGCCGATGGGTGCGGGCAGCCGAGCGCAGAGCGTGCTGATGGCGCGTGAGACGGCGGGTGTGGTGCCGAACCGGCGGTCGATGTCGGTGCGCGGCGCCATGTCGCGCAGCTCCAGCATGCGGAGCCGCGGCTCGGTCAGCCGCCTCCACGCGTCGATGGTTCAGCCGCCGGCGCCGCAGCCCCAGCAGTACCAGCAGCAGCAGCAGCCAGGCAACCCTGAGATGGTGGAGATCGTGATCAACGACCCCGAGGGCGGCGACTTCAGGGAGGCGAAGTCCTTCATCGACAAGGTGAACATCATCCGCAACATTGTACACATGTTCACCGAGGGCTACCCGCGCATCATCTCCCTGTACCTGTGGGAGCACCGCATGATGCAGTACCGCTACGGCCTCTCGCCGCTGTCCTACACGAACAAGTACGAGGGCGAGGCACTGCGGCGGCTGCGCCAGCGCCGTGCCCAGGAGCGTCGCGAGGAGCACGAGGAGCTGCGCCGCATGGGGATGGCGCACCTCATTGACGAATCAGACGACGACGACGACGAGATCGACGGCAACGGGCAGACGGAGAAGCGGTGGGTGCGCAAAGAGGGCCTTGTGGCCGGGAGCATGTCGCCCATTCGCATGGCGCGCAACATCCGCGAGAACGCACCCATCACGGTCTTCAACTACATTGTGTACTTCTTCATCATCGCCAACGCCGTCTTTAACGCGTCGCGCTTCGACACGATGCCGGACTACTGGGAGATGGGCACCTTCGTCGCTGGTGTGTGCTTCTCCGTGCTTTTCATGCTCGAGCTCCTCATCCGGCTGCTCGCGCTCGGTCCTGGCCCCTTCTTCACCGACCCCCTCATCGTCATTGAGACCACCTTCATGGTGATCTCGCTCTTCCAGCTCGGCTTCAGCAGGTCAAACACGACGGCGGTCTTCAACTGGGTGCGCTTCCTGCGCCTCTTCCGCGTCATCCCTGTGCGTCCGCTGCGCCGCGTTGCGCGGGTGCTGCTGCACAGCTTCCCCGACATGGTCTACGCCCTGATCTTCTTCTCCATGTACATGTTCATGTGGCTGCTTATCGGGATGAGCTTCTTCGGCAGCCGCATCGGCTGGATCGACTACGCGGCGAGCGACTACTACACCCGTGGCAACTTCGAGACCTTCTCGCACGCCGCCTACGCGATTGCGCAGGCCTTCTCCGTCAACCGCGACCAGTGGCTCTACCTGTCCTGGTCCGGCATGCGGGTGCGCGGCGGTTACACTGTCATGTACTTCCTCGCCACCGTCGGCGTCGCCTTCATCTTCCGCTTCTTCTTCATTGCCGTCATGACGTACGCCTGGCAGGCGCAGCAGGAGCAGGAGGACTACTACTTCATGTCGGGCAGCAGCCACACCCGCCACCAGCGCGGCCGCCTCTTCCGTTTGCCGTTCTTCGATTACAGTGTGTGGCGCTCCTTCAAGCACATTCACGGCGGCTTCGAGCGGCGTGACGTCGCCCCCGATGAGGTCTACTACCTGAACGAAGACATGGCCCGTCAGCTGCGCTTCGTTGAGGCGAAGGACCGCTACTACCGCGAGCAGTATGGCCACGACAACAACAGCGAGTGGGACGGGACGCAGGACTACGACCCGGACCACGATGAGGAACTCTACGGCCCTGACGGGGTGCTGCTGAACGGGCTGCAGTACATCAACATCGGCGGTCGCCTCTACCGCCAGCCCAGCCTGCCGGCAACGGAGATGGGCTACACGGACGGGGAGCTGCCACGCCACCGCGGACAGCTGCAGTTTGCCCGCCACTACCACGCCGTGCCGGCCACCACCTACGCCACGACACACGCAGCAGCAGCAGCAGCGGCGGCGCCGGCCAACGCGGTGCACGAGGCCGACGTGGACGGCCGCCCGTCGTCGCGAGGCAGCCGCCGCGGGCTGGTGAACCCGCTGCTGGCCAGCCGCCACAGCCTCTCCCCGGGGCGGCAGCGCGGCGTCGTGGCGGACCCGAGCGCCAGCCGCGTCGCCGACTCCCTCGCCGAGGACCGTGTGAACAGCCACAACATCAGCCTGGCGCCGCGGCTGACCCGTCTGGGCAACTCGCGCGCCGTCAGTGCCGCCCCCGGCGGTGGTGCTGCTGCTGCTGCGGAGGAGGACAGGGAAGAGGTGGGGGAGGGCCTCTACGGGCCAGAGAACGAGGTCGGCGAGGCGGACTTTGAGCACCTGCTGCTGCCCGGCCCTCGCCTGCGCTACAAGAGCTACGTCGAGGACGGCCGCCGCGCCTTCGAGACGTGCCTGGACTGCAACACGCACATGCAGATGCCGCTGCGGGCCGCCCCGGGTGTGGCGCAGCGGACGCCCGAGGAGCTGCACCGGGAGCACTGCCACATGGCGGCGGTGCGGAGCTCGCAGCAGCTGGTGCTGAACGCGCTGATCGGCTACGCCCGCATGCAGGCCGACCACGAGGTGACGCCGACGAAGCGTATGGTGGAAATTGTGCTGGGCCAGGCGTGGAGCTGCGGCATGCTGCTCTTTGACACGATCGAGAACCTGTCGTGCATGGACATGCCGGAGCGGGAGCGGTCGTGGGACCGCATGCTGGAGGCGCTGGAGCTGCAGCAGTGGCTGCTCGGCCTGCACGTCGGGGAGGAGCAGGTGGGTCGCGCCACGCTGGCCTACGTCCTCGCCCACCAGAAGAAGCAGGAGGCGCGGGTGCAGGAGCGGCAGTACAAGGAGTCGTGGGAGGAGTACGCCTTCTTTGTGCTCTCGCCAACCAACCCGGTGCGTCGTGCGGTGACGGCGATGGTGACGTCCATCTGGTTCGAGGCGATCAGTCTCATCGTCATCTACGCCGCGTCGATCTGCCTCGCTGTTTACGCGCCGGCGGAGGGCAACCGCGACTTCGGTGGCAGCTACAACAGCGGCAAGTACAAGGCCCTCCACATATTGGACGACATCTTCTCCGTCATCTTCGCGGTCGAGATGGTGCTCAAGTGGATCAGCATGGGTGTTGTGCTGCCGGTGGGGCGTGCCTACTACTGGCACCTGTGGAACATCTTCGACACCTTCATTGTTGTGATCTCGCTCGTCTCGTGGGGCAAGTCGGACATCTTCCTGCGCTACCTGAAGGTGATGCGCTGCTTCCGCATTCTGGGCCCGCTGCGCTACTGGCGTTGGGGCAGCAGCAGCATGTCCCTCGTCGCGCGTACGCTGTGGGACAGCGTGCCGACCCTGGCGAACGTGTGCCTGCTGATGCTGATGAACTACATCGTATGGGCCATCCTCTTCGTCTCCATGTTCATGAACAAGATGAACTTCTGCAGCAACACGTCCATTGTGAACCGCACGCAGTGCCTGGAGGAGAATTACCGGTGGATCCCGGTGCAGCGCAACTTCCGCAACTTCTACGAGAGTCTGCTGACGACGGTCGAGATCAGCACCGGGGCGGAGTGGATGGACGTGATGTACAGCGCCGTGGACTCGCGGTCGCCGACGATGCCGCAGCTGCACAACCGCCACCCCTACCTCGGCCTCGTCTTCATCGCGTACTACTACCTCTCGCACTTTGTTCTCTTCACGCTGTTCATCTCGGCCCTGATTTACTGCTACATGCTCGCGAAGAGCGCCACCGAGGATGCCGCCGGGACGACGATCGAGCACCAGGTGTGGCTGCGCATGCAGGGCATGATCCTGCGGCTGAAGCCCAAGGCGCGGCAGCTGCCGATGAACAACCCCGTTTCTCGCTTTGTCCACTTCATCATCGCGAACCGCTGGTTCGAGGCCTTCATGGGCCTCATCCTGCTCTTCAACATGACGACCATGGCCCTGCAGTGGTACCACATGAACCACACCCAGCGCGTCACGCTCGACGTTTTCCAGTACGTCTTCATCGGCTTCTTCACCCTCGAGGTCATCCTGCGCCTCCTCGCCCACGGCCCCCGCTTCTTCACGCGGTGGGCCTACTGCTGGGATCTGCTCATCTGCATCCTGTCCTACATCCAAATTGGGCTCAACACGACAAGCGCCCACCAGGTTCCATTCAACGTGAACGTGCTGCGTGTGCTGCGCATCGGCCGCATCATCCACCTGCTGAACCTCGGCCTGCCATTCTCGACGCACTTCTCGCTCTTCCACGAGGTGCTGCGGGCGTCGGTGCCCGGGCTGGTGAGTGTGACCTTCATCTACATGATCGCCGTCTACGTCTTTGCCATTCTGGGCCTGCATTTCCTCGGCTACATCGTGCCCTACACGGGCAACTACATCGACAGCACGTACAACAACTTCGCCACCTTTGTGAACGCGCTCATCATGGTGTTCCGTCTCTCGACGCTGCAGAACTGGGCCACGATGCTGCGCGCCAGCATGGACCACGGCGACTACTGCGGCCGTGCCAGCAAGCGCTGCGGCCCGACAAACTGGGCCCCGGTCTACTACATCCCGATCGTGATCTGCTTCTTGCTGATGCTGAGCACGATGTACATGGCCGTCATCCTGGACAAGTACATCGCGGCGGTGCGCATGCACGCCTCGGTGACTCGCCTCGAGGATCTCCGCAAGTTCTGCCGGCTGTGGGCGAAGCGCGACCCAAATGGGACGATGTGGCTCGCAACGTCGGCGCTGCCGGGCCTGCTGGAGGAGCTGCGGCTCCCCCTCGGCGTCAGCGACCGCCACAACCGCGTCGAGGTGATGCAGCTGCTGCGCGAGTACAACATCCCCGACCACAACGGGCGGGTCTACTACTACGAGGTGCTGCTGCCGCTTGCCCGCCGTGTGATGGCGATGGCCTTCCACGAGGCGCAGGACGCGCAGACGATTGGCGGGCAGGCGCCGAGCGAGATTGCGTGGCGGCTGTCCGAACACTCGCTGGGTGCTCTGCCGGCCTCCTTCGCCAAGGTGGAGCCGAGCCGCGTCACCGTGGCGGAGCAGTACGCCGCTGCCCTTGTGCAGGCCGCCTACCGCCGCGACCGTGCGATGCGCACCCTTTATGTGGCAAAGTCGGAGCTCTGGCGCCTCGGGCGGCAGGCGTGTGATGAGCGCGGCCTGCCCTACGCCGAATACGGCTTCGGCAGGACCTCGCTCGCCGGCCCCGATCCCCGTGAGGAGGCGCAGCGCCGCGGCTTCTACGTGCCGAAGGACGCCACGCTGGCCAACGAGGCGGGTGGACGCACCTACGCCGACCCCGTCACGGCGCGTGTTGCGGCGATGCGGGAGGCGATGGCGGCACAGAAGCGCGCCGGTGCGACCGACGACGCCGCTACCCTGCTGCCGGCGGTGTACCGCTCCGCCATTTACCCGGAAGAGCGCCGCTTCGGCCCCGACGCCCCCGATGCCATCCGCCGCCACGAGCGCCGCGATGAGAAGCTGGAGCGGAAGCGTGCGCTGGAGGCGCAGGAGCGGGAGCACTACCACCAGCACCCGCGAAGCCACACCGGCAGCCCTGCTCGAGTCTTTGACGACGGCAGCAGCTCGACGGCCGAAGGTGCCGATGTGGATGCCGGCACGGACGTCGACATGCCCTACCGCGAGGGCACGCTTGAGTCGCAGTCGCCGGCGCAGCCGAGTATGTACAACCTAGACCCGATGGACGTGAACTACCAGCCCCCGCTGGGCACGAATCCGGAGGAGCTGCGGCAGGAGGAGCTGGACCGGCGCCTGTTTGCCACACCGGCGGGCATCTCACCGTCGGCCTACCTGGACGGTGCCTCGCCCGGCCACGACCTGCAAGAGCTGTAGGCAATGTGGGTGCGTGTGTGTGTATGTTATCGGTAAGGCGAAATGAGCTTTTATTTTTTGTTATTTCTTTGGCAGGGTGTGTGCCTTTGTGTTTTCATCGTGAATGTAGCGATGCGTAGAATACCGTTGTTGGTGGCGCTGTGTCGTTATCTTGTGGCGCAAAGACACAGAATCTTTTGATTTGTGCCTTTTTGTGTTGCTGTTGTTGTTTGTCCTGCGTTTGCGCCTCTCTGCAAATTCTTACTCTCTTTTCATCACCTAGAAGCCTTTTTTTCCTTTTCTTTTTCTTTCTATTCTTTTTTCGCCTCCATCATTGTTTTCTTTCTCTTTTTTTTTCTTCTCCTCCTAGTTTTCTGACGGCGTTGCCCCGGCCGAAAATTTCTTTTCGTTGTTTGCCGACCACGGGAGAAGCTGCATGTTGTTGCGTTGACTCTTCTCTTTCTCTCTGGTGTTTGTGTGCGTGTAAAAGCGGTTGCTAGAGCAGCATGTCGTGGAACAGGATTTTTCTACATCTACGCTTGAGGAGCCTCTCTTGCTTGAGTAAGTATCCAGCAACAAGCTGAAGGAAAAGAGAAGAAGAAAACGTTGCAAGACCGTCTTCACTTGCCTGCGTGTACCTCTTTCCTTCTTTTTGGTGCTTTCTATTTACGGCTGACGCTTGAATTTCCCGTTTTTCACGTGGTTGTCACATGTTTTTTCCCCTTTCGTTGTAAGTGTGCTGTGTGTTATTCCGAAAAAGGCGATTTGCACTAAGGGGCTTATTTTGTCGTTTGTTTTCGTTGTTCCAAGATGAGTGTACCGCCGCAAAAAAAGAAAAAAAAGAGAAAAGCGGCTCAATGCTTCATCAAGAACAGAAAAAAAAAAATAGTTAGCGCTTCCATTATTTTTCTTTGCGATGGCGCAGCGGTGTGCGTTTGGTTTTTCCATAAAGGCGTCGATCATGCTTTGTGCCTTGAATACTTTTTTTGTTTTCTTTTCTAGAATGATCTGTGGATGATTTCTTTCGCCTTTTCCCTCTCTTTTTGCCTTCGTGGTCCCTTCATTCTTCTTCTCTGCATGGCGGCAATAAACATAGTACAAGCAAACAATCAAAAAAGAGTGTTGCAAATAGAGAGGGACGGATTGTTAGTACAAGGAAGAAGAAGTGTCTGATGCTAGCTCCTGCGGTTGAAGTGTGCCGCATCTCTTCTTCGCGTTTCCTCCTGAGCTTTTCATCGTCTCCGTAGTTTCCCTGCGGTTGTAGTTGCGAAAGTTTGTGCTCTCTCTCTCTCCGTCGTTGATGGAAGGGGAATTGGTAAAGACACAGCTGCTGCTGCTGACAGCGCTGACGAGTTTGGCCGTTCTCTTCTGGGGGCCGTGCTGAGTGCGTCACAGGTGACCGAATCACGTGCCACATATGGCAAACTTTAATGTTCTTGTTGTCGGACGATTCGCGCGTGGGTTTTTTCGCGGAGACGAGATGACCTGTTCGCTCTTACTATCCTCTGCAGAAAAGTGGTGTGCACTTCTGCTCTCCACACATTTCATCTCCTTTTTTTTTCCCCCTCGACTCTCTGCCTTTTAAAGCATCCTGTTGCGCTTATTTTGTCTTTTTTTTTCGCGTGTTTGTCTTCCAGCTGCGTTTGTTTGTTTGCGTGTGTGCACGCGCTTTTCGTTGTCAGTGCGCGTTGCGGAGACTTCTGCAGCTACTTGTTTGGCAGTACGTGCGATTATTTGTGGTGCTTAACAGGCTGCAAGCTCTCGTCATCTTCCCCAGCGTCGCTGCCCTTAACTGCAGGCCACTACGACACGGGCATTCAGAAGACCACCCTTTTTTTCTTTTTCTTCACCAGAAACTCGCTTCTTTGCGGTTGACTCGCTGTGCCACGCTTAGCCCTCCACAAGATACCGCTTGGTGACCTTCCTCCTTGCTGCTTTACAGTTAGTAGTTGAGTGAGTAGAAGTCGCCATCTCTCTCTCTCTCTCTCCAATACTTTCAAGTGCGTGCGTGTGCGTGCGTGGATCTGCCTTGAAGGGATAAGCGGAAGACAAAGCACTCGCGAAACAAATTTTAATTAAAGGCTCTAAATAGATTCCATTGCGTTAAGAGACAATAACAGAACACAACAGCAGCAACGCCATGGCAACCATCACCGATCTTCTGATGGCTCTTGGCAGCCCGGACCCGTCGGTCCGTGTGCCGGCCGAGACGGCGGTGAACAACGCCAAGGACAGCGACCTCGCTACCTTCATGACGACGATGCTGCAGGAGTTCCGCGACGAGTCGAAGCCTTCCTTCGCCCGTACGATGGCCGGCACGCTGCTCAAGAACGCCGTGGCGCCATCCTTCCGCGAGGTGGCGGCTCGTCACGCCCTCGAGGTGCGCTGGCGTGCCCTGCCGGCGGAGGTGCGTCAGCAGATTAAGAACGAGGTACTCGGCACCCTCGGCAGCCCCAACCGCGACGTGCGGACGATGGTGGCCAACATCGTCGGCAGCCTCGCCCGCATTGAGCTGCCCTCGGGCGAGTGGCCGCAGCTCATCCGCACCCTTGTCGACGCCGCCAACTCGCCGGCGGAGCAGCACCAGGAGGCCGCCCTCACCGCCATCGGCTACATCTGCGAGGAGGGTAAGGACCACGAGGAGGTGGAGCAGGCCCTGAAGCCCAGCACCACCGAGATTCTGTCCGTCAACTTGAAGTGCATGCAGAGCCTGAACGAGGACGTCATGTTCGCCGCCACCAACGCCATGTGCAACGCGATGGAGTGCATTCAGCACAACATGGAGGTGCCGGAGCAGCGGGCCTGCCTCATCACGGCGCTCTGCGCCACTGCCAAGTCCTCCACGACGTCCCGCACCCGTGAGCGGGCGATGGAGAGCCTCGTGAAGGTGGCAGAAATCTACTACTCGGTGCTGCCGGAGTTCATCGGCCAGCTGCACGAAATCACGACGAGCGCCATCTTTAACGACGAGGAGGCCGTTGGCCTGCAGGCCATCCAGTTCTGGATCTCCATCTGCGAGGTGGAGCGCGACATGAAGGAGGACGGCGACGTCTCGCAGTGCCTCAACTACGCCACGCAGGGGCTGAGCTTTCTCGTGGACATCTGCAAGCAGCTGCTGGTGCGCCAGGAGGACGGGCAGACCGAGGACGACTGGAACCTATCCGTGGCAGCCGGCAAGCTGCTGCAGAGCCTCGCCGAGGCGGTCGGCACGCCGGTGCAGGCGCCGGTGATGCAGTTTGTGTACGAGAAGATCAATAGCCAGTCGTGGCGGGAGCGGGAGGCGGCGGTGATGGCCTTTGGCTGCATCATTGGTGTGCAGGACGCCGCGGGGCAGGAGGCGATTCAGGACACGGTAGCCCAGTCCGTCCCTGGGCTGCTGGAGTACCTGCGAGACTCGAACGAGATGGTGGCCGACACCAGCGCATGGGTGCTCGCCCTCGTTTGCGAGAACTTCGTTGACGTATTCCTCTCCAGCCCGGAGCAGCTGCAGCGCCTCATGAACGATGTGGGGCCGATGATCGGCGGCACCAACCCACGCATGGGCGTGCGTGCGTGCCACATCGTGAACAACATCGCCCTCTCTTACGAGGACGACGAGGACAAGGCAACGAACGAGATTTCGCGCTTTTACGGCGACCTTGTCGACGTGCTGCTCCACGCCATCGACAACGGCAGCACGCCAGAGTTCAAGAGCTCTGCGCAGGAGACCCTCAACGCGCTTGTCGACGCCGCCGCCAACGACTGCCGCGACGCTTACTTGTCTGCGCTCCCGCCGCTGCTGCTGCAGCGCATGGGAAAGCAGCTGAGCACGCTGCAGCAGCCCGAGGGCGACAAGATGGAGGCCGAGACGATGATGGACCTTCTCTGCGGCGCTCTCTCCGCGCTCGCCCGCAAGCTGGACCAGTCGTTCATGCCCTCGATGGACAACTCCATGCAGGCCCTCATCCATCTGCTGAACCTCCCCTCCGAGTTTGTGCAGGAGGAGGCGCTCGTGGCAATTGGCAGCATCGCGTACGTGGCGAAGGAGAACATGGCGCCTTACCTGCCGCAGGTGGTGCCCTACGTGCTACGCTCGCTGCAGGCCTTCGACGAGCCAGATAGCATCTACGGCGTTGTCGCCGCCGTGGGTGACCTGAGCCTCTCGTGCCGGCAGTCCCTGCTCCCCTTCGAGTCGGACATTATGAACACGCTGTACAACAATCTCATCAACCCCGAGGTCGACCGCGAGCTGAAATGCTCCTTCCTCGGCTGCTTCAGCGACTTCGTACTCAACGTGCTAGGCGGTGAGCGCTTCGAGCCCTACATGCCGACGCTCTTGCCGCTCGTGGATCAGCTCTTCCAGGCCAGCTGCCAGATCGACATCCGTGGCGACCCGGACAGCGAGGAGTACGTGATGCGGCTGTGGGAGAGCACCGCCTCCTTCTACTCCTCCATCACCCAGTGCTTCAAGAACACCGCTGTCGGGTCCCTGGCGCCGTACCTGGCGAACATGCTCAACTTTGCCCTCCACGCTGCCGCCAACTCGACCGAGGTGGACGAGACGGAGATGGCGGCGCTGATGGTGATTGGCGACATGGCCTCCGTGCTGCGCCACGCCCCGAACCCGCAGTTGCGCCAGCAGGCCAAGCTCGCTCTTCTTACCCCTGCCGTCAACACGGTGTTGCAGCAGGCGCTGCAGAACGCCAGCTCTGACGAGAACGCAAAGCAGGTGCGCTGGATTCGCAACCAGCTGACCAACCTGGAGCGCTCATAAGGGCAAAGGTGTGGAAAAAAAAAGAAGAAGAGAAAGAGAAGCATTGCCTGCTGCGTGTGTGAGGCGAGGAGGCACTTGTCATTTCGTGCTGCTGCTGCTTCTCTCGTCGCGAGCCCTCTCTTCGTGTTTTTTTTTTTTGTGATTGTGACGATGCAGTCCTGGCGGCGGCGTGGTAGTCGTTGCAGTAGGTGCCGAGGCAAGCAGCGTACACACGCAGAGAGTAGCCGACATACATTGGGAAGGCATAAATGTTTTTTTCCCCCACGTTGTCTTCACTCATTGCGTATGTTCCCCGGTCTTTTTTATTGTAGTTGTTGTTCGAATAGAAGCGGCGGGCAAACGATGCATACCACTGTGCTTATTTGTCCGTGGTTGTTGACGTGCGTCGGCAAGTGTTTGAAGCCCCACAACTACATCGGCAGCGTGGCGCTTCAGAGTTCCCTCTTAGCCCTTTTTTTTTGTGTGTGTGCTTGGAGAATGGAAAAATGCGCTTTGCATTTTCTTCGAATAATGTCGTGTGAACTTTTTTTTTGGTCTTTTTAGTGTAAACAGTGGCGCTCTCTTCTCCTGTTAGCTCAAATTAAGGTCCTGTGTTGCTAATCAGACTGTCAGCCACGCAGAGAAGCAAAAAAAAAAAAAGGCGAAGACGATAAACTAAGGAACGCCGCCTTCTCGTGGTGGACTGAAGTGCTGCAGCCTTCCTGTGGTTGCATAATTGAAACACGCAGCTACCCGTCAACGGTGCTGTGCGGCTTCTTACAAAGTAAAAGGCCTCAGACGATGACTTTCCCTCTCTCCTTTTGCAACCTCTTTTCTGGCGAAGACTACTCTCTGGCTACTCAGCCGAGAAGAAAGACAAAGCATTTATACATGGATGAGGGAAACAGCACTCCGCGAGACATTATCAGACAACGCCGCCGGCGCACAGGCTTTCTTTTTTCTTGTACGTACGGCATTACGTTGCTGAGGTCCGCTCTAATTCTAGGCGCCTTCGAAACCTTTCCTGTTTGCACACCGCTATATACCTTTCCCTTCGTTTCTCTCCTCGCTTTCCCAACATGGTGACCATATTGCCATCGAACACCACAGAAGACTACACATAAACACTAACAACAACAAAAACAAAAAAAAAACTGATTGTCCTTTACAAATCAAGACAGACAGAGAGGGAAAGAGAGAGAGAGAGAGAGTCCGCAACGCATCTCGACTTTAGAACGACCCCTTTGCCTTGTCCACCTCTCTTAACTACTTTCGCTCACCTCCCATTACCTCAGTCACGATTTACCCTTCACCGCCCTCCGACCAACCATGATGAGGAAAAAAGGCACCCACCATCGAGTGCGCACCCTCCTCATCCTTTCATTCCTTGCTGTCACATCACTTGTCTTTTATGTCTCCTTCAAGCTCGAAGTCGCTGCCTTGGTAGAAGGCGACACGAGGCCCAACACCGCTCCTGCCTCCTTGCCACCCACTCGTGGAAATCTCGTCCCGCCCCGACGTCACAATGGTCTTTACTTTGATGAAAACCTGACCCGAGCCGGTGAGATGCCCATCAGCATGGCGGAGTACTTCGACTGCCTCGACGCGCGGCTCAACGTGGACCACCGCACGCAGACGGAGAGGCCCTTCACCAGCGTGAACACGACGATACCGTACCTGGTGCTGCCGGTGACGGTGGAGCAGGGCGACATGAAGGCGCTGATGTGCAACCTGACGGTGCAGGTGCGGCACGTGATGTACGTGCAGAACGGCGGCGTGGGCAGCATGACGGCCTTCCTGGACCGCGTGCAGGCCGCCTTCGCCTTCACGGCGCGGCTGAAGGTGCACCGCATGCCGCACAACTACGGTTACGCGGTGGCGCTGAACGTGGCGATGCGCGACGCGCTGGCGCTGCCCTTCGACGAGGTGCCCTTCTTCATGATGGCCAACAACGACGTGCGCATGCCCGTCGGCATGCTGGAGGACGGGCTGCCGCAGATGTACGAGCGGTCGCTGGCTGGCCGCGCGCGCGTTGCGGAGCTGGAGGCGGAGGTGGCGACGGAGCCGAACGAGCACACGCCGGTGCGCTTCCGCGCGGTGCCGCTGCGCTCGACGGACGACCGCCACGTGCTGGTGACGTCGCGCCTGCTGCCGGACCGCATCCGCTACATGTCCAAGGACCAGCGCCGCGCCGCCTTTGCGGAGTACCACGGCGCGCTGTACGTCGACAAGACGGACCAGACGGCCTTCTGGGGCCTGACGCGGCTTGCGATGGAGGTGACGGGCTTCTTTGACGAGAATTGCTACCCCGCCTACTACGAGGACACGGACTACCTGCGCCGGATGTGGCTGTTGGGCTTCAAGATCTTCCAGGTCGCTGGCTGGGAAAGAAGCCCGATGCATCATATCGGTAGTGGGGCTATTTTGGGCGTGGGGGCTTTCGCGCCGGCTGCCGAATTATCTGACATCCCGCCCTTCATTCGCGGCTCCAGCTACGTCATACGACGACAGTTTGGGGCTTCCTATACTTTTGCGAAGTACGGCTTGCAGGGAGTGTCGTGGCCAGATCCCGAGAAGCGAGAGCCATTTATGCGCGACCAGCTGCCGCTTGACGTGTTTGTGCTGAACGAGCAGCGCAACGCGGCCATCTCCGAGCTGCAGCGCGTCGCCGTGATGCTTGAAGGGACACCCGACCTGAAGCTGGAGTGGAGTGTGCGGTCGGCGGGCAACTGGCTTGCGCGCCACAACGCGTCGCTTAACATTGCCCTTGGGTCTTATATAGGCAACGGTCTCACGTATTACCGCGATGGCAATGCACTGCGTTTGCTGCCATCGCTAGATTCGTACAACATTGCGTTAAAGGTGCTTCAAAACAAAGCGACAACTACTACGACGACAACTGCGGCACCGGAGACTCGAGAGCCTCTGTACTTTGACAGAAACCTGACCCGAGCCGGTGAGATGCCCATCAGCATGGCGGAGTACTTCGACTGCCTCGACGCGCGGCTCAACGTGGACCACCGCACGCAGACGGAGAGGCCCTTCACCAGCGTGAACACGACGATACCGTACCTGGTGCTGCCGGTGACGGTGGAGCAGGGCGACATGAAGGCGCTGATGTGCAACCTGACGGTGCAGGTGCGGCACGTGATGTACGTGCAGAACGGCGGCGTGGGCAGCATGACGGCCTTCCTGGACCGCGTGCAGGCCGCCTTCGCCTTCACGGCGCGGCTGAAGGTGCACCGCATGCCGCACAACTACGGCTACGCGGTGGCGCTGAACGTGGCGATGCGCGACGCGCTGGCGCTGCCCTTTGACGAGGTGCCGTTCTTCATGATGGCCAACAACGACGTGCGCATGCCCGTCGGCATGCTGGAGGACGGGCTGCCGCAGATGTACGAGCGGTCGCTGGCTGGCCGCGCGCGCGTTGCGGAGCTGGAGGCGGAGGTGGCGACGGAGCCGAACGAGCACACGCCGGTGCGCTTCCGCGCGGTGCCGCTGCGCTCGACGGACGACCGCCACGTGCTGGTGACGTCGCGCCTGCTGCCGGACCGCATCCGCTACATGTCCAAGGACCAGCGCCGCGCCGCCTTTGCGGAGTACCACGGCGCGCTGTACGTCGACAAGACGGACCAGACGGCCTTCTGGGGCCTGACGCGGCTTGCGATGGAGGTGACGGGCTTCTTTGACGAGAATTGCTACCCCGCCTACTACGAGGACACGGACTACCTGCGCCGGATGTGGCTGTTGGGCTTCAAGATCTTCCAGGTCGCTGGCTGGGAAAGAAGCCCGATGCATCACATCGGTAGTGGGGCTATTCTTGCGGTGCAACCGTTCGAGGCAGCCCCGGAACTGGAGGATGTCTACCCCTTTATTCGTGGGTCGGCCTATGTTTTTCAACTGGGCTTGTCTCACGCCTACACGCAAAGGAAGTACGGCCTGCAGGGAGTGGTGTGGCCAGACAAGGAGAGCAAGGAGCCATTTATGCGCGACCAGCTGCCGCTTGACGCGTTTGTGGTGGACACCCATCGGAATGCTGCCATCGCGGAGCTGCAGCGGCTGTCTGTGCACTTTCACGGAGTCGTGGATCCTGGGGTTGCGCTCGGGGAACGCGAGCCGCTGTTGCTGCTGAAGAAGAAGAACGAGTTTTTGTACAACAAAATTTACGAACTGAATATGGGTGGCGCATTGCACTACCGCGACGGCAACGAGTTGCGGCTGTCCCCATCGGTGCCATAGCTTCTATTGCCTGTGGTGCTTCGGCCAGTTTACACATTGCGTACAGAAGAACATGTGAGGCGCCTGCAGTACACAGTAATGAGCAAGTCAACGTCCGTTGTCTTCTTCGGGGCAGTTGTGTTAAGATGCAGAAAACTATTTTCTGTCTAGTTGTGTGTTAAGTGAAGGTGAAAAAAGACCTGTTTTACTTTACTTTATTTTGAAGGTTGTCTTGCATGATCGCTCGGCTAACGACGAGGGACCGTGCTCTTAACAGAGGTATATTGTTTGCTTATGTTATTTTGCTATTAAGCAACGAGGTTCTTTTTTCACCGTCTATTCCCCGTTTTTTCCCCGTTTATTTCTTGTTTATTTCCCCCCCCTTTTTTTTTTCAAAGGCTGCGTTAAGCCTCTTTTTAACGGGTGCGTTTGGATCTCCTGAAGGCAGAAACCAGGAAAATAAAGATGTTGCGCCAAGGAGTGAAGAGATGATTTTAAGTGCACTCTCATACACGTGCAGAAGTCGGCCTTTAGATTCATCAGTGCGGTAGTCCGTACAGGTGGCAAAAATTATATATGTATTTGTGTTTTTTTTTTATATGATCACATTAAAGCACCGCCGGTTTCTTTCACACGCAACCTCGAAAATGCATGACATGCATCGTAATCCGAATAGTAGAGCGCGATTGTCAACAAAAAGGGGTGATGGCCATGTTTCCAGAAGCGTGAGAGCTTTCGGACTCGGCGGCTCGCACACATGCTGTTTTTTTTTTTTTTGCAATTTTTTTTTTTGCTCCTCCCTTTTTTTTCTGCGATTTCGAAAGCTGCTTTAAGATTCAGCTTTTTTTTTTTTTGCTCAACCTCCTCGTGTATCTCTCTCATTTTTTTTCTTCTTTTGCTTGCGTGCGCCAAGCCGGCATGGGCTACTACAATTTTGTTACCCTCTCGAGTTCCTGTGTGTGCTGCATTCCGCTCCGTGTCTTACCCATTTTTATTTTTATTGCGGACTAGGTACCGCGTTTCATGACAGCACTGTTGCATGCAGACGCCGCAGAAATCTCCACTGTTATCTCTTTACCCCCTTGCCTATTTTTTTTTTTTTGCGCTGTTGTGGTTTCGGCATACACTGGCTGGAAAGAAGCTCGCTTCTTTTGCCCTCTCTGTCGCCTCTTCCTCGCTGTGTGTGTGCAAAATTGACGATCGACCTCAGCTCTGTTCAAAATTAAATATTTCGCGATGGCGAAATACGAATTCTTTTTCCTCACTTCTCTTCTACTTCTCACAACGTCGAAAATATCCCTTTTTTTTTCGACCCCTTGCATGTTCAGTCAGTTTAGTTTTTACATGCATTTTTAATCTGTTAAACTTTTGTTCGGAGTGACTTCAGTATGTATGACTCGTGTCCCAGAGTGCTGCCGTCACTCCAAATGTGAGTACAAAAAAAACCCTTTTTTTTCACGTTAAGTTGGTCCCTGGTGTGCATATGTGAGTAGTGTGTGTCTGTGTGACGTGTCTCTTTAAGTGGTTCTTTTTCCCTTTCTCCTGCTTTCAGTACTCTTTGATTAACTGAAGTACATAAAGTGCTCCCTGTGACAAATTGCAAAAAAAGAAAAAAAGAGCCGTTTGATTTCTTATATTGCTTTAATGGTAACACGAATTTGTTGATCCCCTGTCTTCTTAACGCCAGCATAAACTACAAATTAAAAAAAAAAACAGAAGTATTCATGCACTTACCAAAAAAAAAACCACTCTCTTCTGCTATCGATGTAGTGAGATGTGTTATGGCGAGGATAAGAGGATCATCTTTTATCAACTTTTATTACTATCCACCAACATGACGAAATTATGCACAGCATAAACTACCTTTTTTTTTCGTCTGCGATTTTACGATGACGCGGCGGCGCGGCTAATAGTCAACATGTGAATTTATATTACCTTTCAAAATGCGTGAAAGCTTTTAGAGCCTTTTTAAGTTGGTACCTCTCGTTCTACTTGCTCTATTCTTGTTTTCCGTCGTGTCTCTCATCTCTCCTTCTTGCTTTGATGTTGTTCTCCCTGTATTGTTCAGGTTTGCTTTGGGGCCTTTGCGGGCATCTCGTGTCAATCCGTAGGTGTTCCTCACTTCTCCATTGCTACCGTGTTTGCAGCTTCTTAGTCAAACGAAAACCGACTGCGCTTTGTTTAATACATCGCTACCAACGTGTACTGCAGCAGCGTGCACACTCCCCTTCTCTCACTACTTTATTTTTCCTTGTGTTCACTCCCTTCCTTATGTTTCTGCGATTACCGCAGTAACAAGACAGTTTTCAGTTTTCCCTCCCCGTCTTTTTTTCTTTGCCGAATGCGCAGAGTGTTGCGACAACGAGTTGCCTTTCTCGCAGCTCTGCTTGCCATCGCTCTCACCCTTGAGTACTGCATTATCTTCTCCATTGATACCTTGTTTAGGGCAGATGACGGTGCAGCTGCCGCGCAGGCGGCTCCCACACTGGACGAGAACCTGACTCGGACTGGTGAGAAGCCCATCAGCATGGCAGAGTACTTCGATTGCCTCGACGCGCGGCTCAACGTGGACCACCGCACGCAGACGGAGAGGCCCTTCACTAGCGTGAACACGACGATGCCGTACCTGGTGCTGCCGGTGACGGTGGAGCAGGGCGACATGAAGGCGCTGATGTGCAACCTGACGGTGCAGGTGCGGCACGTGATGTACGTGCAGAACGGCGGCGTGGGCAGCATGACAGCCTTCCTGGACCGCGTGCAGGCCGCCTTCGCCTTCACGGCGCGGCTGAAGGTGCACCGCATGCCGCACAACTACGGTTACGCGGTGGCGCTGAACGTGGCGATGCGCGACGCGCTGGCGCTGCCCTTCGACGAGGTGCCCTTCTTCATGATGGCCAACAACGACGTGCGCATGCCCGTCGGCATGCTGGAGGACGGGCTGCCGCAGATGTACGAGGGGGGCGCGGGCTGGCCGCGCGCGCGTTGCGGAGCTGGAGGCGGAGGTGGCGACGGAGCCGAACGAGCACACGCCGGAGCGCTTCCGCGCGGTGCCGCTGCGCTCGACGGACGACCGCCACGTGCTGGTGACGTCGCGCCTGCTGCCGGACCGCATCCGCTACATGTCCAAGGACCAGCGCCGCGCCGCCTTTGCGGAGTACCACGGCGCGCTGTACGTTGACCACAATGACCAGACGGCCTTCTGGGGCCTGACGCGGCTTGCGATGGAGGTGACGGGCTTCTTTGACGAGAACTGCTACCCCGCCTACTACGAGGACACGGACTACCTGCGCCGGATGTGGCTGCTGGGCTTCAAACCCTCGAATATCGCCGGCTGGGAAAGAAGCCCGATGCATCATATTGGTAATGGGGCTATTTTGGGCGTGCGGGCTGTCACGCCTGTCTCGCAGTTCCGCGACGTCCCGCTTTTTATTGCGGCCTCCTCTTTTATCTTAAGCAACGGCTTTTCCGGGGCCTACATCGACGACAAGTATGTGCTGCGGCGTGTGTCGTGGCCGGACTCAGAGATGCGGGAGCCCTACCGAAGAGTGAAGCTGCCGCTTGACGTGTTTGTGCTGAACGAGCAGCGCAACGCGGCTATTGGAAAGCTGTACCGGACGACGCTGGCCTACTACACCTCCAGAGCACCGTGGGCGAAGTACTGGACGGAGTTGCCGGTGCACGTGGTGACGGATCAAAGAACAGCACTGAAGCCGCAACTTGATGCCCGTCGCTTCGAGATTCTTGAGAAATACCTTACCAGCGATGTGCAGCACTTGGCGCTCCTTGAGCTTCCCATGAATGAGCCAGCGGTGTAGGCTGGATGGACGGAAAGGAGAAGCATAAGATGTTGGCGTTGCGATGCACAATGATCAAGAGTTCTTTAAGCCTGCTGCACTGCTGGATTTGGCCGAACAGTTTGCCGCCTTTCTGACGCTTTCCATTTCAGCGCAGATTTTTCTTTCTGGACTCGAATCGAAGAATAAAGAGTGCGAATGTGATTGCCAAATCTTTTTTTTTTTTCATATTGACTTTGTGTTAACTAGTTCGGCGTAGTTGCTGAGCACTGTTACCGCTCGCACCCACTTGGGACATCTTCTTTGTCACTCTCCTACACATTTTAAAGTAAATTTGCGTCCCATATCTGCGTTGCAATAGTAAGCGAGCACATTTTCAGCACTAGAATCTTGTAATAATCTAGCAGCTCGTTTCTCAACGACTTCGGCGTCGAAAAAAAAAAACAAAATATGATGGGCCTTTAGGCATCAAAGTAAGAGAGATGCTTCCGCCTTTCTCATCTTAAAGTTCAATCTGCGACTTCTTTTCTTGTTCATTAACGGGTTAATGATGTATGACTTTATGTGCATCTTGTCCGATCTGAACGTTGCAGTGGACCCGCTCTCTTCAACGCCACACATCGTCCCTCACTGTAAACGGTAGCCGAAGATGATGGCATTTTAATTTTTCCGCTCGAGGCCCCTTTCCGTGTGTGTTCGTAAGCCTTAAAAAATCAAAAAATAAATCTCATTTGCATTGAATACGCGTGGCGAAAAGCGTCCTTTGGCCTTTTTCAATAACGAAATCACTTACAGGAAGAGGTGAGCGTTCTGTATCTTGCCAGTGGTTTTTTTTTTTAACCTTCACTTGCTCTATTCTGAGCACCTTAGTCACGGTCGACGTGTTTTTCTCTCTCTCTCTCTTTCTCTTTGCGAATGCACCCAACAATAGTAATAGTGAATACGAATAGTATTGCAGGATAGGATTGGCACCGAGTATTTTTCGACGAGTGGAAAGAAAGCAGCCGTGCCGAACGTGTTGCGTCGAACGAAGAGGACAATGGAGACAACTCTATTTCTCAGTGAAGGACTTTGAATCAGCGTTAAGCACCCGCACTACGTCCTTTAATTTCAGCTCTTTCCTACTTCTTAAAAAGGGACAGAGGCAACTCAGAAAAGACGCAGCCGTATTGCGCCTCCTTTTTTGGCTCCGCTTACCCACATATGCCTCTCGAGTTCAGCAAATCTTCATGCTTTACCTCTTTGCTTCCGTCATTATCATAAGCCTTTATTCTCCCGTACCTTTTTACATTTGTCTCCGCCTCTGTCGCAAGTCTATCACGGTGTTGACGCGAGAGACACCGCGGCAGCAGATGTGCGGTATTTTTTCTTCTCTCTCACAAAGCCTTCAAAGCTGACCCTACACACCCGTTAAGTCTTAACTGAGCAGCATCGGCACACGTCCACCAGCGCCGTCAAGGTCGCTAAACTCTTCACACAGCCCTCGTTCTCAGCTGTGTCGCGGGAAGCACGTTGCAAACGCTCTCTTCTCTTTTTTCCCCTCTCTTTTAGTTGAACTCTATGCGGAAACACGTCTCTCTCATACGACGGCGAACACGGAATGTGCTCGTGGCTGGCATCCTGCTCTTCTTCTCCTTTGTTGCTCTCGTCAGCGTTCTTGTGTGGGAGGCGGGTAGCGGCCCTGTCGACGACTTTCAGCGCATCGGTGCTCCTTATGCGGTGCCTCGTGGAACGGCGTACCCTGATGTCGATGCCCTCGACATTTACCCCCCTCGCGGAGGGGAGGCTTTCATTCCTTTTGACGAATACCTGCGGTGCCTCGACGCGCGGCTCAACGTGGACCACCGCACGCAGACGGAGAGGCCCTTCACCAGCGTGAACACGACGATGCCGTACCTGGTGCTGCCGGTGACGGTGGAGCAGGGCGACATGAAGGCGCTGATGTGCAACCTGACGGTGCAGGTGCGGCACGTGATGTACGTGCAGAACGGCGGCGTGGGCAGCACGACGGCCTTCCTGGACCGCGTGCAGGCCGCCTTCGCCTTCACGGCGCGGATGAAGGTGCACCGCATGCCGCACAACTACGGCTACGCGGTGGCGCTGAACGTGGCGATGCGCGACGCGCTGGCGCTGCCCTTCGACGAGGTGCCCTTCTTCATGATGGCCAACAACGACGTGCGCATGCCCGTCGGCATGCTGGAGGACGGGCTGCCGCAGATGTACGAGCGGTCGCTGGCTGGCCGCGCGCGCGTTGCGGAGCTGGAGGCGGAGGTGGCGACGGAGCCGAACGAGCACACGCCGGAGCGCTTCCGCGCAGTGCCGCTGCGCTCGACGGACGACCGCCACGTGCTGGTGACGTCGCGCCTGCTGCCGGACCGCATCCGCTACATGTCCAAGGACCAGCGCCGCGCCGCCTTTGCGGAGTACCACGGCGCGCTGTACGTCGACAAGACGGACCAGACGGCCTTCTGGGGCCTGACACGGCTTGCGATGGAGGTGACGGGCTTCTTTGACGAGAACTTCTACCCTGCTTATTACGAAGACATCGACTACCTTACACGGCTTTCTCTCTTAGGATTTCAAACGTCTTTTGGCCGTGAGCGGGTGCCCGGTCTGGTGCACCTTCGTAACGGAGCCACACTTGCCAAGGCCCGTCAGCTTCATCACGTAAAGGCCCAAGACGACACGTTGCCGTTTGTTCGTGGCGCCAGCACAGTCATCAAGGAGCTCTTCTACCTTCAGTACGTCGAAGAAAAGTACGGAGCCGGTGGGCGGGGAGTGATGGGGACGGACAAAGAGAGCAAGGAGCCATTTATGCGCGACCAGCTGCCACTCGATGTCTTTGTGACAAATGTGGCACGGCGGCGTGCGCTGACGGCGATGTTGCGGGGGGCAGTAAAGTATTTCACGGATCACCCAGAGGGACGTGCCTTGCATGACCGCCTGGATTTAATGACGGCGCTCACGCCTGTGGAGCGGGACCGTATTCAGGGTGACCTCAGGCGTCCGTTTCGCGCAAATGAGACGTACAAGAATGGTGCATCGCTGCGCCTTCTCGAGTCTGGCGAGTGAGAAAGAAGGGTTTGAGAGGCAGACATTAAATGCTTCCGCTTCCTGCTTCTATTTTCCTTAGTTGCTGATGTTGTATTGACGTATCGCGTGGTGTTGCGTTGATAGACGTGCTGACTCCTTTTTTTTTTCCCAAAGTGAAGTTGGCCATGTATAGATGGGAAGCGCTTTGCAGAAGCACGGATGGATTGGCCTTGTAAATAGACCGCTAAGGGCGGTGTGGCAATCGAGATTCTTTTTTTCTGCTTCAGTCACATCACAACATCAAGCCGCGTGCACTGCTTTTTTTTTTTTGCACTTTTACGCGCCATCGTGCCCAAATATTGAACGTTGTGTGCCGTACTAATTTACTGATTACATCTCTTTTAGTTTTACCCCTCTCTTCTCCAGCTCCTTCGTGAAGTTGCCTCAGTGCAAGACTTCTCTCTTGTCTTCACCTTTTGTGAAAGAATCTTAATGAGAAAAAAAAAAGCTTCTACTTGCACACATAAGTGCGACGCACACGCTCTTTTATTTAAAAAAAGGAAAGCATTATTTTGTGCTTGCGAAAGTTATGTGCTCGCTTTGTCTTTTCGTCGATGAGGCCGTGTGTGAACGGCTTTTTAGCTGTGTTGTGGTGCCATAAGAGCTGCTACGTGTCCTTCCCTCTCTTTTAAGCCCGACTTCCCTTCTCTCTCTCTCTCTCTCTGTTGGGCTGTTGCTGCATTATCCTATTCTATTAGCAGAACGCAAACGATTCACTTCTCGAAAACAGGCACGCACGCACACGCGCAGCCGTAGCAAGGAGAGACGGAGTCACTGACGACCAACTGTACCACGTGTGACGCTCCTCTCCCCTCACTGAAGCTTTGCCTTCTTCACGCCACCCCATCCTGTGCAACTAACTGAGGCACTTGGACATCTGCACTTAGCTTCTGCCTACTCTTTTTTTCTTCTTCTTCTTTCAGCTGACCGAGTCGTCTTTCTCATTTACTTTAGTGGCGAGGCACCAAGGAGAAGAACAGGATTAAAACAAGAAACGTGCAACTTGAAGAAAAGGAGGGAAAAAAAGAAGCTTAACGTAACGAAAGCCTCTAAAGAAATTTTGCTGTGACGGTGAAGGATTTGCCGTGTGCCCCTAACGTTTTGGGCTGTTATTCTCTTGAAAGCTGCTGCTGCCGTTGCGTCGTCAGCACACTCTGGATAGTGCACAATAGAACAGAGTCGTCTTGTATTGGGCCGGCAATGGATGTCGTTCCTCCCGAGTACGATGAGGTGACGAAGGAGCGGGTGTACCGCCAGGAGTGGCTGGAACACTTCCACTACATCGGCTTTGAGGCCGCCATGCGCGACTTCCCGGCGCAGTATCACGCCCTCTTTCCCAACGGGCACCAGCGACACACCCCAGCGCCGTCCTCTGCGCCATTGAAGGCACCTGCAACACCGGCAACGACGACGACAGGCATCACCGCCGCCACCGCTGAAGAGCGCGATGGTGAGCGGCAACCATCTGTCGCCTCCTCGCACTCCGCCGCCGGCTCATCTGTGCCATCGGCGGCGATCGACCGTGCACGTCGCCAACTGGAGTCGAGCCGTCACGACAGCCGCGGCGAGCAGCGTGAACGGCGGCCACACGTGAGTCGGCGAGACGAGCGACGTCCCGGCGGGCACGAACGCAGCCGTGACAAGGATGACGAGGAGCGGCGCCGCCACCACCGCCGACGCAGCGACTCGCCAGATCAGTACCACCGCAGCAGCAGCAGCCGCCACCACCACCGCAGCGCACGAGAGGAAGACTACGCGGCGAGTGGGGGCAACAGCAGCAGTAGCCGCCGCCGTCGTCGCTCTGATGAGCGCGAGGACCGGCGTGGCCGTCACGAGCACGACAACGATAGCCGGCGGCACAGGCGTGAGGGGGAGTCGGGACCGTCCCGCACTCGCACGTACGACGACCGCCGCGAAGATGCGCTGCGTCGCCGCGATTCAAGCTACCGCCGCTAGAACTTGTAATTGTGGTGTAGTGTGTGCGTGTCCCTTTCTCGCATTCTCTCTCTCTCTCTCTTTCTCTTTTTTTCTTTTCACGCGATTGATGGTGCGCGCGTGACACCCAAACTGATTTAAATGGAAGGACGTTCGGAGAAGAGAGGCAACGACGACGAGGGAACAGCAGCATTTGTCAGTGCGAGAATGGAAGCAGGGCCATTCTCTTCGTTGTTTTGCTGCATGCGAGGCATGAGCATCGCCTCTGGGCTGGAACGGAAGGAGGAGACAAAGAGAAGAAGAACCGATGCAGTGCTAGCACAGTAACAATTGAATTGACCTTATTTTTTTTAAATCTTCCTCTGAGACTCATTCCCGCTCAGCACACTGTGCAGTAGGGCGGGCAGAGACTCGAGGCGTTGTGGCGCGAAGGTCAGGTAGACGACACATTTTTTTTCTCTTCAGATCCTTCTCGTTGTTCTCTCTTCCCTTTCTTTTGCTGTGGTGGTAAACATTGCGCTTAATATTTTCGGTGTTTTCTTTTTTAGTAAACTTCTCTTTGATCCTTCAAAGTCGTTGAGGGCGAATTTGGGTGCAGATTTTTTCTCCTTTTGTACTTCGCGCTGATGCGTAAGGTCGAAGTGGATGTCAACGGTGAGTAGCATCGTCAACACTCGAACGCAGAAAAAATAGTAATAACGAGGAGTCGTGTTGCGCGGGTAGTATGGCCCGTGTTCGTCAGGCAAGGTTGGGGGCGGCAGTGTTTGTGCTTCAGACGCCCTGTGCTTCCTGCTGCTCTACGAAACACCGAAGGCGCAGTGCATTCGAGGCCCCTGTCACGTGCAGCGATCATGTCGCTCGTGACTTTCTGCCGTTGTGCGGCTGCCGTTCTGCGTTGGTGTTACTCTACTTCTGCACCATGAAGAAAAAAGAAGCTCTTCACGACTACTTAAACTGTGTCAACAAACACAACTCCTGGACCTCTTTTCGTTCTCTTTTCTTCACCTTCTCGCCGCTCTCTCTTCATCTCTTTCTCTCTTTTTGTGTTCTCTTTTCTCTCTCCACTCTCTTGAAAACTGCGGCGTCGCCTCACCTCCGCGCTTCCCTCTTCTGTGTGCTGTCCTCGCATCCACATATACACACGCAATTTTTTTTTTTTTGCTGGGTTTTCAGCTGTTGTGGAAGACACTGCTTAATTTTCGTAAAAAAAAAACCTTACAGCTCCCCTGCATTGCTTTTTCTATTATCATTCTTGAAAAGCAGCGATATATATCAATAAAAAAAATTATTGTTGCAAACGAGGGAGAACAGAGAACAGGAAGAAAGAATTATGGAACGCGCGTACTTCGGAAGGCGACACCGCTCGCCGCGGACTTTTATCCTTTGTGTGGCCTTTGTGGTGATTCTGATCCCAGTCGCTACGCTTTACCATGTGTTCTCCGACAGAACGGCTGTGGTCCATGAAAGGGAGCACAGAGAGGCCTCGCAGACCAACACGGCAACATCCACTGGAATTAGGCAGCCGTCAACAAGTCCCTCCGTGGCGGTACGTCATACGACGCAGCCAAGCGCCGTGGGTGAGCGTGTGGGTATGATGGTCTTCAATGAGGCAGACAAGGAGATGCTGGCCCACCTCGACAGCCTCGACCCCCTTCCCCCTCGCGACGGCGAAGGCCCGATCAGCTTTATGCAGTTCATTGACTGTCTGGCGCAGCGCCTGCGTGTGGACCGCCACACAAAGACGGAGATGCCCATTCGCGACACGGAGCCTTTCATTCCCTACCTGGTTCTCCCCGTCACCTTTGAGGTGCGCGATGTGAAGCAGTTCGTCTGCAACCTTACCGTCCCCATCAAGCACCTCATGTACGTGCAGAACGGACCCATCTACAGCATGTCGGAGTTCCTCGACGCGACTGCGGCCATCTTTGCCTTTACGCCACGGCTGCAGGTGCGGCACTATCCCAAAAACGTGGGGTACGCCGGCGCTCTCAACGTTGCGCTGCGCGACGCGCTGACCTACCCCTTCGAGGAGGTGCCCTTCTTTTTTATGTCCAACAACGACGTGCGCTTCCATGCCAGCACGCTGACGGAGGCGCTGCCGAAGATGCTGTCGGCCTCGATGGCCGGCGCGTCATTGCTGAAGCAGTTCATCGCCGAGGTGGCGACGGAGCCGAACGAGTACACACCGGAAGTCTTCCGTGCGGTGCCGCTGCGCTCCTATGACGGCGAACACGTCCTCGTCACCTCGCGCTACCTGCCCGACCGCGTGCGCTACATGGGCTCTGCCGAGCGCGCCAAGATCTTTCGCGGCTACGCTGGCGTGCTTTACCCCGACGGCAATCAACAGACAGCCGTCTGGGGCCTCTCGCGGCTCGCCATCGAGACGGTGGGCTTCTTTGACGAGAACTGTTTCCCCGCCTACTACGAGGACACCGAATACTTGACGCGCACGCAGCTTTTCGGCTTTGACGTGCTCTACTCCAGCTACAAGCGGGATGGCACCATCCATCTCAACAACAACTTCTTGGTCACCGAGAGAGCACACGCCGGTGCTTCTGGACTGGGCGACGTCCTTGTCTTCTTACGAGGGCTGACCGAAGTCATCCGCCACATGCTGCCGGGTCAGTACGTGGGCATCAAGTCTACCATCGTTGACCTTCGCAGGTTTTCTATCCAAGGGCAAAGCATGCGCCAGCTTCTTCCGCCTGATGCGTACGTGCTGAACGAGCGCCGCCGCCGCGCGTTGGAGGAGATGATTGAGCTGAGCCTGCAGTACTACCGCGACGGCGCAGCAGACGCCCGTCTCAAGCAGCCAGAGGCGATCATCGCCTTTGTGGAGACGAGCAAGCGGCAGAAACTTTTGGCGGAAACAAACCCCAACATGGACGCGATTGCCTACTACCGCAACGGCTACGCCCTTCGGCGTCTGTCCTTGCCGATGAAGTAGCCTCAAATCCGCTCTGTCTATCTATATATATGTGTGTGTGTGTGTGCGTTTGTCGTTAGCGAAATTAAATAGCTTCGGGGACACAGAGGGATTGTGAGGGTCGTACCAATTCATTTCTTAAACTCGGTTGAAGGGAGAAATAGAGAAAGAAAGAAAGATAATCAGCAAATTTAAAGAGGGAAAGAAGAAAATGTGTCTCCTCAGGTGTTTTTTTCTCATCTGATGAACCTTCTTTTCTGTTTTTTTTTTCCTGTACAAACAGGTGAAACGTGTGAAAAAGGCAGTCTCTACTGTCTTGTTTTCTTTGAGATCAGCAACCGTTTTTTTTTCCCCCTTACCCGCCCAATCCTCAAAAATCGTTTTATTCTTTCCCGTTTCAAACCCCCGTCGGTTTGAAAGTGGCACAGAAAGAAAGCGAATTATGAGGATTGGGCCGTCATTTTAACGATAAGTCAGCGGCAAGCCTTTGCAACTTCAAGATGAACTTGCTTATTCGTGACTTGGATATACGAGTCTTTCGAGGTCTGTCTCTAGCAAAAAAAAAAAACCTTCGTGCGTTGAATGTGTCACACATTCTGCCGCAACATAAAAAAAAGCTGCATTGTGCTTCCTAGCCGATAAGCCAGCATTTCTTTTATTTTTTTCTATCACACTCACACACACGTACACACGCACGCACGAACACACGCACACACACACGGCAAAAAAAAAAAAGATTCTTATAATAATATTAAAAGATACGTATTTCCCTGCTTTTGTTGCTGACATCTTACCACACAAGGTTGTTGTTGTTGTTGTTTTTCTTTGTCTATAACTCCTCTCATTTTTTTTAGTGGACCTTTTTTTTTTCAGAGTTTTTTTAATTTGTTTTGGTGCGCTCTCTGTTTTTTCTTTTTTTTTTCCTCTTTCGTCATTCCCTCTTCCTCCCCTTTCCCTTATTGTGCGCAAGTGTTTTCTCCACGAGCGGGAGAAGCTAGGAGGAGTACGTATGAAGCCTGTTGATGCTTTGTTTGTTTCGCTATCTACTCCTGTTGTTCAATCGCCCACCCCTCTCTCTCTCTCTCGATGGTCTCTTATTCAAAATTGAAAGCTTGCTGCTTTTTCTTCATACTCTCCAATTATCTTTTTTTTTCCTTATGCATTAAAAAGAAAAAGGGTAAATGAACCAATATGTGAGAAATAAGTTAGCGTGAAGGAACTGCGGATGCATCGTCAGCTGTGTCTTCTTGGTTAGCCGTCCTTCAAAAAAAAAAAAAATCAGCCCCGAGGGGACCCACGCGGAAGGTGTACATAGATGCATGGACGCAAGCATTTGCGACGTGGCGGCGTTTTTTTTTTCCCTCTGTGGCGCATGTGGAAGCACGTGAGAAAAAGATTAAATCTTCTTCTGCTGTGTGTCGCATGTGTGTGTTTGTGCGTGCTTTTGTTTGTATATGTGCGTGCTTATCTAGCTCTCCCTCTCTCTTTAGTGTGTTGGCGCACCGCTTATGTGAGCTACCAAAAAAGCTCTTTCATGCCTTTCCTCGTCCCCCATCCTACTTTTTGTCTTTTTTTTTTGTATGTGTGTGTGTGTGTGTGTGTGTGTGTGTTAATAGTCATGAGGAGACTGTCAACAGGAAATTCCTCCTCCTGCTTTTTCCTATTGTGAAATACAATCGCGTCCCTCTAGCATCTCCCCCTCATGTGAGCAAAGACCTCCCACGCTGCTTCATTCTTCTCCCTGCAGGATGCAGCCAACTCCCTCCTCAGTGCAGCATCGCAATGGAGCTACTACTAATGCCACAGCGTCAGCTGCACCTCCGCACTCTCCACTCCCTACAAAGGGAAAGCGAGAAAGGTGGGGTTGGCGTGCATTCGGCGCACCGGAGTCGCTTCGCTTGCTACTGCGGCGACGACGTGGCCTGTGTCTCGTCTTCCTTTGTGTTCTTCTGCTCGCTCCTTTCTTTCTGCTAGCGAGCGTTGCACCTGTGCTTCTCCATTGGTGGCAGACGGTCAGTCAGGTGCAGCCGCCTCGCCGGGTGCCACCACTGCCGCCGCAGTCGACTTCTTTTCTCGAAGACGAGGTGAAGCACACCGCCCTCTCGTCTCTCCTTCTTGGAGAAAAAAGAAGCACCACCGATGGCTATGGTGATGCTGGCAATTTATGTGTGGCGTGTGCCAACGGCCACGTGTTGTTTCGTGCGACTAGCGCGGCCATCGGCAAAACCACTGCCTCGGTAAGCTTGTTAACGCAAGAGCTGATGGTCCGTGTTCAGTCCACGGAAGACAACGCGCGCCAGCTTCCCTCTCTCAGCACTGCAGAGGACTGTGTAGCCCACTTGCATCGTCTCGGCCTCCTGCAGCCTCCTTGCGCGATGAAGGCGACAGACCACAACGACTCGTGTGTGCTGCTGCGTGCGACAGTGTACATTCTGAGCGGCGCGGACAACACCTCAGCCGCAGCAGCGGGGCAGCAGTGTGGAGCTATTGTGGCACGGCTACGTCTGTCCAATGAAAAGGCGACAACAATGGAAGTCGCCACGCCGCGGCTGACGGAGTGGCCCATCACGCCTACACATCCTCAAGAAAAAACCCTGACAAGTCCACCTTATGTTGGCACGGCGATGGTGGGCGAGACGGACGTCGATGCCGATCTCTTCCCACCAACACACATTACAGTAGAGAACAGCAGCGCCACATTTGTTGTTCACTTTGAAGCGTTGACGGCCGCCAACACGCGCGAACTGCACTGCCCTCTTCGCTTTCTCACAGTGAAGCTGGGCCGCTACGGCCGCCACCACAACCAGCTGCAGCAGGTCCTGCACGGTGTGGCGATTGCTGCGCGGCTGAACCGCACCTTCCTTCTCCCGCCCTTCGTTGCTGCAGACTACGCGGAGTTTGTGCGCCTCGACAGCGAGATCTTGTACGGCTGGCAAACGCTGCGGCAGGTGGGGCGGTACTGTCTCGTGACCTACAACGAGGCCCGCCCTCTACTGCAGCAGGTGCGTGAGGCGACACAAAAAGGACCGCTAACAGTGTCTCGTGTGCACGTGGCAGCTAACGTGGCTGAGAAGGATGGGCAACAGCAGCAGCAGCAGCAGGAGGAAGCCACCACTGCGAGCGATGATTGGGAGATGCGTGTGTGGGGCTCTCTCCCGCGTGTGCCGTGCAAATTGTCCACCACACCGCTCTTCAACGCCGATGCGTGGTTTGCAAGTGGGGTGCCACGAAAGCCAAGACGACACAGCTTACGTGGAACGGGAGACGCCAACAACGCCTCTGACGTGCTGTTGCTGCAGGAGGTGCAGACGGCACCGCTTTCAACGGCCAGCTCTCTCACCACTCCACAGATGCGTCGGGACGTGTACCGGGCCGCTGCCGAGACACTCCGCACGCAGTTCGACGGAGCCGCGGAGGGCCCGCCAGTGGATCTCGTGGTGCTGTCGAGTGAAACCGCCTTTCACCTCCGCCCACGGCTGAAGGAGGCGACGCGTCTGCTGGGCCTGCTGCGTCCCTCGCCTTCGATCACATCCGAGGTCGGACGCTTCTACCGTCTGTGGGCACCACAGTACAAGTGGCCGGTGTACAACAACCCGCTGCGCACCTTCGAGGACTGCCTGCAGCCGGGCCGCTTCCGCGCTGTGGTCGGGATGGACGTGTATGCAGGCGGCAACGCCACGTGTCAGCACGCGGTTGCGAACCTGATCGAGAACGCTCGTCACTTGTCACGAGTAGGGGCCTACATGTTGGAGGGGATGAAGGAAGTTTTCAGGCTAGGCAAAGATGCACCACGAACGTCCACCGCGGCGCGGCTAACGGCGGACTGTGCGTGGGACGTTCACTCCGTCGTCCACCTGTTTCGGCAGTACGCGCGGTGGCTCGCAGCACGGGAGCTGAATAGCAGACACAATGCAACTGTTGCTGGAAGCCCAGCTACACGCAGTCCTTACCCGCAACACGAAAACAACGGTGGCGGTGGCCGAAAGGCGGGCACGGGCACGCATTACACGGCTTTCCTCGCGTATGATGCGAACATGGGCTCAATGGCTGAGAAGACAGAGGTGGAGCTGCAGCGGCACTACACGCCTCTCGCGCACGAGCTGTTGTCCAATGGCATGCGGCCCTCCTTCACCGCTGCCTATGACCGTCACACCCGCGTGGACTTTCGGGAGGCTTACGACAGTGCACGTCGTCGCGTCGCAGCAGCCGCAGCAGCGGGGACACTCAACCTCACTGCCGAGGACGAAACGGCTACAGCTGATGCTGTGGAGCATCTCCTTTTAAAGCTGCTTTACCCCTTGGCGGAGCAGGAAATGATGGGGCAGGCCTTCGACTTGTTCATGCTGAGCAACACCGGTGTGTTTCGCGGCAACGCGCTTTTGCCGGCGTCGGTCAACGTGTGTTTGCGCCGCTGGGGCCGTCGTCTGCCTTGTCACGGGGTGATGCCGGGCTACTACGAAGTCTTGTACAACGGCGTCCTGTGAGAAGAAGGCTACTCTTTTTTCTTTTTGTTTTCGTTGCTTCAAGGTAATGTCTGCTTTCCGTTCATTGCGATGTTACGAAATGAAACAGCAATCACGCATTTGTGCGTCTTGGGCGTTGTTCTATAACTTTCACGTTTTCCGACTGTCCGGTGTAGTCAACTCATGATGACAGCCATGGCCGTCAAGTTCCGACGCCGCAGCTCCATTGCTTCTGCTTTTTCTTTATCACCTCGTTGTGACATCTCCTTCTTTCTCTCTCTCTCCTTGACCACTATCTGAATTATCTCAAAAGGACGGGAAAAGAGCATCTGACCATCCTGCTTCTCCCTTTTATTTTAGACGTCCACACATATCCCACACGTTTGTTTTGCATCAAATGCTTTTCGTTGCGTGAGACCACGCTCTGCCTCAACTATTGCTTTACTAGATGCACACCCCCTTAGACTAGCTTCTCTTCGTCGCCTCTTCCTCTTTTTGCCTTCGCCTTTTCCTTTTCTGTACCATTTTTTTTAGATCCTGCGGACCGTCGTGAGTGGGATGCGGCGCCACCGACCCCTCACCTCCTACTACGCCGCACAAGACGAGGACGACGCCGCCGGTGATGCCGACTACTCCGCGCCGATCCGCAAAGCAAGCGGTGGCAGCGCTGCATCATATCTTTCTATTGCGGACGCGAGTGCTTTAGAAACGCGTTGTACCGTAGTGAGCGGCGAAGCACGTCGGAAAGAGGGAGGCGCGGGCAGAATCACGAGTCGCAGCCACAGTGGTTCGCGCCGTGGTGGCCGCAGCTCACGGCCGGATGCCTCCTCCATCCCAATCCACTCCTCGCAAGCAATGGCGCACCTTGGCGGTCCGGCTTCTTCACCGCCGCAACCCTTTTATGACGGCCCCTCGCTGCAGCACAGCATCCCAGCGCTGCTCCAGCAGTTCACCAAAGCCTCGTCGACCATTCCCTTCCCTTCTTCAACAGCGAAGACCGCAGCGAGTGCAGCAGCTGTCGGGGCAGCAGACGAAACAAGAGAGTCGCGAAGGAGTCGCATGGCGCCGCAACAGGGGGCTCTTACGGTTGGCAACAGTGGAAGCAAGGTCCGAGGTGCCTCTCCGAATTCTCCGACCACGACCACGACTACAAGCGTGCGGCCCGCAGCTGCCGGGTTTGACGCGTCACAAAACGTCGACGAAGGCCCCGCTGCAGCGAAGAGACGTCACCTTCAGCAGTGGCAGCACCACGAGCACACCGGTGACCGCGGCGCAATGCGTTATGTCGTGGTGCAGCAGCCGGCTGCGGTGAAGGGCAGCCACGCCTACAAGCTACCATCTGTCTGGACTTCACCAGAGGGCACGACAAGATTGCCAGTAGCCGCAGTGCGCAACGATCAAGCTGCTCTAGTACAAGCTTCTCCCACTGCTGAGTTGCAGACGTTGCCATCAGCCCAGCAACAAGGCTCGTCCACGCACAGCCGCGATAGCATTTATGATGGCGCAGGGACAAAGCAAGCGCCGAGCAGCCACAACACACGTACGCGAAGTCTTCCACCTTTCCATCCGGTGGGGCATCAGCACAACGATGGAGACGCAGCAGCAGCAGCAGCCGCGCAGTGGTCGTCTGGTAGCGATGCGTCTGTCACCGAGCATTCAGCCTTCAATCCTCATGTGCATCTCTCTGCTGCTTCTGACACTTCCCACACCAGCCGCAGCTCTCTTACCGGAGATGCGTACGCGGCCACACATTCCACACGGTCGTCCATCAGGAACAGTGCGGCTGATGCGCACTCCGCCTTCGGCTCGTCGTCGTTTTCCCGGCAGGCGGCCTCCTCGTCCTCCTCCAAGTCCCACATGCGCCACCTCTTTTCGACGCTGCTGGACAAGTCGAAGACAGGCTTTACACAGACCCCCAGCTCACACGCATCGACACTCCTCAGCGATGCAACGGAGCACCAACACGCATCAACAACAGCAGTCAAATCGCCTCACCGGCACCCGAATCGAAACGAAGCAGCTGTGCACACCATCGCCTCTCCGCCGGCCCGCCCTCCGGTGCGTGGTGCAGTAGCAGGCGGGGTGGAGAGCCGCGGTGCCAGTCCTGCCTCTCCCGCGACTCGCGGTCGCCCCACCACGCCTAGCGCCTCTGCCGCTGACCAGCGTGCACCGTTCGAAGGGGCGGTGATGGAGGGCGGGGACCCCTTGGTGCTGCGCCACACAATTGACTACCTTCTGGCGAAGGCACGCCGGTTAGAGGCCCAGAACGCCGCGCTGTGGGTTCAGGGACACAGCTGGAATCCGCAGCGCAGCATTGAGCCGCAAGAAGCTTCCGTCACGCAGCCGGCACCGCATCAGCGACAGATTTTGGAGTCGCTTCGAGCCGCAAAAATGACGGCTCGACCACCAGCCGCAAGAGTAACTTGTGCAACCGAGGCGTCGGCCACACAGACGCAAGCGGCGGCGGTGGCGGCAACCCAGACGGACCACTTCGCACCACGATCTCAGCAGCAGCAGCAGCAGCAGCAGCAGCGGACATCAGCGCGGGTCTTCGTGCAGCGGCAGCCGCGCACCGCCGCCACCACGATGGATCTCCTGTCCTCTGACCGCTCCTCTGTCATGCCGGCCTCTCCACCTCTCTCTTCTCCACCCCGCAGCCCTGACGGAGATGCTGATCTCAATGAGGCGGACAACTCGCGTTGCGCAACACCGCGGCCGCCTACGCAGCGCAGCGTGACGGTGTCGTCGCCATCAGCGCTGATGGAGGCGTCCGCTACAGGTCCGATGCAACGCGCTGAGACGGGCGTGCAGCACGAACCTGCGTCACATGACGTGGGTACGACGACCACCGTCGCAACCGCAGTGGAGCAGCCGCCACAGCCGCCATCGCGCTCTACTGCGGCTACGCAGCACACGATGGCCTCTTCGCTGCTTTCTTCCTCCGCAGCGACACCGACGGCTGCAGCACAGCGCGTTTCTTCTGCGGACAAAGGCAGATCGCTGCGTGCCTCGTCACTCCGCACACCACCGCTGCGAGCAGCCTACGCTGTTCTCGACGCCGACAACGACAACGATGCGCTCGGCGCCACGCTCCTGGCCTCCACCGTGCGCAGCCACCGCAGCGTCGAGAGTCGCCGCTCTGCTGGCTCGATGGCGCCTGTTGCCCGTGTGGCCCCGCTGCACGCCTCGGCCCTCCGCAACTTCACCCAGCTGAGCCAGAGTCCCCGCTCCACGGCAGACGAGCGTGCCGTCAGCGCCGGCAACTTCACTTCGAACGGCTCCTTTGGGTCGATGGGAGGGCGAAGCACGACGCACAACAAGCAGGTCCAGACGGCAAGTTTTCTCTCCCCTGCCGAGGAGGACAGCGAGGGCGAGACGCTGCTGGACTCGCACGTGGACAATGGGATGGCAACAACTGTTCTCTCCACCGAGCGCACCGCAGTGATCGAGCTGCACACTTCGGCTTCCTACAACCGCAGTACCGTGCGTCGGCTGCGTGCTTACTGCAACGAGTTGGAGACGACACGGCAGCAGCTGCGCCGTCGCGCCGTGCGCTCGCCGACGTCGTTGGCAGCGTCAACAACGACAGCAGGCGGTACGCGTTGGGCCACTGCGACAGCAGCAGCAGCAGCAGCAGCGGCTGGCTACAGCCGTTCCACCTCGCCGCGAGTGCCTTCGGTGTCATCCGTGCTACCGCCACTGCGGCCCTCCATGCCGACCAATCCATCCCCGACTATCAGCCGGCCCTTCTTCGCCTCCGAGTACGCTGACCCCGAGGTGGACGCCACACTGCACGACGTCGAGGAGACACCCGCAGTGGACACGATGATCGTCCTGCAGGAGGACGGTAGTGGGGCTGTGTCGAAGCGCGTCGTGGACGGCTCCCCTTCGCGGGTGTCGACCTCGACGGGGCGGTCGCCGTCGCCCACCGCGAACGCGCAGCCGCGACGCCACCGCCGCGATGAAACGCCCACCGCATCTTCAATTGCCAGCTATCACGGGCTGGAATTAGAGGAGGCATGCGTGCCCTCCTCATCACGCGCCAACTCACAGCCGCTCTTCTTCTCCTCCTCTGCCTACGCCGCTAAGGAACGTGCAGGTGTGTCGCACCACCGCAGCCGCGAGGAGCAAGCCGTGCTTCTCAGCGCCTCCCTGCGCAGCGACACGCACCACAGCCGCAACGTGCGGGAGGCGGCGCCGAACGTGCATTTGGGCCACTCGATGCGGTCCGACTCGGCCGTCTCGTGGCCGGCGTCAGAGCAGCGTGAGGCGCACTCGCCGGATGTTCTGCCGCTGACGCAGACCTCCGCCGCCTCAGAGCGTGCCGATGCGGTGATTAGTAGTCGCTTTGCCCTTCCACAGCCGTCCCCAGCAGCAAAGCACGTGGAAGTGTCCTCGTCCCCCGCCGCGGCTCTCACGGATGCACCTCAGCCTCGTAGCGGTGCGGACCATCGATTTGCGGCAACGCCACCGCCATCAGCGTCAGTGGAAACGCTGCAGCAGCTGCTGCACACGGCTGTTCCGCAGGGCACGGCTGCTGCAGCTGCCAGTGGCGGCTCCTCGTCCCGCTTCGCGGTGCCTGGTGCAAGCGCGTCGGACGCTGTCGTGCGCACCGCGAGCCGCGCGACAAGCCGCAGCAGCGGCACTCCGAGCAGGAGTCGCAGCAGTGAAGGGCAGGCGACAGCGGGGAGCCAGCAGCGAGCGCGCTCCTCTTCTCCGTCGCCGCCACCAGCGGCTGCCATGTGGAATCCAAAGGCGGGTCTGGTCAACCCGCCGCACTCTCGCGAGCAACCGGCTCCGCAGAAAGGGGAAGCTGTCGACCAGATCGGTATTGGTTGTGACTTTCCTCCCCCGCCCACGCCGCCCTTACCTGCAGATCGTATAGACTCCCCCTCACCCAAGCACTTGACGGCAACCTCAGCCGCACCAGTCGAGAATGCAGCCCCAACTGTGGTGTCTGGTGGACCGCTGCGTGTCAACGAACACGTCTGGCTTAACGAAATGGGCTCTACCGGTCCCAACTCACCCGCACCACACAGCCCGCCCAGCAGTCGTCGTTCAGACACACAGCACGTCGCCAAGGACGGCAGTGACCGCTGCCGCCCTCGCAGCATCACGGTCGAGTTTGTGGATGAGGCGAGCGAGCCGGGTCGGCAGCATCATGGTGGCGGTGCGCGTGGGGTGGCGAGTTTGCCTCCTGACACAGCTTCTGCTTCGACTGAAGCTTCTGCGGAGGAGGGCGGAGACGATGTGGCGGAGGCAGACGAGCTTCATGCAGCAGATCCGATGCCGATTGATCGAGAAGCAGCGGACAGCGACGACGCGACGCGTGTAGACGAGGAAGGAGACCTGCCGTCGCCACCACCACCGCCCGTGGCGTCATCGCTGCCGTCAACGACGCGCGTGCGCCTCATCTCTCCCTCCCCTCCGCATCCCGCGGTGGCGACTGAGGTGTCAGACGCGGTAGAGGACGCCCATCAAGCAGAGGAAGAGACGGAGGTGACTAACTCGCTGGATGTTAGTGGGACCTCGAGCTGGCGTCGTCGCCGCACGATGCCACCGATGCAGCGGCCACCGATGCCGCCGTCGAGGATCATTGTGCTGGAAGAGGACACCTCTCCGTCGGCGAGCCTGTCACGCAGTCTGTACTCTTTTTCGTCGACGTCTTCGTCGTCAGAGGCGGAATCGGATGCGGAGGACGAGGAGGCACTGCAGCACTCGGAGTGGTTTTGATGCGTTTCTCGTTCTTTTTTTATCGTTTGGCTATAGTGCAGCTACAGACTCGGTGAGCCTACTGCCTGGAAGGTATGATGCTACGTACTCAAAGAACAGTTTGATTAAAAGCTTGTGAAGAATGTCTGGAGACTCGGTTATTCTTTGCTTCCTCTTTCTTTTTGTTGTCTTACGTTCTCTGTTTTTATCGCTGCTGACACTGTCACCTGTGATACAGCAGCGACGTGATCGAAGTTGCAAAAAACAACACGTGCCAGCTGTAGACGGGCCTACTCAATTTCCTTCGACCACCTACCGATGCACTCGTTGCTTCCACAAAGAGAGAAGTATTTCGTCACTCCTTTCTCACCTCACTCCGCCCCTCTCTCTCTCTCTTTCTCTTTCTCTTTTTTGATAAAGCCTTAGCTTGAGTGTCTTTGCGGAGGTCGTGCGTTATTGTGTTTTGTTTTTTCTATTTCTTGTCTTGTCCCTTTGTTTTCCTTGCGCTTGCGTGACTTTGGTAGCGCGTGTGCAACGTCGTATCTCCTGCCACTGGCTCAATACACGTTTCAGAGACCTCCACGATTGCTTGCATCGTCAGTGATCGCCTCTTGCTCTTTTTCTTTTATTTGCATCGCTTCCTCTCTCCCTCTCTCCGTCTCATTGTAGTCGTCAACTTCACTTTAGTATTTTTGTTGTTGTTGTTGCTGCCCTGTTGTTGTAGGTGTTGTCTGTACCAATTTTCAACTTTTTCTGCCGTAGGAGTCTTTCTAGCCTTGTCGCTGCCTTCTCACCGGAGAGCGCTTTCCTTTTAATACAGCTCAAAATTTATTTTTTTTTTTGTGACTCGTTCGTCTCCTTTTTTCTAGCTGGTTATTTCTTTCTGTGTTGTTTGTGGTCGACTGTGTAGCTGTCGCTGCTCTTCGTCTGTTCCACATCGCGTCCCCACACATAGCGCTGTTGGCGTCTTTCAAACCTTTTGTATTAATCAAGCAATTCCACAACCGCTCTCATTACACCTCTCTCTCACTCTTTCTCAGTAAGTGCTTAGTTGTGCCCCTTCTTTGTTTTTTCTCTCCTTCTCAGAGTTCCGCACCATGGGTGGCTGCTGCAGTGCGCAGGGGACGGCCAAGGGCACGAGCCCGGCACCGGGTGCGCCGCCGCCACGTGACAAGGCCAAGACGACCCTCACACCCACCGACGCAAAGCCACCTGCGAAGAATGAGGCAAAGAAGGCCCCGGCGGAGCCGCCGGCTGCCAAGCCCGCGGCAGAGGCGGTGCCTCCACCAGCGAAGGTGAAGGAGGAGGAAAAAAAGGAGGAGCAGAGCAAGCCGGCGACTCCGGAACCTGCTCCGGCGCCGAAGACCACACCGCCCGCAACACCGCCGCCGGCACCACACACAGCTGCTGCCCCGGCTGGTCCCCCTCCCGCCACTGCTGCTGATGCTGCCAACTCCCATCAGGCCTCCACCACCACACCAACCGCTACCCCTGAAGCACGAGGGGAGGAGCCGCCGCAGCTGCGGGCCGAGGAGTCCGCCACGGCACACCCGGGCAACTCGCCGCTCTCTACGTTGGAGACGAAGGCGTTTGGTTCCGTTGAGGAGCCAGAGGGGACGTCACCCGCGATGCCGAGCGAAACAGAAGCAGCAGCTGTCGAGGACGCCGTGCCGCTGCTTCCCCCGCCGGCCACCAACACGCCGACGCCAACAAATGTCACTCCGGAGCGCGTGCCACCGCCGCACAGCAGCCACAACCACCAGCACGAGGAGGCAGAGGACGGCACGCGGGGGCCGAGTACGGCGCGGGTTGAGGAGGTGCCGCCCACGCCGTCGCACGAGTCCGACGCGGCAAGCGGGAAGGCGCTGGCGGCGGATGATGCGCGGGTGCTGCAGCGGGTGCCGCCGCCACCGCCGCCCCCGCAGGCCTCCCCGGCAAGTCCGCAGGAGGATGAACACGAGGAAGAGGCTGAGGAGGCGGCCATGCCACCCAATCCCCTCGCCGACATCCTGCGGCGCCAGCAGGAGGAGAAGCAGCGCTACCCAACGGCGCTGACGACCGACGCCGCCGACGACGCCCCGCTGGAGATTAGCATGGAGGAGGAGAAGCACGTGCCTGCTGCTGCGAAGTATGCTGCAGAGGAGCCGCCCGCCGACGAGGCGGAGGAAGAACAAGAGGAAGATGAGATGAGACCACTTGCAGATGCCGGCGCAACCATCGCCCCCTCTCCCCCGCAGCAAGGCGTCTTGTACAAGATTCTTCTCTCCTCTGAGTGGGCGGAGCTGCGCGAGTCGGGGCACTACAACGGCAACGCCGACGAGCGTGCAGCCAAGTCCATCGGCTTCGAAACAGCCGAGCAGGCCGCAGAGACGGCTGCGCAGTTGCAGCGCGGCGACCACCACACGTCACCGCTGGTTCTGCTGTGCTGCACGATGGCGGCGCTGTCGAAGCCGTCGCCGCTGCACTGGGAGGCTGTCGGCCACACCGGTCAACGCGCTCCACGGCTGCACCGCGCGTTGAGCCGCGCCACGGACGTGCTGTGGTACGCCGCGTGCGCTGACGGCGAGGAGGTGGTGCAGCGGCTAAAGAAGGAGATGGCGGGCACCGGCTCCGATGACGCGTCCTCGGAAGCCGTGGACGAAGAGCGGGACGAGGTGGTTGTTGCCCAGGAGAACAAGGATGTCGACGACGCACCGGAGAAGTTGGCCTTCGTGGGCGGCGAGGAAGACGAGGGCGAGGCTGGCGTCAACAAGCCCATTTCCTTCACCGACACGAGCGAGATCGAGCGGGAGCAGCAGGCGGGCAACGGGAAGGACGGCAGCACGCCGCGGATGTCACCGCCGGCCGAGGAGAAGGAGGGCGACCAGGACTCTTTCGACTTTGGCGGGAAGTCCGAGGATGGAAAGGAGGAGGAGGAGGAGGTGGCCAACGAGGACGACGAGGACGATAAGCCACAGGCGGTTGTCACAAATGCCCTGCCAGCCGTTGCGCTTGCCCCGACAGCCGCGGCACCCGTTGAAGCACGCCCTGCTGCCCCGCACGTGGTGTCGGCCATGCAGGCGGCAGAGGCAGCGCCAGTGTCGCCACGTGAAGGTGGCGTTGCTGTGGCTCCGCCGCGGCGCATGCCTCCGCCCCTCCCGTCTCCGCCAGCAGAAGCAGCAGACGATGGCGCAGCACCAGCAGCAGCGGGGAGCTCAGACGGTGGGGCAACCCCGCCGCCCTCGCGTCCGGCACCGCAGACGATCCTGTCACCACCGCCTGTTTAATCAGCAGTGCCCGCAATAGGGCAAAGCAAGAAACAAAGGGAGACAGGTGGATTAGAGGCTGTGCTTGCGTGCGGTAATCTATTCTGACGTTCTTCGAAAAATAAATCAGAGCTACGGTTTTGTGCTTTTATGGAGAAAGTTCACATTACAAAGCCCGTCAAGACGTGCTCCACCTGCCTCTTCTTCCTCTTCTCTTCCCTCAAGCACACACACACACACGCAATCTTTTTCTCTCTCTCTTATGAGTGCAGGCTCCCTTTTTTTTTCCCCCGGTTTTGCATCTCCCACTGGCATCTCTCTCCTTCTTCCTTTCTCCGTCTCTTTACAATGAGGCATAAAAGCAACAAGCGGGTCTTTCAGCAGAGGCAGTAAGGTTTGGCATAGAGGGCGGGAGAAAAAATATATATCGAACCTATGTGTCGTGTCATAGTAGAACCTGTGTAAGCTTGCACCACCCGATGAGCCTCTTGATCACATGCCTTCTCTTGACTTTCCTTCGTTCTTTACGTGTTTGAGTGTGTTTGGAAAGAATGTCATATCGAGCTGGCCTTTTCGGACTTTTTTTTCTCTATTTTTGGAGCGAGTGTAACACTACCGGTTCTTTTTTTTTTCAATAGTGCACGGGCAGCCCCCAGCTAGTTTTGTGCGTATGATTAAAAACATCTGTGTGCCGTGGACGAGGGCGAAAGAGAAATACACACATCAGAGAGGACAAGCGGCAAGGGCCAAGGTGCTTGTGCTTGTCCTTCCAGTCCTTTCCACTTGCGTCAGTGCACACTCCGCTCTCTCTCTACGTCTTTTTACTCAGTTGTGAGACACCTCTTTTTTTTTTTTTTTTTGACAAGACGTTCCTTTTCAAATGCTAGCAGGGTTTTTATTTTTGGCCTTTGGCTCTCTCTCCTTTTCACTTTTCTGTCGTTGTTTGGTGTGATGAGGATGTCGCTTGTCGCTGCCGTTAACAGTGAGAAAGTCAGGGCAGTTTGCATCCGTGGCGCCTTGTCAGTTCATTTTTCTCATTTTGGAGGGTGTCGCAATCAGGTAAAGCACAACTTCACTTTGACGTGAGCTTGTGTTGCGACCGACCTAGTTTTATAACGAACCTGTACCTTTTTTGCTATATCGCTGTTGTGTTGTTATGAGAGGATTTCAATGCACTCAGTTTTCCCCTTCTCTGTCGTCGCTGTATCGCATGTTTCGCTCTTTTTTTTTCTCCCTCCTTCTCATTTAGTCCTGCACGACAACTGCATCTTTTCACTTTTTGCGTCATCTTCTTTTCTGTTGCCGCCTTCGTGCCTCTATTACGTTTTTTTGGCAGACCTCCTTCCTCTCTCTCGTTGCTGAAATAGATTGCACATTAAAAATAAGAAGTGCCGCGACACGCTTTGGCACACAAGCACACGAAAGCCGATGTGAACCTGTGAGTGCAAGCCAGAGTCAGCTATGCAATAGACAGAAGAAAAACTGTGTTTTGTTTGCTGTTGTGCTCTCTGCACCTCTCTTCGGTCTTTGGCTTGTGCAATGCAGTTGCGACAATAGGAAGACGCTTATGTCTGTGCGATACAGTGTTGCAGCTGTCACGCCCGCACTGTGCTGTGCCTGTGGTGTGATTTTCTGCTCCTCGGGTTTGATTCGAAAGGCAACAAAGCTGGTGTTAAACTTCCTGCGAATGTGTGCTCTCTGCTCACCACTAGTCACTTCCTCTTCTTCTTTCTCTTCTCTCTCTCTCTCTCTCTCTCTTCACGTGTCTCTTCGCTTCCCTTCGTGAATGACTGCGCTGTTAAAAGGTATCTTGCTCCATTCATCTCCTTTAAATTGCGTTTTTTTTTGCTCTTGCTGCTGCCTGTTGTTCTTTTTTGCGTGTGTTAGTATCCGCGACCAGTCAACGGTCGTTTTCGTGCCCACAACTTCTTTTTTGCTCTTCTCGCGACGCAGCACGCCTTCAACATCTCTCTTTCCCTACCCTCTCGCTCAGAAAACACACAGGCACACAAACAGCATTCGACCACGAGTGTCAGCTCGTTGCCAGCGTCATGCAGTCCCAGAGCGCGAAGGAGGGGGAGGCGGACGGCTACATGAAGAGCGGTAAGAAGCACCTGGAGAAGTCCCTCTTCCACCTTAAGCCGAACTACAACGGCGCCGCAGAAGACTTCGAGAAGGCGGCACGCGTCTATACAAATCTGAACAACTACCCCAAGGCACTCGATGCGTGGACGCGCGCCTCGCAGGCCAACGCGAAGGCGCACAACGACTTCAACGCCGCCAACGCGATGGAGCGTCTGGGTGACTTTATCGGCCAATACATGGTCGAGTCGCGCAACTCCGTGTACGGCGGCGCTGCCTCTGGCAGTGTTGCACAAACGTTTGATCTCTCCATGTTCAAGGAGGCCATCAAGGCCTACGAGGAAGCCTCCCACCTTTACGGTGTGGCCGCGAATAGCTCGAAGGAGGCTGGTGCGCTCAAGAAGGCGGCCGACACGATCTCGCGTGCCCTGACGGCGGCGCTGCGGCAGCAACCAACAAAGGCGAGCCCCATTGTCAACAGCGCCAGCAACAACGCCAACGTTGCCTTCTTGCAGGAGGAGTACAAGCGTGTCGTGCCCATGGTGATCGCCCTCATGCAGCGCAACTGGGAGGCGACGGAGTCGAAGCCGTTCGAGCTGCCTGACATTTATCGAGGCTACATACTCTTCAACCTCCGCGCCGGCGACGTGGAAGGCGCCGTGCAGGTGGAGAAGAACATGATTGGCGTGGTCAGCACAAGCCCTGCCGACGGCACCTACGACGACAGCAAGAACCTCTTCCGCGTGCTGAACCAGCCGACGAATGCGGCCAAGGCGGGACTGGAAATCATTGTCCTGTGTCTCAGCACGTCGGTGGACGACGGCTACACGTGGGCCAACATCGAGATGGGCCGCCTCGGTGGTGTCTTTGGGTTTTGCGGGTCGCCGGAGGAGCAGTCCGCCTCCGCGCTCCTCGCCGCCTACGCTGATCGCGATGAGGAGTCGCTGCAGGATGTGCTCAAGACGCACTCGTGCTTCAACTTCCTGGCGGCTGATATCTCGCGCCTGGCGAAGAAGCTGACGATGGGGGCGAAGGCGCGTCCGCGTGCGGTGGCGGGTGTCAGCTCCTCCGCGCCTGCTGCCGGTGGTAGTGGTGGTGGTGGTGTTGCACCGGCGGCCTCGCCGAACGCCGGTCGCGCCGATCTCTCGGAGACCGATGAAGATGACCTCCGGTAAGCTTGAGGCGGTCGAAATGAGATCTGCGATGGGTGACAGTAGCGCGTCTTTCTATAAGTAGTTGTGTGCGGTGAAGATTTTTTTTCTTTGGCGAAGGATGTACTCTATTGTTCGTCACGTTAAGAAAACCGTTGGCTGCAGCAAGAGGAAGGAGACCAGCACCACACACGATGCTAGTATAGCTCTCTCTCTCTTCCCTCTTCTCCCCATTTTTATTGTGTGTATTTGTTGCTTTGCAAGAATATCCCTCCAAAAAAATACGTTGCGCTCTTTTTTATTTATTTCTTTTTCCATATCCTGTTGCGTGCCTTCACACATATGCACGTCTGAAGGGTTCTGATGGCCTCTGTGGTAGACGTGTACCGCAGCGCCTCCCACGTCCCTCCGTCTCCTACCTGCAACGTCTATACACACTCTAGAGTGAGGTTATGCAGCGTGTGGACTTCTCTTTTTATTGGCCTAACGAAGGGAGGCCTACGAGAAGGCAACCGGTCCCTCTATGTCGGACAGGCTTCTTTCACCAAACTTCTTAAATTAGACACAGGAGGAAGGAGAGAAAAAAAAACGCATACATTCGTTTGTGCGTGAGAGATGAACGTGTTGCTTACAACTCGTACTCCGTGATGCGCAGCTCTCTACGCGTTTGGATTGTTTTGTAGCTGCATGCCGTATCTGGTCTTATCAACGGAGCTTTTAAAATTTCTCCGTTGCTCTCCATCGCACAATTTTGAGGCGCAAAAAAAGCAGTGAACGAGTTGAGTAAAAGGGTTTCTCACTTAGCTCGCCGCAACACCTTTTGCACAGCGTGCTTTCTCTCTCTCCACGCTCAGACTCAGCCCTTTGCCACCACAGGTGCGCTCTTGCAGCGGTGTGGGACCGTTCAGGAGCGTTTGTCTGCGTTACGAAACGACCCTCACATCATTTCAGTCTCTTCACTTCCTCTCCACCTTCTCCTCCTGCTTTACTTTTCACTTGACCCCGCTCAACACTCCCCACTCCTTCTTTGCTTTGTCAAAAAAAAATCTTATCGTAGCACCATCAGCTCCCACTCTTCAAGATCTGCAACGGCACCCTCCGCTTATCTTCACTTCTTTTTCACTTCTCAAGCGGACACCGTAAACCAAAAGAAAGCTCCTTAAAAAAAAAAATTAGTCGAAATATCTGTATTGCCCTCTTCGAGTTAGGTCAAAGAAAGAAACGAAACGAAAAGAAAAGCTAGTCTTTTTTTAAGATACATTAAAAAGTTTCTCGTCGCCCACCTTCTCAACACCACCTTGTTTTTATCTACTGTGTGTTTTGTGGGATCAACGAGCATTTTCCCTCAAACTCTTTTTTTTTCTTTATTACTACTACATAACTGCGATCGGGCAACGGGGACGGCTTTTTTTATTTTGCCTTCTCCTGTTCTCTCCTCTCGAGACTCATCCTCAAGAAAGCAGAGGACACCATACAAGCATTGTAGGACGAAAAGAAAAATTCGAGACCAACTGCAAAACCTCCTGAAAGCTGGTGACATTGACAGGTCACAAATACGTCTGATCGGAAAACTTCCATCCTTCCGCCTTTTTTTTTTGTTTTCTCCTTTCTTGCGAAGTCACTGAGGCTTTTCAAATATTAATTCCCGCACAGCGCTACTTCCCTTTATTGCCGTACTCTCTCCTTTTTTTTTCTTTCTTTCAGCTTCATTAGGAATTCAAAACAGCCGCCGCAGCTCCTCTTTCTCTCTTTCTCTGTTGTTGTCGCGTTTGTCTTTCTCCTTCTCCTCTTGGCTCTTTTTCCCTTTTCCGCCGTCCCAACCTTTCTCTCACTCTCTCAGCTTGAAAAGGCCTTTGCTGAAGAAAAGAAGAACCAACACAAGAAGCTGAACAACCCCCACTTTATTTTCAGCTCTTTTTTTAATTCTCTTTTCCTTCTATTTGTCAATTTGGGTTTCTTTTTTCCCCCCGTTGTGTTGTCCGCCGCTTCCTTCTCTGAAGCCGCGACGTCTTGAGGTGACACATTTGAAAACTCTCTCTCTTTTTCTTTTTTCTTTCTTTTTACTTGTAAACACACAAACAGACTCGAGAATAAGCACCAACACACACACCGTAAACTACTCAAAAAAACAAAAGTACTAACTGACTCAAAAGGAAACCAAAACAAGCCGCCTTTTTTTTTCTCGTTTTTTTCCTTTTTGTACTCTTGTGATCGTAGTTCACGTGAAACTCACTGAATTCAAAAAAAAAACTCTTTTTCAAAAAAGAAGATAAGATTGAATTTACCCTTCGTTGTCTTTTTTTGTCTTGTGTGTGTCTGGAGCATCATCTCTCCGATCACCACCCCTATCTGCATCAAAAAAAAAAAAAACTGCTAAGAAGGAACTAGTGAAGCTGCCTATACACGGAATCATTCTTGACTTTCCTGTGCTTCTCTTCTCTCTCTCTTTGCAAACCCCTTTTTTTTGCCTCTATTCTCGCCATCTCTTTTTTTCAGTTTCTTGTTCTTCTTTTTTCTCGACTTTCTTATCCAAGTCGCATACTGCCGGTAGTTGTCATCTTGATACAAGCACCGGAATAGGAGGAACTTTACTTTTCTTTTCTGTTGTTGTTGTTCTTTGTCTGCCGTCGAAGACGCCCCACCAGACGCTTTAATCATTCCTGATAAATATATAACCTTACTTTTTAATACTTTTCTCTGTTACCTTGATTCAACTTCTTTTTTTTGTTTCATTGCTGTGCAAAGGTTCTCACGCTTGACTGTTTTTTTTTTTCCTTTTGCTCATCTTGTTCTCGGCCATCACCCATCCACAGATCGCTGACAAACGAAATTGACAATCTCTGTGGAGAAACAAACAAAAAGTCAAAAAAAAAAACAGCAGCTAGTGGCACCGTAAAGAACATCTTGATACGCACAAACAATGTCCGACTCTTCGAACCGCGGCCGCGACGGCTTCGGCGAGCAGCAGCAGCCGATGCAAATGAATCGGAACCTCTTCGACGCGATGCAGAGCCAGATGCACATGCTGCTGATGCGCGTTGAGAACCTCGAGCGGCAGGTGTCGATGCTGTCCGCGCAGGCCATCACAGCCTCGCGCTCTTTTCAGCCCTACGCACAGATGCCCTACGGGATGCCGTCGGCACCGGCCCCCACGGCGTCACCGACGGCTGGTATGCCGCCCCCGCTGCCGTCGAACGTCTTCTTTTACCCGCAGAGCGGTGTCATGAACACCGTGCCGGAGAAAGGACACATGTCGCGGCAGCTGGAGGAGGAGCTGCAGCGCTTGGGAGTCATGACGAGCGGCAACGCAGCGGCGGCGGCGGCGGCCAACAAGGCAAACGAGGACGCGGCGGCGGCGGCGGCGGCCATGGCAATGATGCACAACAGCCTCATGGGCTCCCCGACGAGCGGCGTGACGGCTTTTCCTGCAATGATGCCGAGCATGGGTTCTCCCAATGTGCCGAACCCCGCCATGCACTTCATGCCCGGACAGCAGGAGGTCGCCTTCTCATCGCCCACGATGCCCGGCCCTCCAGCCTCCTCACCAACCAAGATGAGCAGCGCGCTGCTGAACAAGGCGTTTGGCTACACAGACGCGAACATGGGTGGCGCCAACGGCGCAGACGGCATGAACGCCAACATGAACAACCTGCAGCGCAGCTGTGCCGTGACGCTGGACCCCTTGCAGAGCACGACCGAGACTCTGGAGCAGACCTGCCAGCAAACGAAGATCCGCGTATTGTGTCTCAAGAGCTGCAAGGGCATCACCAGCCTCAACGCCATCGCACGCCTGCAGAACTTGTGGCTGCTAAACCTGCAGGGCTGCGCGCACTGCGTCGACGACAACGCCGTCCGCATGATCGCGACCTTCAACACGCGTCTTAGCCGGCTGAACCTCTGCGGCTGCGACCGTGTCACGGATGCGAAGCCGCTCTCGCAGCTGTCCTTCATGTTTGACCTGAACCTCTCCGGCACGAACATCAACAACGCCTCGCTCGAGGCCATCTCGCACGGGTGCGGGCAGCTGAGCCGGCTGGCGATCAACAGCTGCCTGCAGCTCACCGACGTGTCAAGCGTCCGCAACTTGTCGGAGCTCAAGCTGCTCTACTGCCGCTACTCGGAGAACATCGACCCAGCCACCATCGGCGCTGCGCTGGAGGGCATCGGCCAGAACCTGCTGACGCTCAACATTGACGGTATCCGCTTTCGCCAGATTGAGCTGAAGCAACTTCCCTCGGTCGTCGCGCTTAAGAACTTCAACTGCAAGGACAACACGCTGCTCGGTGACCTGGAGTGGCTCTTCGGCACGGCAGCTGCGGCGGCGAGCTTCGAGTGCCTCGAGATGCTCGACGTGGAGGGCTGCGAGTCGCTGGTGAATCTCGGTGCCCACGTCACGTCGCTGAAGCGGCTCAAGACGGTGCGCCTCACGCACACGGGCGTCACGAACGACGAGCTGGCTCGCCTCTCCAGCTGCCCCGCCCTCGCCGCCGTGCACATTGAGGAGTGCGCTGGCGTCACCAACGTGGAGTGCCTGGCGCAGCTGCCGGCGCTGACAAAGGTGGTGCTCGACCTCCGCATGCAGCACGACGACCCCAAGACGAACGGCGTGGCGGTGCTGCGGCAGCGTCCTGGGGTGGAGGTGGTGTTTGCTGGCGTGAGCAACTACCACGGCCCCAACGGCGGCGCCAACCGGATGGGCACCACACCGATGACGAGCCCGACGTCGCGCTACGCGCCGTCGATGCCGTCTAGCAGCCCGAACGTGGCGGGAGATGGACACCTGTTCCCGTAGTCTAGTCGACACGAACAGGCACAGCGGAGTAGGGGAAAAAAAAATAGAATAGAGGAAGAGAGCAAAAACCCGAACGACGCGCAGAGAAGTCTTTACTTCTTTCTCTCTGTCGTTCTTTGTGTTTTTCTGAGTGCCGCGGCTTTTCTGTTCCCTCTTCCCTTCCTCACACCTCTATTATTTATTTTGCAAAACTTGAGCGATAAAGCACAGAGGTGCCATCAACGGTTGCAGGACTCCCTCCTTTTTTTTTTTCTTATTTTCTCTCCCTATCTCTCTCCTGTCCTGTCACCTGCAACACCGTTTTTATATTTATATTTCTTTTTTTTTTTAAGTCACCTACTCTTTTTTTCCTTTTTAATTCTGTAGTCAGGGTTTATTTATCTTTTTAGTCTCCTGCGAATCGATGCGTTTTCTTTTTCCTACTATTGAAAAGCATGCTGTCGTTTCCGCTCTCTATTTACCAGTCGTTCACGGTTGGCAAATTGGAAAAAGAAAAAGAAAAACAGGCGATGATGGACGCGGTGCTGATACCGTCCGACGACAAAACAAAAACAAACAATAATAAACTCTGAGTTGCTGTGAAGCTGGGATGCAAGAGTCCTCGTGCGTGCAGATAAAGGGGGAAAAATAAGTGAACGGCTTTTGTCGCTTTTACTCGCCTCTTTCTCTTTTCTTCGGCGTAATGCGAATGGGACACGGGTTGTCGGAGAGCGTAGCGCCGACTCGACGTGGCGCGTCGCTTTTAGTCTTCCACTCGCTTCTGCATTTTTTATATTTTTCCTTCCTCTGGAGATGTCTCAGGCATGCAGACTCCAATGCGCTCGGGGACCTCCTTTTTCCGTGTTCTCTTTCTTTCATGAAAGAACGAGAGAAAGAAAAAAAAACTTCCAGAATTAGTTTCACAGAAAAAAGAAGACGGTTGCCTCTTTCGTTGCCTTAACGATGCTTCCCTACCTCGACATCAGTCCCAAAATGTCCCGCTCCCGCTTTATATTCCCTTTTCCCCGGTGTCGTCGGTTTCCTTCAGTGCGGTGTTTCTTTTTGTTGCTGTTGTGGTTGTTACTTTCCCTCTTCCCATCTTCGTCATGTTGCCGATGTGGATGGCCTCCTTCTTTCTTCATTATCTCCTCAGGCCGCCTGAATTTTTTTCCCCCTTGTCTCTCATCATGTGGTTTGTGAAAGTCACGTGTCGCATCTCTTTATTTCTTTTCTTAATTTTTCTTTTTTTGTGCGCTTTAATTTGCTGTACGTCACTCCTCTTAGCTTCCTTCGTCCGTCTTTTTCACTTCTTCTTTTTTCTTTACTTTGGTTAATTGATTGTATCCATTGCAGTGAACCCAAAAGGAAACAAAACAAAAACATATTCTCTTGTACTTTCGAAGGCGCGTGATACCACACGCTCCGTTGATGATTCTATTTCGTGCCTTTGACTGCAGTTTCCTCTTTGGAATTTAAGTTGTAGATTGGATAGACTGAGCTGCGGGTCGAATAAGTTGCCTCCTGTTTTGAGGGGGAGGGAGAGAGGGAAAGAAAAAGAGACGCGTTGCTGTTGAAGCTGATGAAATTGCTTTTTCTTATGTTTTTTCTCTGTGTGTTTTTGTGTTTGTGTGTTTCTCTTGTCCTCTCTCCTTCTCCTTTCTTTGTTCTTTGCGTTTGTGGTGTCACGGCTGATTAATGATTCCTCCTTCCCTAGGCCTTGTGCCTCTTTTTGCGGCTTTCATTGGTGATTTGCGTTCAGATGTTCATTGCGATGGCGACGAGTAACAAGACGAGAGAAAAAGTGATAAACGAATATGTGGTTGTTGTAGAAGACCGAGGAGAAAGAAAGGTTTTAGTGAAAGAGCAAGACCTCTATCAGAAACAGATCGCTGTGCTGTGAATATATGTGTGTGTCTATGTTGTTGGAAGGACGTAGGCGCCGTGATGAACGACTTACATCAACTTTCGAAACTTCAGAATGAAGCGAGAAAGCTGTGGCACTGCGGCGAGTGAATAAGTCCATACACTGAAAGCTGCTCCTGGTGCCTTTCCTTGTCAAAACTTCTCTGGTGATGAGCTGCAGAAACCGCTCTTTCTTACTATCAACATCTCTCCTCCTCTCTCTCTCCCTCCCACACTCATTGTGAATCTTTTTCCCTGCGTGCTGGTCTCTTCCTGTGTCTTCGCCTACGACATCCACACCGTTTCGCTACCTGCAGCAGGTCTGCCGCTCAGAGTAGAGGGAAAAGAAGTAAATTGCTTCTGCTCTCCTCTGACCGTTTTATTTTTTTCCTCAAGTGCTCTTTTACTCGCCTTGCATGTATAGTAGACGGAGAGCACTGTATACTTTTCTTTTCTCTCTCTCTCTCTCTCCTCTTCTTTTTTTCTTATTTTAGATCTGTTACGCTTTATAGCAGCAGCGGTTCTTGCCACTTTGTTTTCACGTGAAAGCACAGCAGCAAGCGTGCGAGATGCTCCTTCACTCAAATGCACGGGCATCCACGAAGGAAGCCTCGTCCAAACACAACACCGTCGCTGCACCGCAAACGGCGCCACGCAAGGGAATGCCACGCGGCGTAGCTGCCACAAGAGTGGGCCCCGCTGCGAACACTGACGCATCAGGGACACCACCAGCCACCAAGACGGCGTCGCCCGATCGCAGTGCGCGTGCCGAGGCCCTCGTGCGACACGTCACGCAGCTGCCCACCTTTCTCGCCTGGGCGGCGGCGACATCGGTATCGACTTCGGCATCGACGTCGCCCCGTGTGGTTGCGCAGTACTTGGAGGAGCGGGTGGCTGAGGTTGCCGCACAGCTGGACTCACTGCAGCACGCAGGAGACTACACACGGCTTGTCGTGCTGCTCACCGAGCTTCTGCATGGCGACATGGCAGCCGGAGTGACGCCGCGGATGATCGAGAGCGGCCTCCTTCGACTCTTGAGCGCCACGGCAACGGCGGTGGCGAGTGGAAAGCGCGCGACGCTGCCGACTCCGGTGTCGGTGCCTTTCACGAGTCCTGGGCATACCTTCTCAGCCACAGCGAAACGCGCAGCCAGTGCGCACAGCGGCACCGTCCTGCTTGCCTCTCAGAGCACTGCTGGTGGTGGTGGTGCGCCGACGATGCCCATCGAAAGCCTGCTGCCGCCATTGATTGACCAAACGGTGCGAAAGCCCAAGCCCGCGTTGGAGGGCTTCACGATTGGCGGAATGGCCTCCCTGCCGGAGCAGACGGAGGACGAGGCGGAGATGGAAGCGTGGGAGAACTACATGGCCACCGTGCGTGTGGCGACGACGACCGCGGACGCACCACACGCGCACGGCTCTGCCACGAATGCTGCCGATGGCACAGGCGTCAGTGCTGGTCCACATGCGAGCGAGATAACATCGTCCGTGGCTGCTGATTTTTTTTTTTTGTTGTCTTTTCTTTCCCCTCCCGCCCTCCCGGCCCGCCCCCCCCCCCCCCCCCCCCCTTCTTCCCCCGCCGGGGGGGGGGGGGGGGGGGGGGGGGGGGGGGGGGGGGGGGGGGGGGGGGGGGGGGGGGGGGGGGGGGGGGGGGGGGGGGGGGGGGGGGGGGGGGGGGGGGGGGGGGGGGGGGTTTGGGGTTTTGTTTCCCCCCCCTCCCCCCCCCTCTGGGGGGGGGGGGGGGGGGGGGGGGGGGGGGGGGGGGGGGGGGGGGGGGGGGGGGGGGGGGGGGGGGGGGGGGGGGGGGGGGGGGGGGGGGCCGGGGGGGGGGGGGAGGGGCGTTTGTTTTGGCGGCGCCGGCGGGGGGGGGGGGGGGGGGGGGGGGGGGGGGGGGGGGGGGGGGGGGTTGGGGTTGGTTTTGGGGTTTCTTTTTTTTCTTTCTTGGCGGGGGGGGGTTTGGGGGGGGGGGGGGGGGGGGGGGGGGGGGGAGGGGAGGGGGGGGGGGGGGGGGGGGGGGGGGGGGGGGGGGGGGGGGGGGGGGGGGGGGGGGGGGGGGGGGGGGGGGGGGGGGGGGGGGGGGGGGGGGGGGGTGTTGTGGGTTTTCTTTTTTTTTTTTCCCCCCCCCCGGGGCGTGCTTCTTTGGGGGGGGGGGCCCCCCCCCCCCCCCCCCCCCCCTCTTCCCCCCCCCCCCCCCCTCCTTTTTTGGCTCCCCCCGCTGGGCGCCCCCCCCCCCCCCCCCCCCCCCGTCGTGGGGGGGGGGGTTTTTCGCTGGGGGGGGGGGGGTTGTGGGGGGGGGGGGGGGGGCGCCCCCGGTGGGGGGGGGGGGGCGGCCTTCTCTTGGCCCCCGGCCCGGGGGGGGCGGCCCCCCAAGGGGGGGAGCCAATCTTTTTCTGTGGTTTTTTTTTTTTTTGTTGTTTTTTTTTTTTTTTAAGGGGGGGCGCCTTTTTTTTCTTCGCGAAAGGGGGGACGCCCTTGTCACCCTCCTCGCCCTGCTGCTACGCTGCGATCGGCAGTTCGTCGAGGATGTGCTGGTTGCCCGCCGCGGTGCTGCTGACGGAGCGGCTGATGTGGCGGATGATGCGCGAGGAGAGGTGGGCGGCAGCCCCGCAATAGATGACGCTGCAGTGGCGAAGATGACAGAGGCGGCCACCGATGACGGCTGCACGCCGCTTTCTCTCTCCTGCGTCACCGTGGAGGCAATCAACGCGGTTGTGGCGCTCATCTTCGAGACGACCTGCGGTGCCGAGCTCGGGGCGGGTGCGCTGCCCAACACACTGAACAGTCGGGGCGGGAACACGAACACTGGTGCTTCTGCCGGGGAGGAGGCGCGGCCCTCTGCCCTTCTCTCCGAGGAAGCAGTGCGGAGCTACGCCCTGCGCTTTCAGTCCGTCACCATCTCCGCCGCACGTCGCCGCGAAGTCGTGGAGTTCAAGAAGTACGGCTGGCAGCTGCTCGGCGCGCACTGTGAGTGGCAGCTCGCCCATCTCACCTTTCGCGAGTACGTGAATCTGCACGAGCCTGCCGCTGCTACTGCGTCGGCTGCAACGTCTGGGCAGGGCGGGCATCATCACCATCACGAGCGCTCCTCTCCCATTCCGCAAGTGACCGGTGAGGCAGCTCGCGACGAGGAGGTGACGACGGCTCTGTGGGGCATGCAGCTCTCCCGTCTCGGCTATTTCGACGTCCTCTTGCTCTACGTGGACATGGACAGCAGCGTGCCGGCGGTGGTGGCGTGGACGCGGGAGGAGCTGATGCTGCTGGAGCAAGAGGCCTGGCAGCTCTTCACCTCCATGATCCTCTTCACCCAGCACCTTGACGCCGTGGCGGGCGGCATTCGCGTGCGTCGGCGGCGCTGCTACGCCCCCGCCAGCTTCTCGCACGCCAGTGCTGCAGCGGAGGAACGCGGGAGTCGCTCGAACGGCCTCTCCGGTGCGTCGATCAGCGCAGGGGAGGAGGACGATGCGGGGGACGACGACGACGCCGGCGGTGGTGTGCTGTACGGCGCTGACATCCACTTCATCGCTGCGGGCGGCGTCGACGTGGCGCTGCGCTTCCTGACCGCCGCACCGGCGGAGATGGAAGCGGTGAAGCGGTCGGCCCTCGTGACGCTGGCCGCCATCGCCCGCACAAGCAGCAGCGGTGAGGCGCACCTGCACTCGGGCAGCTACACGGTCAAGGATCTGGCCCTCGTGCGCCGCGCGCTGACCGAGTACGCACCGACGCTCGTGCCGTTTCTCGTGCGCATCATTCGCGAGGTGGACGCGCACGTGGACGCGACGGGGATGCCAGCTGCGGCGCCGCCCCTCATCACCACCTCTGCCGCCGCCACAGCGCTCCGCGACGCGGATATGGAGGGCACGTGTGTGTCGACGGCGCTGGGCGAGGCCTCGGCGGAGGCGGCGGCCCACACCGTTGCGCGGTGGGGCTGGCTGCCCTACTCTGCCGGCGTCACCGTCGTCTTTGCCTGGTGCCTGTTGCGCAGCATCGGCGACGTGGTACTGTCGGAGGTGGGCATGGTGCGGGAGCTGCCAGACTTGTCCGTTGACTTTGACAAGCAAGTTGGCGGCAGCAGCGAGGAGGGCGTAGTCGACGCAGAAAACGACAGGTCGAGCTCCATCCGCAGTTTTGCGCACACCGCCCAGCACTCGGCGCAGGAAGAACGCTGCAGCAACGGCTCCTTTCCGCCACCTGAGCAGGGCCTGGAGAGCACCGGCATCCTTTTGCACTACGCGGGAGAGGCGGCGGGCGACGGCGAGGTGCAGCTGCATGCGGCTGGGATGGACGCCTCCGTTGTTGCGGACGACCACGACGACCTATCCTCGTCCGGCTATTCCATGGGACCCCCACCAGGCGAGGAGGCTGCTGCGGCGACGACAGCGGCTGCACCGGCACAGAGTGCGGGTGGATGGAGGGCGGCGTCGCCACGGAGTCGCCTTCGCGCTGCCGCGCCAAAGCCGCTGTTTGTATCCACCGGCCCCAACACCAGCAGTCAGAACATCCCAGACGCGGATATCTCCTCCGGAGACTGCCAGGCGCGTCGCCGCACCCTCCTGCGCAGCGTGCACGAGGACGTCCTTCTCATCCCCGAAATGTTCGCCGCGGAGGGCGGCGTCGATGCGTTGGTGGTGTGGATTCGCCACACCCTTCGTCTCTGCCTCTCCGCGCGTGCGCAGGCTGCCCAGTGGATCGCGCAGGCTTCCCCGCACCAACGCGTCCCGCTGCCACGTCTGACCGTTGAGGAGGTGGCCGAGCTGGAGTTCAACAGCGACCTCTTTCTCCTCCTTCTCGACGTGTTTCGCGCCATTGTGCTGGGCAGCGAGGGCAATGAGGAGCTCTTCGTGCGCAGCGGTGGTGTGCACGGCCTGCTAGACGTCATCGAGGCCTATGCGCTTGCACACGGTCTCATCAGCCGCGCCGCCGCCCACGCCCGCAACCTCGCTGCCGACCTCGCCGCCACCACCTTCGCCCAATCCTTCACCTCCTCGTGTAGCCCCAGCGCAACGGCGGGAAGGAAGGGGGAGAAGGGTGTCCTGCGCTACGCCATGACGCTGCTGTCTGACCTGCTCGACAACTGCCCCTGCGCGCTCGACGAGTTCGCGACGTGGCACAGCCGCCACATCTTCACATCCCCTCTGACCCCTGATGTACAGGAGTGCTGGGCGGGCAGCAAGGGGGTGGAGGCGGTGCAGCTGCTGCTGTGCCTGTGGGCCGCGGACCTGCCGGCGCGTGGTGGTTCGCTGAACGAAGCAGCTGCTGCGGCGTCGACGGGGACAGGGCTGGAGCTGCTGCGGCTGCACCTGCGTCCAGCGCTGCGGATGGCCCTGAAGGAGGAGTACGTTTGTCGCCTGCTACGCCGACGGGCGAAGATGGGGGCACTGGAGGCGGAGACGATCCGCGGCTACTACCGCTACATCCACGCTGCGAGCAGCAGCAGCAGCAGCAGCGCTGCCGCCGTCACTACGGGCGAGGAGGTGACGGACGCGGTGGTGCTGGCCTACATGGAACACATCATGCTCGGCCACCGCAAGCGCAACGCCGTCCCAGCAGAGCAGCAGATCGCGCTTCTGGTGAACAACACGCTTGGCCTTTGCCTGAAAGTGTACGGCTGCCTCGCCGCTGTCGGCTTCGACTCGTTACACGCTGCGGAGACCGAGACGCCCGCGTCGCCGTCGCTGCGCGTGAACCTCTCTTCCCTGGAGCGGTCATTTTTGGTCCAGATTGCCGCCCTGCCGGCGCTCTGCGTGGATGAGATCAGCACCGCCATGGCGGAGGTCGCCTTGGGGACTGGGGAGGAAAGAGCGTGTCGCGGCGTGGTGGATCGTGCGATGGATGGCGGTGATGTTGCTGCGTGGCGACCAACAACTCCCGACCGCAAGACGCTCAGCAACGCCGCTGCTGAGTCGGCCACACGAGCCAGTGAGCTGGATCAGATTATTGAGGTGGGTGCGCAGGTGCAGCAGGCGCGACAGGAGCAGCTTTACCACCGCTACCTCGTCACGCAGCTGCGCCAGCCCGTCGCCCCGCCGGCGGATGGCCGTCCAGGTGCGGTGAAGGGAACCTGGAAGACGCAGCGGCGCCTCTCCACCACGGTGGGCGGCTTGCCCATCACGGACACCTCTGCAGCTGCGGCGAGCGGCAGTGCTGTGCGGGCTGGAGAGTACGCGGTGGAGTTGGCCGCGCGTCTCTCGACCCGCCTCGCCGCGGAGGAGCAGCAGCTGCAGCAGCACATCGCCGCCACAGTCCTCGCCAAGAGCACCGGGCGGCGCACGTTGGCCGTGGATGAGGGCAGCGGGAGTGAGCGTCTGATGAGCACGGCACCGCCGGCGCTGGGCAGCGGTCGGACGCCGTACCCGGCGCTGATGGGATCCGTCCACGCGGCGGCAGCGACGGATCGACCGCCAGCGACGACCTTCGTGGTGTCGTCCCCGCCACGCCGTCCGGCTGCTCCGCTGACAGAGCGTCATCAGAAGCGGCAGGCAATGATCGCCCGCAGCGTGCGAAAGGCGCCGCTGGACGCGGCAGGCGTCAAGGACGGTCGGAAGCTGTAGCGTGGCCGCCTTTTCTCGCATGAATCACATGTGCAGCCTCTTTTTTGTTTGTGTCGTCCTTTATTCGTAAATCGCCGAGAAGGCGCTAAGGATTGTGGAATGTATAGACATGTGTGGTGGGCTCAGCTCACTATGGTGCATTGTGTTGATCTGATTTTTTTTTTATTTACATGTACTTTTACTTGTTTTAAAGATTCACTGTTGCACCTGAGGTATTGTTTTTTGTCCCCATTTCTCCTCCTCTCTCTCGCACTCTGTGTACTTCAGTGTACTTCCGTGCTCCTCCCTTACAACTCTTTTTTTCTTTCCTTTTTACCACCTGCATGTACATAAGTGTGTCGTCTGGCGACCTGCCATCACCAACAACTGGAAGGAAAAAAGAATGTAAGCCTACAGCGAGCAAGCCAACGCTGCAGAGTGCGAAGTTTGCTGGAGCGGTCATATCTGCCGCTTTACAAGAGACGCGGCTTGATAGGCGTAGCTGTCTTGGTCAAGTGCATGAGCAATGGACTCTAATGAGGAAGAGGCAATGTAAGTTTTTCTTGTGCCGATGAAGATACTGCGGCTTTTTATGTTTGAGAGAAGGATCATGACATCCTCTTCCTTTTCAGGCTCTTCGTGCGAGGCCAAGCGGAACAACCGCGTTTTACCAAGTTGCCTTGTGTTGTGCACGGTCCTCGCTGCTTTACTCACTTTTCCACTTCCCCCCATCTCATCTCGCACAACAATGAGACTATTGCTGTAGCGCGTGCATTCGCGAGACGTCGAATAGAAGCGTCAACGGTGCACATCGAGCGCAGAACTCACTAACAAACATACGCCTCACTACGTATAGCGGTGTCATGAGAAGAAGTGGGGCTGCAGGAGGCGGCGCGCTCCTCCTCCGGCGCTGCAGCCGCTATCACATCCCTGTCCCCCTTCCCAGCCCCGGGTGCAGCACTTCCCTCCGTAAAATGCCCATGCGAATTTGTCTGCCAAGAACGTGTGGGCACTCCTGCCTTATCGGCACACTGCAGACTAGCCGGCGCTACCTCTCTAACGAGGACACGGCCGCCACCGCTGCTGCCTCGCACGGCGAAGATCTTTACCTCTCGCACTACACAATACCCCCAGACGCACACCAGCTGTTCGGGACGCCGCAGCTGCTGCCCCGCAACCCGTCCGAAGAAGTCGCCTTTCGCAAGAACCTCCTCCGCAGCTTCCCTGTCGCGAACATTCGCAACGTCAGCGTCGTCGCTCACGTCGACCACGGCAAGACAACCCTCTCTGACGCGATGTTGCGCTTTGCCCAGCTGCTGCCCGCGGATGGCGCCACCGGCACTTTCACAGACCGCCTGCAAGTCGAGAAGGAGCGCGGGATTACCATCAAGGCTCAGACGTGCAGTGTGCTGCTGACGCAGCGTGGCAGCGGAACGCAATACCTCATCAACCTTATCGACACCCCAGGGCACGTCGACTTCCAATACGAGGTCTCGCGCAGCCTCTGTGCCTCGGAAGGGGCGGCGCTGCTGGTGGACGTGCGCCAGGGTGTGGAGGCGCAGACCATGGCGCAGTTCTACGCCGCACTGGAGCAAGACCTGACCATCTTGCCGGTGCTCACCAAGATGGACAGCGTGCAGAACGACGCGGAGGTGGGCAAGACGCTGCTGCAGATGGAGGACAGCACGGGCTTGCTGAGTCGTGAGGTGGTGCTGACGAGTGCGAAGAGCAAGGCGGGGATCGAGCGCCTCTTCCAGCAGATCATCGACAAGGTGCCACCCCCAAGTGGGCGGATCGGCTTCTCGGATCTCAAGCAGCTGCCCCTGATGCATCCAGATAGTGCCGAACGCCAGCAGGCAGAGAAGGACTTGGTGCCTCTGCGCGCGCTGCTGTTTGACTGCTGGACGGCGGAGAGCGGCGGCATGTCGGGCAGCGACAGTGCTGGCAATGCTGTCTCGCCAGTCGGTGGAAAGACTTCAAACCCAGCGAGCAGCAGCAGCAGCAGCAGCAGCAGCAGCGGTGGTGGTGCTGCTGCGGCTGGAGGCCACGCTGTCGCGACAGACGGCATCTACGGTCTCGTGCGCGTCGTCGACGGCACCCTCACGCCCGGCACCACCGTCACCTTTTTCCACTCTCGCAAGCGCTACGAGGTGCGTGAGGTGGGCATCATCCACCCCACTCTCCACCTCACCGCCGCCCTCACCACGGGGATGGTCGGCTACGTCTTCTTCCCCGGCCTGACCAAGAAGGATGTGCTGATTGGTGACACGCTCTGCACGCTGCCCACGCGGCGCCACACACTGGCAACGCCACAGGCAGAGAGTGGAAAGAAAGGTGACGGCACCACCGAGGAGAGGGAAGCGCAGACGACAACGTCACAAGCAGACGCCGTATCTGCTGCGTCTTCGTCGTACGTTGTGCAGCCCATTCCAGGCTTCAAAACAGTGCAACCCGTCGTCTTTGCTGGCTTCTACCCCGACGAGGGCGACTTCGTCTCGCAGCTGCGTGAGGCGGTGGAGCTGCTCTGTGTGAACGACCCTTCCGTCACCGTCGAACCCCTGCAATGCCCTGCGCTGGGCCCTGGTCTGCAGCTCGGCTTTCTCGGGCTGCTGCACATGCAGGTCTTTAAGGAGCGTCTGCTGATGGAGTTTGGACAGACGGTCTTGGTAACGCCACCGCAGGTGCAGTACATGTACGTGGAGCAGAACTGCGACCCACAGGACGCGAAGCTGCACAAGCCGGTGTCGGTGAGTAACTGGCGGTGGCCGCACGAAGGCGCTGGTGCCTACCTCGAACCCTTCGTCACCGCGACCGTGCTGACGCCGAGTGAGTATTTCAACGACATCAACAGCGCTGCTCTCAGTACGTACCGTGGGGAGATGCAGGACATGCGCGTGATCGACGACTCCCGCACGCTGGTGCGCTACCGCATGCCCCTCGCCGATCTCGCCCGCGGCTTCTTCACAACCGTGAAGAGCTCCTCGCACGGCTACGCGACGCTGGAGTACGACGAGGCCACCTACCAAGAGGCCGACCTTGTGAAGATGGACATCGTGATCAACAAGGCACGCATCTCCGCGCTGTCGACGATCTGCCTGCGACAGGAGGCGAATGCGCAGGGGCGGCGCATCTTGAGCTCGCTGAAGGAGAACCTGCTGCGGTCGACCGTCGACCTCCCGCTGCAGGCGATGGTGGGGTCGAAGATCATCGCACGCGAGACCATCAAGGCCTACCGCAAGGATGTAACGGCGAAGATCCACGCCGGTGATATCTCGCGCAAGCAGAAGAAGTGGAATGACCAAAAGAAGGGGAAGGAGCGCATGGCGCGTCGCAGTGTGGGGACGGTGACGCTAGACCAGAACGTCCTGGCCGCCGCAATGGGTGCCACCTCTTCGCGCTGAGGTATTTGCAGATGAATGAGTTTGTCGAGGGCAGGAATGTGAGGGAGTGCGCTGTGTGTGTGTGTGTTGTAGTTGTTGTTGCTGTTGTCGAGTTATGGTGAGGACTATACGCTCATGCCGTGTTGCCAAGTTCAAGAAAGGGCGATATGCGTCGGCAACGCCTTTTTGTTTTCACACACACAAAAAAAAAATTTAAGCTGCAACAGCTCTTTCTGTGTCGACTTCTGCACCGGAAAAGCGGCGAGCCCGCTTCGTCTGTGTTTGTGCTTCGTCTGCTTGGCTTTTTTAATTGAACGGAGAAGAAGCTTTACCCTGTCGTAGCTGCTGAATGCAGTGGCCAACAGCTGCGAGGGCAGAAGATATGCGCCTAATCACTTCTCAAGGCGCTGAAACGGTGCTCTAAGCTTGTATCTAATGTACTCTCTCCCCCTTTCCTCCCTCCTCGTCTCTCCCATTTTCCTCATGCACTCTGACCACAATCTTCGGCTTCTTCAGCTCGGCAGACATCTCCCTTCCTCTCCTCCACAAACCCAACTTGCTTTTAAAAACTTACCAAAAAAAAAACATTTTTCCCTTTTTGCTCTTGCATTAACCGTACATCTCTATAAAACGCGAACATTGCAAAAACATGCAGCGCCTCGCTTGCGTCACCTTTGCGCGCCGTCTCGGCTGCGCGTCGCTGGTGTCGGCCGCGGCGTGCCAGACCAGCGTGCGCTTCGGCAGCGACAACTACGTGAACAAGGTCGCCAAGAAGAAGGTCGAGGACGGCGACGACGAGCGCTGGCTGGAGGCCGAGCTGGACGAGAACATCAACACACCGGAGGAGCGCTACGCCCGCTCCCGCGAGATCGAGCGCCTGAAGAAGCTTGTGCAGTCCCTTGATGAGAAGCACGCCGTCAACCTCGAGGAGGCGGTGAAAGATCGCAAGTCGCAGGTAGATCTGCTCAAGGCGCAGGTGGAGCAGATGCAGCAGAAGATCGAGGAGCTCTCTAAGCGCGACAAGTAAAACCTGAGTGAGAGTGATGAAGAAGTATGCGTGTTTCACCGAAGCCAAGGCGACGTGGGGCCGGAAAAGAACTGAAGTGCGACAACAAAAAGGGCGAAGGGAGGACTTATCCGGAGCACTACGTGTTGACCTGAGAAATTGAACCAAAAAAAAAGGAGAATAATAATAAAAAAAAAGGGTGCTTTTTGTTATTCCTCCTCCGTCATCTACTTCTTTTTCATTTGTTTTGCTTTAGCTGTTAAGGGTTTCGAGGGACAGAGGCGAGACGGTGCGAAAGCACGAGAGACAGAGAGCGGTCTTGCTCGCACTCGCCAGCACCCCCTGAGCCGCCTCTGCACACACCCGCCGTGTCGTTGCCTCCTCATCAACGTTGATGTGCACGAATCTTTGGAGGCGAGTCCGCCAGCGGGATAAAAAGCAAGAAGCCATGCAACTATACAACTGCCTGCATACGGACGCTGAGAGAGAGACACAGAGAGACACACGGGCAGATTATTTTTTTCTTTTAGAGCGCGGATGCGAAACACAGAGAGAGAGGCGAAAAAAAAAAAGGGGAGAGAACGCGCTTTTTTGTTTTTCTCCCAACTTTTTTTCTCTTTCTCTCTCCAGATTAGCAACTGAACTGTTTTTTTTTCTCTTTGTCTGTGTTAGGGCTGCTGCGTTGAGTATCAACAGAAACCCTCTTTTTTCTTTTTTTCTTCGTTATCGCGGTGGTGCTGCGCTTTTTGGCACCGTGTAACATCCACAGGGTACCCAACAGGCCGTGCGCTGCGCAATCTGACGCTGTTGACAGGTGCCGAACATATTTCCAAAGTAAAGGAAATGAAGCGGAAAAATTTATACACACACACACACGTATCCAGGTATCAATTATATATTCTCCTCTCTCCCTCTCTCCCGTTACCTTTTGGCATCTGTTTCGCCTTTTTTTTTTTTACCGTTTCTTGCTTGCTTGCTTACGTGTATGCCGATGCCCTCAGTTTGTATTTTTTGTTTTGTTGTTGTACGACCGGTAGCGAATGCTGATCCTCCTCTCTTTTCCGTTGTTGTCTCTTTACCTCGATCTCAATCGACTGCCTTACTCGTCACAACTCGTCATCGTGTTCTTCCCTTCTACCATTCGTATTTGCCCTCTTATCTCTTTCCTCTTCATCGCATGTCTGAAGTGGCACGCACACACACACACACACATACCCTCTCTCTCTCTCTATTTGCTTGTTTCTTCTAGGCTTCTTTTATATTTGATTTTCTAGGAAACGTTTTTTTTTTTCCGTTCCCCTTCAGTACACGCACATGTCATGATTTCTACCTCCCTCTCATTTCTATTCAATATCTTTTATTTTCTTTGCCACGTAATCTCTTCTTCTCTTTTTTTACTGTGTATTTGCCTTTCTGACTCCTTTCCTCTTCGCTACCTCGAGGGGAGTCGTGAGGCTTAGGGACTGCACATACCCCCTATCAGGAAAGCGAATACCAATGAGAAAAATCAGAAGCGATGCTTGCCGGTGAAAGTGCGCTTGAGCGGCGCTGCCATGCTTCTTCACTGCAGCACGAGCTACAAATTTGCGCTGTTATTAGGGCGTTGTAAGGGCTATCTCGGTAGAAGAGCGACAGGGCCAGCGACTCCCTCTCCACTCTTTCTCAAGAAGTCACACACACTGCTTCGCTTTTTTCTGTTGTGATGAGTCTTTGATGTACGGCGCACTACCCATGAAAGCGAAATGACGAAGGTCACCCGTTTTCTGCTGCTTCTGCTGCTGACGTCATGTAGATCAGTGGCCACCTTTTTCAATGCTTTGCTCTTTTAAACAATAATGGTTTGTCTCCTTTACCTCCTATGGTCTGCCTCTGCTCTCTCATCTACACCCACGCGCTCTCTCTCTGTTTTCTCTTTTCTTGCGATTTTACTTCTGTCCCAACAGCAGCACACCCACTTCCATCTGTTAATCAGCAGGACAGGCGCCGCCGCCTTCTTCGCAAACGCGTCTCTTTACTGCTTTCTCTCCCACACACACGCGCTATTAGAGCCAATAATGACCGACGAAGCCGCTCCCTCTCAACAGCAGCACGCGGAGGCGCCTGTGTCTCACACTCTCTGGCACATGGCCTTCCTCGCTCCGCTGGCAGCGCGCTCGTGTGCTCTGTCGGCGATGCGCAGCAATGCTCTCTCTGGTGACGGTGCCCCTGCGGTGGTTGCCGCTGCGTACAGTGCGGCCGTGATGGAGGCTGTGGGCTACTCTAAAGCCGGCGCGGAGGTCGAGCGCATCTTGCAGCGTCTCGACGGCAATGTTGAGCGGTGTACCGCTCACCAAACGCCAGCACTGGCATCTAACTGGCTGGGCGTGTTCTCGGACTGCACGCGTCAGCACGCCGAGCAGCTCTTTGCATCCAAAGCTGATGCATCAGAAGCACTGACAAGGATACTGCGTGCAACACAACAGCGTTACAAATCAAATGCAGTGGCATCTACAAGCGCTTCCGCCTGCAATGCTCTATTTGCCAGTCTCGCCGCGGCGTGTGTGAGTCGTAGTTCACCCAACGGACAGTCTGCTTCTGCTAGTGCAGATGCTGTACCACTGAGTTACGGCGTCTCCCTTTTCCACATCGAGGGAGCTTCGGCAGTGTCGTCTACCTCTACTGCACATCAACGGCAGCTCCACCGGCAGTGGCAGGAGGCGCGTCTTTACGGTGCACTGACGTGTGCCGCAGCTGGCATCGCCGCACCCGGTCCCCTTGCGCGTCTTCTCGCAGCGTACGTGCACGCAACTGACGACCGACTGCGGGCTGCGGCGGATGCCATCTTTGTCGCACACCTGCACGCCAGCAGCGCCGCAGAGGAAGGTGCAACACCGGCAGAAGTCGGCGCAGTGCAACAGACCGAGGTGAAGGCGGGCGATGCGGCAGCAGCCACGGCGGCAACACAGGCACGGCTGAGTGGTGTTGTGGCTGGAGTGCTCGAGTACGCCCTGCATATGGCCCGCACCCGTTCCTCAGCCACCGTCACGGCTCTCAACGCACTCACGTCAGTGCCATCAACAGCAGGCACCGCATCAGAAGCCTCCTCCTCTTTATCCTTTTGCACAAGCGCGTCGCAGCGCGCGGCGTTGTTGCTGGTGCAGTTCACCGAAGAGTGCGGCTACTACCACCAGACAGCAGCAGCGACGTCTGTGCTGCGTAACGACGGCGCAACCGCTGAGACTGCCACAGCAGCAGCAACAGCGTTGGCGGTCGTCCACGCCGTCCAGGAGCTTCTCTTCACTATCGTACTCGGCGGTGGGACGTCTGGGATGGCGAACCGACCACCCTGCCCCCCCCCCCCCCCCCCCCCCCCCCCCCCCCCCCCCTCCCCCCCCCCCCCCCCCCCCCTCCCCTCCCCCCCCCCCCCCCCCCCGCCCCCCGGCGCCGCCCCCGGGCTTTTGCGGGCCGCCGGGGGCGGGTGGGGGGGGGGGGGTGTGGGGTTGGTGGCGTGTCTGTTCCCTGCGCCTCGGGCGGGGGGGGGGGCTGGGGGGTTGTGGGGGTTTGGGGGTTTTTGGGTCCGCCTCCCTCCCTTCGCCTCCCCCTCCGCGGCCGGGGGGGGGGGGGGGGGGGGGGGGGGTGGGGGGGGGGGTGTGTTTTTTTTTTTGCCCCGGTTTTTTCCCCCTTTTTTCTCCCCCCTGTGTTGGGGGGGGGGGCGGGGGGGGGCGGCTCCTTCCCCCCCCCCCCCCCCCCCCCCCCGGGGGGGGGGGGGGGGGGGGGGGGGGGGGGGGGGGGGGGGGGGGGGGCCGGCCCCCTTCTTGTGGGCTCCTGTTTTTTGCCCGCGCCGGGGGGGGGGGGGTGGGGGTGGTTGGGGGGGGGGGGGGGGGGGGGGGGGGGGGGGGGGGGGGGGGGTGTGGGGGGTGGTTTGCCACTTGCAGGGGGGGGGGGGGGGGGTGGGGGGGGGGGGGGGGGGGGGGGGCGCCGGCGGGGGGGGGGGGGGGGGGGGGGGGAGGGAGGGGGGGGGGGGAGGAGGGAGGAGGGGGGGGGGTGGGGGTGTTGAGGGAGGGGGGGGGAGAGGAAAGAAAAAAAAAAAAAGGCGCAGCCGGGGTATTTTTCGGGGGGGGGGGGCGGGGGGTCGGGGGCGCGCCCCGAGGGGGGGGGGGGGCTTCGGGGGTTTTTTTTTTTCCCCCCCTGCGCCTCCCGGGGGGGAGGCGGCAGCCCCGGGGGGGTCTGGGGGCCCCCTTTTTTTTGGATCCGGCGGGGGGGGGGCCCCCCCCCGGGGGGCTCTTTCCCCTCTTGGTTTCTGCTGCCCGCTGACGAAGAAGGCAACGCCACACGCGGCGTGCGCTTCAGCAGCGAGGCCACCGTCCTGATAGACAAGGTCGGCTACGAGTTCTACCCGCTCGAGTGGCTCCCCGCTGTGGCAGCCAGCCTGTGCGGCTCATCGGCGCTCAGCGCGCTGCCCTTCCCCTACTCCCTCTGCGCCGCTGTCGGCCACCAGTTCCACCTGCACCTGCGTGGCACTCCGTTGGGCGGCAGCGGCGATGCCACGCTGCGCCACCCGGCCGGCCCCCGCTCATCGGTGGTGATGCCCACCAGCGATGCGTTCTCCCTCGTGTCTGACGGAGGCGCGGGGGACACGGCTGCTGCGACCGCGGCGGCGTGGCAACGCACGCAACGCTTTCTCTCTGGCTTGCTGGAGGTGTGCTACCTGGACCCTCGCACCTCTTCTACCGAGCTGGAGGGCACGCTGGCTGTCTCCTCCACTCGACGTGTGCTGACGACGAGCAGCGGCGCACCGCAGAGCAGCTACGGCAGCACGGGTGGTGGTGGTGGTGGCACGACGCTGGTCGCGGCGGCCGACATCGCCGCGCAGCGGCTGCGCTCGTTGCTGCAAGAACCGGCGGTGATGGACGCCATGTGGGGCTCGATGGAGCATCAACAGCGACAGCAGCGGCCAGGCGCAGCGCGCGGCAACGCGCGTGATGCGCAGCGCGGCCAGAAGCGTACGCGGTCGGATAGCGGAGTGCCGCCCGAGACGGTGCGTGCGGCGGCCGAGGAACACCTCCGGGCGATGCATCGTCTGCTGCTGGACTACGGCGCCGCCTCCTTCGACTCCACCGTCGAGGCCGCCGACTTTGCGCTGGTAGTGGCCCAGGCCTTTTTGCCCGCTACGGCTGGCGTGTGCACGGCGAGCGCGAAGCAGGGAGGAAAGCGCAGCGCGGCGCTGCTTCAGGCAGCGTTGGAGTGGAGCCGTGGCGTGGTGGGGGCCTCGGCGAACCGAGCACGTGTAACAATGCTCTTGCAGCAACAGCAGCAGCAGCATAGTGGACCCGCCTCGGCACCAGGCTTGTCGACGCAACCGCTCGCGTACGCCTACAACAGCGCGACGATGGACACGGCGTGGCTCGCACGGCGGGCCCTGCGCTTCGTGCCGTGTCGCATCCTGGAAAAGATGGAGACGGCGCAAACAGAGGCACGCGCTTTGGCAAGGCGGGAGACGCAGTGGGTGTCACGCCTACCCGCCACAGACGGCGCACCTGCTGCTGCGGAGGAAGAGGAAAAAGAAGAGGGTAATGCAGTGAAGATCGACTTCCCGGCAGCGTACCGGCTGAATCCGCTGCTGGTCGAGCAGTGGACGCAGTGTGCGCGGTTGTGGCGACAGCTGGGCCTGGCAGAGGAGGAGATGGAGGGCGGCGGTGAAGGAGCGGCTGGGAGGGCTTCGCAGCCCTCTCCTGCCTCGGCAGATGAGGTGACTTGTGCGCAGTGGCTGTGGTACTCCCCTTACTTTGGAGAAGAGTGGACCGTGTCACCAGACGTGTAAGATCGTTGAACAAATGGAGGAGGGAAATAAGAGGGTTGCAAGCATAAGATGGACTAGGCGATCGCCTTTGCTTTGCTTCTCCTTCTCTGCGCAGTGTTGAGAGCCCTCGAAAGTTGGCTTCACGACGTTTAAGAAAGATCACTGGAAAATTCAAAGAAGAGATTTACAAAAGAAAAATAATTAAAAGGCTTGGCAGAGAGCCGTCGAGTGCTTCAAGGGTGGTGACCAAAAAAAAAAATAATAATAATTGCCGATGTTGATGAATAGACGAGCAACAGTGCCACTGCCCGCCTTTTCTTGTTTTTCTCCGCAGCTGAGGCACCCATAGCACGCGGCTTCGCTGCAGACAACGCCCTCGCATCTCTTGCAATCTACTTCCTCTCTTTCTGTTGACTCGCGCAGCATCCACATCGAATCCTCCCTTTCCCGCGCCGTGTGTGGCGTCAACCCACTATTGTGTTTTGCACCAAGACTGGTGTCTGCTCAATCTGCACAAAGCGAGAGGGAAAAAAAAGAGATTCTTTTGTTATTATTCCTGCTAAGCCGCCTGCAGCGCTGCCCGCGCAGACGGAAAAAATAGAGCGTGCATCATACACACATCAACACACACACATACGTCAACATGTCCACATCCGTTGCGGAGGCATCGCCGAATGCGGCTCCCACGGCGCCGTTCCCCTCCGCCTCTCCCCAATTACCTTCCCGGCTAAACAACCAGAAGGCCGCCGCCCTCTCCGCTGCAGAGCTGCGCACCGGCATGCAGCAGCACTTCCGCGCCAACGGCACACTGCAACAGCTCAAGACGCAGCTGCGAGGCATGATGCTCACCGAGTTGCTCGAACAGCCCAAGACAGCCCGCATGCTCGTCGGCGGCGCCGCACAGTCCTTTCCTCCTGCCCCCGGCAGCCCAGCGAACCTCAGCGACGCCGCGCCAGCAGCGGTGACGTCAGTGGGAGGTGGCGCACGTGAGACTGCCGACAGCCGCGCCATCGCCGCTGTCCCGCGCCGGTCTGATCGCACGCTGCAGACGTGGTCGTGTGGGCTGGCCGATGCACTCGTGGAGAACCACCTGCGCCGCACACGCCGACCCATGTCGCTCTCCATCTTCAGCACGGAGGCGGAGGTGCCGCCCTTCACCACCACCGGTGCTCCGTCCGAGGAGGAGCAGTACCTCGCCCATCTCTTCCACCAAGGCGGGAGTGGTGTGCAGGAGGAGGACGACTTTATCACCTCCTCACCAGCGCAATCCGTGCGGAGTGTCCTACAGCGTCTGGTCGAGGACACTGTAACGAAGCGTGGGGCGTTGAGTGGTGGTGTAGGTGGTGCGCCGACCCGTCATCTGCACTCCTGCAGCACGCAGACGGACGCGGCGGACAGCACCGACGGCGCGACAAATCCCCTCAACTCACTCGAGTGTCGCCTCGCTGCCGTCGACGCGAAGTACGCGCTCACCTTCGCACAGCTGCGTCGCACCGGCGCCTCTGGCGAGCAGCCCTTCTTTCTCCGCTCCGAGGTGGAGCGGCGCATGGCGCAGTACAAGAACGACATGCACGCTCAGCTGCGCAGCGAGTATGAGCAGAAGTACAACACTTTCACGCGCGTGCAGCTGCAGGAGGCACGCGACGAGGCGGAGCAGCGCTACCGTGTGCTGGTCCGCAACAAGACGGAGGAGCTGGCGGAGATGGAGCGCAACGTTGTGGTGCGGCTGGAGCAGGAGCGGGCACGGCTGAAGCTGTCCTGGGAGGATGTCCACCAGCAGCGCGTCGAGATGGAGCGACGACAGCGTGACGTGGCACAGCAGCTTGCCGACCACGCTGACGGGCAGCAGCAGAAGGATGTGGAGCTGCAGAAGCTGTCGGAGGCGTGCCGCGTGCTGCGGCTGCAATGCGCGAAGTGGGAGGAGCTGTGCGCTACGCGGCTGATGGAGCTGGATGGCGCGCGGAGCCGCGAGGAGCGCCGAGTGGAGGACATCCGCCGTCTGCAGGCCGAACACGCCTCAGAGCTGCGGCTGAAGGATGAGGAGGTGAGCCGTCTGCGCTACCGCCTCCGTCTTCTGACGCGTGAAGTCGAGGTGCCAGCAGGAGGGACATCGGCAGCGAACACCACCGCTAACGCTGCAGAGGCCACACAAACCGCCTCACTCGATCCAAAGCAGATCTACGGGCTGCTGCTTCGTACCGAGGAGCTCCAACGCAACGCGGCGGTGCAGCAGCAGCAACAGCAGCAGCGGTGGGACGCGGCGTGGGTGGCGTCAGCTGCCAACGCGACACCGCCGCAGCGAGGCTCGGAGCAGAGGTCAGCACAGGTGTCTCCAGCGGCAGCATCGCAGCTGGAAAAGTTCACCACGCCTCCTTCACCAACACCGGCAGCGGCAGCGTCCGCCCCACCGGTCGTTACGCACGTCGCCCTCGCTGCATCGCAACAGCGGCCCTCCGCATCAGCGCCGCTTGCCGCAGCGAGTGCTGTGAGCTCGCCCTCTCTCTCTTCCTCCGGCGTTGCATCTGGGCAGGCAACTGCTCCACCAGCGGTGAAGGCGGTACCTACAGCTATAGCTGCGGCGCCGGCCTCCGCCTCTCTAACCTCTTCACCCGCTTCGTCACCCGTTGCTGCGCCTCAACAACACGCTCCCTCCCAGCGCACGAGCACCTCGCCAAGCAGCAACATCACCCCCTCTAAACCCAGCAAACGCTCGTCCAAAGCCTCTCCCGCCTCTACCCCCGCCTCCAAGTCGTCTTCCGCAACCACAACGTCCACCTCCCTCTCCGCAACACCGCAACAGCAGCAGCAGCAATCAGCTGGTGTCGCCGCCGCGGCCATCAACGAAATCGAAGTATCCGAGGCTGCGGCGCGCACGGAGACGGCGACGGCGGAGGAGACGGAACGGGCCGGAATCGTGTGGTCGGAGAAGAACAAACGTGACATCGTCGAGGCAAACGCGCGGCGTGTCGCGGGAGGTGACAGCGGGGAGGAAAATGACAGAGATGAGTTTCGCGTGGCGCGGCCGTGGGATCGTCCAGGGGTGGGTGGTGGCGGTGCTGCGGCTGCCTTTGCGCCTGCTGCGGCGGTTGGCGGTGGTGAGGTGTTCAACGACTCCTTCACCACCGACGACGAGGCGCTGATCCGCTCTACGGACGAGGACGACTCAGACTTCTAGCGAGAGAGAAGCCGCGATTGTGCGTCTCGTTTTATTTGGCAAAGCTTCATGGAGAAGACGGGTGACGGAGTACGACCGCTTCTTTTTTTGTTTTGTTTTCCTTTGTTGAGTGCCGCGGCATTCTGTTATAGACGTTCCCGTCATGGGCCTTAAACCCCGCTACCATAGATTATGTGTGTGCCCTGCGTTGGCGTTGCGCCACACGCTGTAATCTCGATAGAGTTCTTGTCTTTTTATCGTTGCCGATATCAGAAAAAAATAGTAATACTGCACAAACCGTGAGTGCAGTGGCAGCTGAAATTTTCTATCAAGCACACTCTCGCTGGTGTAGTGCGTACATGTAGGTGTGAGCATCAGCGTCCGTCGCCGCTCTTCCGATCCACTTTTTTTTTTTCTCGTGCTCGTCCTGCCCTCATCTCCCACCGCACCTGTTTGGTCCGCTCTTGCCTTTGACTGTACAAGAGCATCTCTCTCTCTTTCTCTCTTACCTTGCCTTCATTGGTTCTGACTTTTACCCCTCGCTGCCCTCTTCCCGCTACACGACGTCCTCTTCGGGTGCGCGTGCCACGCCCTCTCGCTGCTGCATCAACGGTGTGCAAGTCTCTACCTCTCTGTGCCTCACCCCCCTCACCGTATTCAAAACCGTCGTTTTTTTCTCTTTTTGACAGCCATCCCACACACAAAAAAAAACAACTTATTTTTGTGATTCCTTCTCCTCTCTGTCTGTCCTCTTATCTTCTCTTATTTGTTTCCTGACACCCTTTAGCGATATTAATTTCTGTGTCCCGTTGCTTTCTTTTTCCTTTCCTTTTTTTCTTTCTCTCTGGCATTCTCGCACTCGGCTCTTCGCCAGTGAATCTTTTTCGAGTTTCTGTTTTCTCGCAGTAGCGGCAGCCGCGCACACGCAACAACAACTCATAGCGTAGCTTTGTCTTCTGAGTTGATCTTCGCTGCTCCCTTGCCTCCCACCGCTGTCCTACTTGACAGTCGCCACTACACGATTTGAGAAAGCCGTCGAAGCAGAAAAAGAGAAAGCATTTTTGCTCTTCCGGGAAGCACACACACACGCTCCCACTCGGAAATGCAGTCCAACCGCGTCACGCAGCTCTTCGGGGTGAAGTACCCGATCGTGCAGGGCGGCATGATCTGGTGCGGCGGGTGGCGCCTCGCCTCGGCCGTCAGCAACGCTGGTGGGCTCGGTCTCGTCAGCGCTGGCTCCATGAAGTTCGACATCTTCCAGCAGCACATCCGCAGTTGCAAGGCCGCCACGACGAAGCCCTTCGGCGTCAACATCTCGCTGAACCGTGACGTCGCGCAGTACATGGACTTCGTCATTGAGGAGAAGATTCCGATCGTCTTCACGAGCGCTGGCAGCCCGAAGCTGTGGACGCAGAAGCTGCAGAGCCACGGCATCAAGGTCGTTCACGTCGTGCCGAGCTGCAAGCTGGCCCTGAAGTGCGAGGCGGCGGGTGTGAACGCGGTGGTGGCAGAGGGCTTCGAGGCTGGCGGCCACAACGGGTTGGAGGAGATCACCACCATGACGCTCATCCCCCAGGTGCGGCAGGCGCTGGCGCCAGAGATCCCTCTCATTGCGGCGGGTGGCATCGGCAGCGGCGGTGCCATGCTGGCTGCGATGGCGCTCGGCGCGGAAGGTGTGCAGGTCGGCACTCGCTTTGCCGTCACCAAGGAGAGCTCCGGCTCCGAGGAGTTCAAGAAGCGCTGCACGACTGCTGGTGAGGCCGACACGTGGCTGACGTTGAAGCCCCTCATGCCGACGCGCCTCATCCTCAACGACTACGGCAAGGCGGTGCGCCAGCTGTCGGAGTCCGGCGCCACAAAGGAGCAGCTCGCCGAGTTCCGCGGTAAGGGCCGCACGAAGAAAGGCATGTTTGACGGGGATGTGAACCAGGGCGAGCTCGAGATTGGGCAGATTGTGTCGACCTGCAAGGATGTCCCGAGCGCGGCGGAGATCGTGGAGCGCTTTGTCAAGGAGTTTGGCGAGCGCAACGCGCAGCTGTCGGCACTCAAGCTGTAGATAGAAAGGGTGTCCGGCCAGCTTAAAGGTGCGGCATGAAGCGTCAAAACAGAAACTGCAAAAGAGGCAACGGGACATGAGCCAGCGCTGGACTGCGCTCCTTCTTGAGTTTTTTTTTGTCGCTTTCTGCAACGCTTTTTTGTTAAGTGGACGCTTTTTCCTTTATTTCAGCCGGGTCTTTTTTTCTTTTCTGTTCATTAAGAGAGAGAGACTTCTGACTCAGAGGGTGGTGAACGACGTTGCTTATTATCTGCGCTGCAACGGTGCAATATACTGTAGATGCTGATTGAGACCGTCGATCTTATTTCTTTTTATCGTACCCTCTTTCGTTTTTATCACTCTCTTCCTCGTCTTTTTCTTAGTGTCAGGCGGAAAACTCGGCTGGCAATCGAGATGCGTGAAGCGTACTAGCTGATTTACATCACAACGGGGTTTTCCTTCGTGCGTTTTTTTTTTTCCTCTCTCTTTTCTCTCTTTCAAGCTATTATCCCTATCTTTTTCTGACTTTTCTAGCTTTCTTCTTTCACATTACCTTTCTTCCTTTCTTTCCCTCGATCTGCTTCTTCTTACCTACGCGCCACCCGCCTTTGGTGGGGGAAGGGTGATCCGGGATCGAGTAGTGTGGCTTTTTGTTTGGAGCCCTTTGACTTCACTTTTTCCCAAGCGTATCTGAGAGAGCGCAGAACACAGAGGAATAGCAATCAAGAAAACACAAAAACACAAAAAGAGACTCTGGCGGAAAAGCAGTGACATGCTGCTCTCCGTACTTTTCTAAAATGAACTTTGCGCGGTTTTTTTTATGAACTTTAGTTGCTCTCTCTCTCTCTCTCTCTCTCTCTCTCTCTCTCTCTCTCTCTCTCTCTCTCTCTCTCTCTGTATTGAACCGTCGCTGCTGAATGTTAAAACCGCATCGTATGTCAATGCGGTCTTGTATGCTCCCCTTCGCCATCTCTCTGCATCGACCACCTCTTTCTCTTCTTTCCCACTCACTCTTTTTTTTTTCTCACACGCCTTTGGAAAATAAAAACTCCTACTCCACACTCACACAGCTTAACAATAGACACTCATCTTCCTCCCAACGCTCTGTCACTTCCAAGTCCTCTCTCGGTGAGTTTGCCTTCCCTCTCTTTTCTTTTTTCCTTTTTCCCCTCTCGGTCACCTCTCCTCCCCTCCTCCACCATGTCCGTCCAGCTCACCCAGTCCTACAAGGACGCGCGTGCGCCGGTCTTTCACAGCAGCGTCGTGAAGCGCCAGGTGGCCTACGACGGGCCGTTCGTCGGCACCTACCATGCCTCCCCCAGCGTCGCGGCCATCGCGGGCAAGAAGCAGCTGACGCCGGCGGCGCGTGCTGCGACGGCGGCGTCGTGGGTCGGCAAGCTGACGATGCTTGAGGTGTACGACGCGGCGGAAACCTGCAAGGCCGACGCCGCGCAGAGCCCCTTATTGCTGTGCGACTGGGAGAGCAGCGCGGCGTCGACAGTGATGACGGACAACGACATCGACGACGAGTGTGGCAGCCCGGCGAGCGTGTGCACAGCAGAGACGGCGTCGCCGCTGCAGGTCTTTGGGCAGCTGCGCAAGCACCCACACGCCCGGATGCCACTGTCTGATCGCGTGACCTTCGCCGCCCATGAGCAGGAGGATGATGAGATGAGTGTCACCACCGAGCTCGAGGACGACCTCACCGTGGCGGCGACGCTGCTGTGCAAGGACACCAAGAAGCTCATGCAGCAGAACTGCGCCGGCGACGATCGCGAGAGCAACGGCATCCTGCGCAGCACCAACAGCAGCGAGACATCCGCCAACCTCGACCGCTTTGATGAAGAGAAGGAGCGGCCGTCGCGTGCGGTGAAGGGGATTACGTCGTGGTTGAACCAGCACGTGTCCCCTCACGCCGTGGAGGAGGAAGTTCCGGAAGAGATCTTCTAAACGCCGCGTTGTATGGACGCCTAACAGCCTTCGCAGCCGCACTCGTTTCTTTTCCCCGGATCTTTTTAAAAGTGTTTTTTTTTCTAAATAATTTCCGATTTATACCGAAAGTGAGTGAGTGATGACACGCAAAAATTTTTAAATGCTGTCGCAAGGAGCGTTTTTTTTTTCTCATTTTTAAGCTGCTCGAGCTTATGACCCTCGCGCGTGCGTAACATGAAAAGGAATTTTTAAAAAGTGTGCTTGTTCGGTTTGTTCCCTTATGCGCTTTCTTTTTCTTCCCCTTTTTATGAACATCCACGGTTGTCATCACTTCAGCTAATTTTGTTTTAGTGCTCCCCTGCTTTCGTCTCTTTTTTTTCTTTTTAACGTCTTTGCTTTTCTTTTGCTTGTTCTTTCACGGTTCCAGCGGCCGGTTTCGTTGACCATGTTCATCTCACCGGGATGAGAAGGCTATCATACTTCCCCTCTTTTTTCTTTACTTTTTACGTGCAGTGTTCCTGATGACCTCTTTAACGTCCTTTAAAGTTGCTCCTTCATTACATTATATTTTTCTCTCTGCCTTACAGTGCGTTGCTGACCTGTGCCCACGTCGCCCTTCGAGGTTTTTCTCCTTCGTCTTTTTTTTTTCCTTCTTTTCCCATACACACACACAGACACATGCGGCGCCTCTCCCTGCTAACGTGACGTGGGCGAGTTCAGTGAGTGCGCTGCATGCTGGGTGTGCCTGTCTGCGTGATCTCTCCTTTTCTCCGCGAAGCGCCACAAGGCGGGGTACTGCGACGCGGCGTTACAAGAAAGGACGGGTGGCAAATCGGAGAATAAGCGATGCGGTGGACACGACAGCAGCAATCGAAGCTGAGACATGCACACTCTAAAAATATTTCTAAAAAAAAACTTCTATGTAGAGTACAGAACGCGACAGCAAAGACAAAAAAGGACAGCTGAAGAGCAAGCAGGACCGCACGCAACACCCACCATGCACTCGTGAAAGCCTCTCTCTCTCCCCCAGCTACGAGCCGCGCTGGTTTTTTTTTCCTTTTACCTTCTCCACATATCCCCAATTGGCAATCTTTTTTGTTTCATTTTGACATTATTATAACACCCTTTACCCGTAAGAAGCTCGGTTTCTTCTCCTTCGGTGATGTTCCCTAACCAAAAAGACTTTTTTTTTAATGTCGCTCTCGCGCGTACGGGCATTCCCGTTTTTTTTTTTCCCTCTCACCCCTCTCCTCTATTTTCCTCTCTTTCTTTTACACGGTCAGGATTAAAGTCGGCATTTTTATAGCCCTTTTCTCCTTTTTTTTTTCAAATATGCTTTTTAAGAAAGAGATAGAGGACGCAAAACAACAAGCGGTACGCTTACTCGTTTGTGTACTCCCTCACGCCCCTTCCTCCTCAATGACACCAATATACACAATTCTTTTTTTAATTTTTAGTCTTCTCCTCTACCCTTTTTTCTGTGTTGCTGTCGTGTTGTTTTCGTGCTCTTTGTAGGTTTTTTTTTTTGCTTGCCTTGTCGCTCTTTTTTGAGGTTCCCTTTCCTGCCTGTCAACAAAGACGGCGGATGAACCCTGCGCTTTGTATCGCTTGTGTTCCCGTTTGTTTCGATGAGCACATGTAAGTGTGTGTGTTTTTTGTTTTTTTAATTAGTATCCTTTTCCCCCGCGATCGATAATTTTCCTTTTCCAATGTAAATCTGTGCCTCACACACACACACACACAGATGCACGCGCAGAGGGGAACGGAGCAGAAGATTTGAGAAACGCTAAAACAGGAGGGGTAGAAGATAGAAATGGAAAATGCCCGTATACATCTTATTGGGTAGCCTCTTTTTTTTTTTGCTTTTCTTTCCTCGTTATCTCTGTCTTTTTCTGCTCCACTTACCTCGGCACCTCAAAATGTGTGCGAGAGCATGATGCTTACTGACGTTTGTGCCTCCTGTTTTGCTTTCCGGACACTTTTCTTGTGAAAGCAATTCTTCAACCTGCTTTCGGATTTTACCCAGCTGCCTCAAAGTAAAAAAAATGAGCAGCCTTTTTTCCCCATTTTTTTTTCCAAGTGCTTCTCTCTCTCATTGATATTTCTCAGTTTCAAGGTGCTGCCGCCCCTCACTACTTCTATCTCTCTCTCTCTATCTGTGTGTTATCTCCCAGACAGAGAGGAAGCTGGAGGATAAGTATGAACGCAGAAGAGAGAATAGAACGAGGGATCACGGTCAATTTGGTGGCCACCAAGTGCTGATGTACGCGTCTAATCCTTCCCTCCTCCCCCCATTTTTCTTTTCTCATTTTTTTTCGACTCAGGCTTTTCTTGTTTGACTCGTTTTTGGGGTTGTGACACTACCACCTCTCCCCTCCACTCTTCTCACGAGGGAAACTGCTTTTACTGCAGAACGCAGGCAATGAGAGATTCATCGGTTGTTGCGGCGTGTGTGTGCGTCTCTCCCCATTTGAGTGAGCGTGCACACGCTCTCGACCGAAAGATAGTCTTCTCCACCTGCCTACGAATACACACAGTGTCGCAGAAAGAGCTATAAATATAAAGCAGAAAAGCGCAAAAAAAAAATAATTGGAACCTTTTTTTATGTTTTTTCTTGGAACAAAAAGTGACTAAACAGAAGTGATCCTTTTACAGCGAATGGAAAAAAAAGAATACAGTAGAGCTGCTTTTCAAGTACTCATGGAAAGAGCGCGCTGTTTGAAAAAGCGGCAGGAGAAGAGCTTCTGCAAAGCGGTGTTGGCACACTCTTGATTGTTTCCTGCACATGCGTAGATGTATGTCAGGCTGGGGTGGAAGACTCGCGTGCCATTGTGGCTTCCGACTACACGCAACAAGCCCCCCGAAGCCGCACAAAGCTTCAGATGCCGAAGCCGCTCGGGTGTCTCGTGTTGGAAGACAAGTTGCGTTATGCGCCGTGCTTCTTTCCAAAAGAAAAGAGAGTTGCAGTGTATTGTGCATCTTCACCACACTGCTGCGAACGCGAGACATTTCTCCTTGACGCCCACAGTGCACTCCTACTCACACTCTTTCCTGTTTCTCTTCTTTTTCTTTGTTTCCTTCCTATTCTCGAACATGTGTATTACATTCTCTTCGGTGCGGACAAGAACGAGCAGCAAACCGCTCCGCAGCGTGGCCGCGTCATCGCAGTGCTCACTCGCACGCACACCCGCAGTCACGCCAACGTGAATGCCGACATTAGAACAGCAATTGTAGACACATCCTTTAAGTTGTTTTCTTGTTTTGCTCTCGGATTTCTACTTTTTTTTGCATTGGAGCTTCTCGCACCGTTCTCCTTTACTTGGTTCTGCGTCAGCTGTGCTTTGTTTAACTGTCTGTTTTTCTTTTTCTTCTTTAAAGTCAAAGCCAAGGGGCGAAGCGCGAGTTGGCGCTATCCCGCACACACATACACGCACGCGCACACGCACGGAGACGGCAGCCGTGAAATAGAATTTCCCCCCACAAACGCAAAAAAAAACCACTACTTCCTCCGGCCTCTCCAAAATCTCTTTTACACAATAGATAGATACGTTAATATTGACTTTTTTGTTACGTCATTTGCACGTTGTGTTTTGAACCCCGTAATTACCTGTGTTGTTGCGCACTTTCTTTCGCCCATCTGATATCAATCGCCAAGCCACCCGTTTCAGCTTCTTCGCTGGCGTAGGTCCTCTACATACGCACACACACATCGAGATCGATGGAGGACTCACCTGCGTCTGCCGAGCAGCGTGCTCGCCTTCTTGAGCTGGAGGCACGACAACAACAGCTGAAGCGACTGTGCGAAGAAGCCCTCAAGGAGGACGAGGAGCACCAGCATATCTTCCAGCAGCTGGAGGAGCACAACATGACTTCGTCCACCGCGGGCTCCTTCCGCGGCGTGGGCAGCGGCACGGCAACGGCCCCGCCAGCCCGACCCGCCGCCGCCGCGGACGATCTGATGGACGACTTGATGACGGGTGAAGTGCGCTCCTTCCGCGACCCCAACAGCATCACCCGCGCCTCCTCCACCGGAAGTGTTGGTGGAGCAGCTGGGCAGACGGGCTTTGCACCGTACACACGCCGCGCCTCCGTGGACCGTCCGACCATGACGCGGCTGGACAGCGCCTACCGCCCACCCACCTACCCCACACCGCCGGACAGCGGGGAGTCGAGCTCCGGCCCGCTGCCACCCCCGCCCCCACCACGCGCCACGCTCTACGCCTCGACGCGGCAGCCACGACACGCACCACCCACCTCCACCCCCCTCCATCCGTCAGATCCCTTCTTGAGTGCCGGTGCTGCATCCTCTGCTGTTCCACCTCCCTGGAGACGGAGCGGCGGCGCCGACGCAGCAGAAGCACCACCACCACCACCAGCAGCAGCGGCAGCGTCGCGTCCGGCATTAAGCAGCCCGTATGCCGGCACCGCTGCCTCGCCGCGAGCAGCATCGTCCTACGGGACCTCTCCCAAGAACAGCACTGCTCCTCTCTCCTCCCCTAGTGACAACAAGATGCGACCCCCGCCTCCACCACCGCCGCTGCCGACGGAGCGCAGTCGCAGTCTCAGCCACAGTGTACCGCTGAACGATCGCTTTCAGCGCAGTGGCGACTACCACGTCCACGCCGCCCCGCCGCCCCCGCCACCGCCGCCACGTCTGTCAACCTCGCCAACGCAAGCGCAACCGTCGCCGCACTCGGTAACGTACACCCGCGCACGTGTGGGGCTTACATCGCCGTCTGCCGCGACGCAGCCACCACCACCACCACCACCGCAAGGCCACGCCGCACTCGTTTCTCCGGACGAGGTGTCCGACAAGCTCCCGCCACCGCCGCCAAGCCGCACACGTGGGCTCCATACCACGCCAGAGAGCCGCACAGGGCTTACGGAGAAGTACCGGAGCCCTTTCCTTTATTCTAGTCCACATGCACGTTCTTCAATGCCACCGCCACCGCCACCGCCGCCGTCGGCGAGAGTGTTAACGTCGCCCTCCGCAGCGAGTGGCCTGCCTCCCCCACCACCACAGGAGCCGTCTGACGCCACCCGCGATCGCGACTCGCTGCTCTCCACCACGTCCACTGACAACGACATCGCGCGTTGGCGCCACCAGCTGCGACATGCCGACACCGCTCTGCGTAGCAGCCCGAAGAGAGCGAGAAACCACACCGCCGGCGGCAGCTGGGCAGAGATGCAAAGCCGCACCGCCGCCACCACGCAGCGAGGCCTGCAGCGGCAGTTTGACGCAGCAGCGGCAGCAACCGCCTCGAGTCTGGATGGTGCGCGGCGGGGTCGTGTCGCTCCGCCTCCCCCGCCACCGCCGCCGCTGCCCGGCTCACCTCTGAGAGGTGGTGGGATGCCGTCTCCTCCGCCTCCTCCACCACCGCCCTTAGAGGACGACAGCGACAACACGCGCTTCAGTAGGTGGGACGCAGTCCCTCTGTCACCGAGCAGCAAGCGAGCCGAGGGAACACACCTGCGGCGCTACTTTGCCTCGGATACCAAGCCAGCGCCACGCAGTCTCGACGACTACCTTTACTCAGGCACCGCGACGAGTCCGCGGAGTTGGCGGTCGACGGGGCAGCGAAGGGGGCAGCGGGAACAGCAGCAGGAAGACGCCCTTCACCAACGGCGCTCCACGCCCTCTGCGACGACGGCAGACTGGAGCGTTAGGTCCGACACACGTGGCGCCGCAGCTGCAGCCGCCACCGACCGCACCGCCGCCGCCACCGCGCTGCACTACGACACAAGCACGGCGGATGAGAGCTACGAGACGGCGATGTTTCACGGCGCGCCTGTGTCCTCACCGCCACCGCCACCACCGCCACCACACGTGCCTCAGTGGCCTCCACGCGACGAGGCAGACGTTGCGCATGCAGGGGATGCGACGAGTGCACGGCAGCCTCCCGCACCCAAGACCCGGAAGAAGCCGTCACACCCGTATGGAGAGACTTTCCCCGCACAGCGGCCCGTCGCACCGCCGATGCCGCCACCCGCCGCACCGAGCAGCACAACCTCCACAGGGCCTCTCCTTGCTGCCCTCTACGCCCAGCAGCACCGCAGCGCCTCCGCAGGACTCAACAGCAGCCGTCACTCCGTGTGGGAAACAGAGGCGCCAGCAGCAGCAGCAGCAGCAGCAGCAGCAGCAGCACCGGCGGCAGTTCAGCATTTGCCAGCGGCTGCCACTAGCGAGTTCTTCGACATGGGTCCAGAGAAAGAAGCGCTTCTCGCGCTCTTGCAGGAGAGCACCCGTCGACCGGCAGCTGGTGGGGGCAGTACGGGTCTACATGCGCAATCGCCACCACCTGATCGTGGCACGGCACCTCCCGCAGCTGCTGCCGCTCCTGCTGCTGCCGCACAGCCTGCAAAGCCCTTTACATCGTCACGGTCGCCGTGGGACGCACATGGCGATGTCGCGTCGATGCAGGCAGACCTGGCCAAGGTGCCCGACCCCACCTCCCCGACCTCGCCTTGTCGTCTCTCCGCGACTGGGCATGGCGTCGGTGTTCTTCCCGGCGTATCATCCGTTGCTGGAGGGCCGCAGCCGCAGCAGTCACGTACGACACTCACGACAGCGGAAAGTGGCGCACCACAGCTGCAGCGGCAGTGCGACGAAGCACAGGCCAAGGCCGAGGCCCTCGCCCGCCACCTCGTCAAGGCCATCACCGACCGCAAACTCCTGCAGAGTAACGTGGAGGAGTTGGAGCAGCTGGTGGAAGAGTGCAACGCGGAGGTGGGCCGCCTGCAGCACATAGTAGAGGAGCAGCACCAGAACGCCTCGACCTCGCTTGGGGTGCAGGCCGCGCTGCGTGCCAAGGAGCGCGAGGTTGCAGTTTACGAGGATGAGATACGCAGACTGAACGGAGTGCTGGAGGACCACCTCGCCCGTACGTCCACCACGCAGCAGCGGTTGCAGCAAGGCGTGAGCCAAAGCCTCGTGACGAAGGAGGCGGAGGTGGAAGCGGCGATGGCGGAGGTCGGCATGGCGCACCTCGCCCAACAAGAGGCCGAGGAGAGGGCTGGGCAGTTGGCGAACGAGCTCGAGACAGCGGTGGAGCAGATTCAGTTTCTGGATGAGCGTCTCGCCGAGATGGAGAGAGCGGCTGCGGCGGCGCAGTTTGAGAAGGCCAACGCACACCTTCGTGGCGGCATTGAGAGCAGCAGTGTGTTGGCGGTGGACAGCGCCGCCTTCAGCGCGACATCGCTGCCGCTTGCCCTCCCCTCCGCTGAGGAGACCCGCACGTGGCCGGTGGAGGCGCGGCGGGCGATGGCGCAGATGGTCGCACAGGCTCAAGGCCTCCTCCAGCAGAACGCCGAGAGCGAGCGCCACGCTGCGATGCGGCTGCAGCACGTCGAGCACACCTGCACGGAGCTGCAGCAGCACCTGCGCCGCCGTGACGAGGAAGTAGAGCGGGCCCGGCAGGCCTGCCAGCAGCTGGCGCGGGAGAAGAGCGTGCTGCAGGCCTGCGGAGAGCAGTGGCACCAGCAGCTGCAGGAGGTGAAGGAGGACGCGCAGCTGGTGTCGGAGATGATGCGCACCGCGCGCGACGATGCCGAGGAGGTGTACATCAATTCTCGTGTCGCCGAGGAGCGTGTGGTGGAGCAGAAGACGGCGGCTGCGGCGGCGAGTCCCTTCCGCACTGCGCCTGCGCCGCCGTCACCACCGCTGGTGGAGGTGGGTACGCTGCAGAAGACGGCGCGTTTTGCCCAGCAGGTGATGAACGACTTCCACGCCGTGGCCCGCTTCCTTTCCAGTCTCCGCTCCATGGAGATTGGGGACCGCAACGGCTATCAGATCCTGCAGAGCATCGCGACGGGTCGCAGCCCCGCAGAGGGGCTCTTCATCACCGCCGACGACGCCGCCACGCCAAAGCGGCTGCGGGAACAGCTCTCGCCCGACGCGACGACAGAGGCGCGGCGACGCGTGAAGGAGAAGAAGGCGCGTGTGCTGCGGGCCGTCGAGCGTGCCCTGAAGCTCGAGGAGACACAGGTGGTGGTGGCCCCGCTGCCGCTGCAGAGCAGTCGCAGTGGCAGCAGCACGATGCGGAGTGACCCAACGCGTGACGCGTCTCCGCCGGTGGTGATTCAGCTCGGACTGCCTCCTCGCGCTGAAACGGAGCGTGTGGCGGTGGTGACGGAGGTCGTGACGGCGCCTCTCACCCCCGCTGCTGAGATCGACGTCGATGACGAGCCGGACGCTTTCGTCGACGACGTGGCCGACGCCTTCGAGCCCGAAGTAGAAGTGGCGGCATCAGCGCTGCAGCCCGCCCGCCTCGGCAGCTACAGCTACCGTGGGGGCAGCAACGGGATGGTGCACAGCGACCTGCGTCGTGAGCCGGCGGAGAGCGGCTTCACCGGGTCGCACAACTCGTCCCAGGCAACACCGCTGATCTCGCAGTCGGCGTCGGCGACGACGCGATTTGCCACCGCAACCGCTGCTCCGCCTCCTGTACCGGTACCTCCACTCGTTCCTCCTGCAGTCGTGATCGTTCCCCCAATCCCAACCGCATCGCTACAGCAACAGCAGCAGCGGCGTCCTTCGTTAACGCGCTCACCTCGCACCCCCGTTCCGCTCGCCGCAAGTGGTGTGCCGGTGTGCAGCGCGCTCTTCATGGGCGATGCAGCCGAGCAGCCCAGCTCCGCAACCGCACCGCCGACTGCTGCGGCTACTGCCGCTGCCGCTGCTGCCTCGCCGCAGACGCCGCCTCCTCCGCCGTCCGTCTCCCGCCCGCTGCGCCTCTCTGCGTCCCCCTCGCAGCCGCAGTCGGACGCAAGGGAGGAATGGGCCGATAAGAAGACAAGCGCAGTCGCGCCGCCCTCTGCGACAGGCGGGGATGCCGAAGACACGGCAACGGCCGATCGCCTCGACGTGCTCTCCACGCCGCTGCAGGAGAAGAAGGCCCGCGTGCATCGCGACGCGTCCACCATCACCGTCGTGTCGTCGCCCTCGCTCAGCCTGCAAGCCTCAGAGTGGCTCACGAGCCCGCCAGAGTCACAGCAGCCGCCCTCTCGGACGGAGTTGTCGACGGACTCAGAGACGCCAGCACCGCCCTTTTCTTCAACTGCTGCTGCTGCTGGTGATGCACCTAGCTCCGCCCAGCAATCACCGCCGCCCGCAGAGAACAACGCCCTCTCTTCTCTTGTGGCCCCTGCGTCTGGCATGGTGTCCCGCGCACAAGCGAGGGAAGGTGAGGCAACGTCGGTGCACCGCCAAAGCACACCGGAGCGGCCGCCACCGCAGCGGCCATCAATGCAGCTGCGAAGCCCTAGTCAGGACGAAGACGCACCACCGCCAACACACACACGTCTGCGCTCACCCACACCCGACCGAGCGCCACGTCCGTCTCTTGACGTTGTCACCTCTCCCTTGGGCCCACCACCGCGGCCGTCGGTGAACTCGGTAGACGAGCCGCCACCGCGCGCAGTGCGGGAGGACAGCACGCCGTCGCGGATCGGCTCGCACCCGAAAGCGCGGAGCACAACCGCACGTCCGCCCTCCACCCCGCCCGGCGCGTCCCTCCGCCCTGCGCCGTCCACTGCACTACACGACGGAGATTCGAAGACAAGTGCGCAGGGCCGCGCAGGTGTGCGTCGTGCTGCGAGTGAGCAGAGCAACAACGACGACGACGAGGCGACGCTCTTTTTCCGTGAGCCGGCACGTGGTGTGGTGCACGAGGTGGCATCGCCGGAGAGCAAGTCGCATCATGAAGATGCCGCAGGAGAAGTGGATGCTGAAGAAGAGCGGGTCGAGGTCGATCTGCTGCAGGATGACTTTGTGATGCCGTCGAGCAAGATAGTGGCTGCCGCACCACCAGGCACTCTTACACACGCCGCTGTGGTGCAGAGAGCGGAGGACAAGGCCGTCGTAGCACCACCTCCGCCGCCACTGCTGCCACCTCCACGCTCTCCGACAGCGGCCAGCGAGCAGACTACCAAGGACGCCGAGTTGCCGTCGGCTCCTTCGGCAGTTGCGGCGCAACAACCACCGCACAGCGCACCAGATGGCAGCGAGAAGAGTGGCACCAAAACGAAGGAGGAGCGATCGCGATCGCCACGGTCGCGGCGTGTGGTGGACGCCGACGACGACGACGACGAGCCCTCGCTGCAGTTCGCCGCTCCACCACTGCCCCCACCCCGCCCCGCAGCTTTTCCGCATCCCCTCAGCGCGGAGTTGGCAGAGGCGGACGGCGCACCACACGCACTTTCATCCTCCTCCGTATCCCCCACGGACCCTGACGCACCGAAGTGGCCGTCGCATCGCCCGCTGCACCAACCCCGCCGCCCACAGCCGTCCGATGCCGCGCCAAGTTTATCCACTGCACGCAGCACTGGCAGCATCAGTGGTGGTGGTGTCGCCCCACCGCGGCTGCAGCGCTCCACCTCACCCTCGCCGTCCTCCTCTGCTACTCTGGTTGGCCCTCCGGTGCCGCTAAGCAGCCGCAGCGAAGCATCAAAGCCGCGCCGTGCGTCATCGGCGTCGCGTGACCGCGGTGTGCCGGATGCGACGCCGACGCTGGCGGAGCCGCAGCGGGCCGCCCCTGCGAGCCGACCAGAGCCGACTGTGTCAGCAGCAGCAGCGGCATGTGCCAGCAGGAGCAGCAGTAGCGATGCGGTGGTGGAGGAAGTGCGCGAGGCCGTGGAAGCAGCCGAAGAAGAAGACGAGGTGGTCTCGGAGCTGCAGGTGCGCAGTGGGACAGCGACGCCGCACCGCGGTGCATCTCGTGTTCCCGTGGCCGTTGTGGCAGAGCAGGTGGCAGAAGACGAGGAGGATACAGAGCCGGTGTTGCGGCGCTCTGGGAGTAAGGCCAGTGTGCTCTCCCAGCCGCAGCAGACACCCGGCCGCCTTCTATCGAGCGGGGCCGCCACCGCCACTCCAGGCAGTCCCCCCGAGAGTGAAGCAGCGCATCTTGAGCCACAGTTGCCGCAGCAGCCACCCATGGAGTACACAGCACCCGCAGCACCTGCCTCGAGCGGCATTGGCCTTCCTCATGCCATGCGCAGCGACACAGTGGAGCAGACGAGCATGAGTCTTTCACAGCCTGCAGATCCGCTGCCGGCAGCACCTGGCCGGCCTCGCGAGCAAGACAGAGGAGACCGCAGCAGCAGCAGCGGCGCCACCACGCCCCGCCGAGCCGCGCGCAGTGGTGGAGGTGGTGCGGGCAGCTGTAGCAGCAGTGGACCTGCCACGCTGCCAACGATTAACGTGGATGCGCCGGAGTCGAACACGCTCAGCCTGCGTCGCGCCTCTCCCACGCCTCTTCCTTCTGCCACGGCTCCGCCTGCCCCGCTGACGCACCAGTCGTCTACGCCAGTGGTGACGGAGGCCGTGTCGAGTCTGCCCTCCTCTCCGCGGAGCCGCAGTGGCCCATCCGGCGCTCACACCCCCAGCAACTCCTCTCTCACGACCTCCCCTCGGCCAGAGACGGCGAGTGCGGCGAGGCGGCGCGATGATGTGACGCGCATTCTCGAGCGCATTCGAGCCAAGCGAGAGCAGGAGCAGGAGCGCAAGTCGGGGACGGCTACCCCGACAGTGGCGACGGCGCGGAGCCCTTCGTCGTCCTCGCCGCTTGGGAGTGACAACCCCTCCTTCTTGGTGGAGTGAAGGCGATGGAGAAAAGGAGGAGCTTTCAGGGTAGGTCGCTGTGATAAAACGCGTTTCTTCCGCGGAGGATCGTGGATGCAGAAGGAAGCCGCGGTGCACCGTTGTGTCGCGCCTTACGTGCTGTCCTCTGCTGTTGATCTTGTGTATTACTAGCTTCCTTTTTTGTTCACCTTTTTTTTTTACTGAAACCTTTTTATTTTTTGCCAATAGATCTGTGATACTATCACCTCTGTGTTGCGGTCAGCCGTGCTTCCTCAGCTTCACCACACACTTTTTTTTTTCTCGGAGCCTCACACTCAACAAAGAAATTTTAAAAAAAAACGAAGAAGGATGTGCAACTGATGAATTGGCGAGCTTCTCTCTGGCGGGTGCATGGCTGCTACAGCTCACTGAGAGAGGAATTAAACGAAGTCACGTACAGTAGTGCATCTTTACCAGACTTCTCCACAAACATGTTTTTCTCTCTTTCTTGGCATTGCCGAAAAATTTGGGAGACGCGATGTACTTGTCAACAACAAAGCGGGGCGACTACCTGACTCGGTCAATCATGTGTGTGCAGCAGAACAAGGCGGTTTTGATGTTTTCTTGTCCTCTTACTCTCCTCATCTTCTCCATCCATTTGACTTGCTCCTTAAACACTTCACGTGCTTTTTCTCGTATCTTTATGTTCTAATTGGTGGAAAGTAAAAAAGCGCTCGCTGCGTCCCGTCATCCCAGCAAGCCCTCTGTCTGTGCAAAGCCATTACGCCGGCTCATCGCAACGGCTACTGCGTCTCTCTATCTATCACACTTTTCATTACTTTCCTTTCCTCTTAGAGGCGGCTAGAACACCACACTCTTGTACCTGTATAGGTGGCGGTTAGCCGATAGATTCCCCACCCACATTTTTTCTCTCTTCGATTTTCTGTACCTGTCGGGGTGATACCGTCGAGCGTACGTGTGAACTGTATCCTTACATCGTTAGTAATTCCCGCACATAGAGCCTGTCGCACTCATTTAGATTACACAGAGCGTATTTTTTTTCTTTTTTGATCTCACATAGAACACTTGTGCAGTTCGAGCACATAGCATCACCTCAATGAAGACGGCAGCCAACTTCGGCGACACCTCCTTGGCGGATGTGGACTCCATCGACACGCCACCACGCGTCTCGCCGTCGCCGTCACCGCTGCTGACGACGGCAGCCTCAACCGCTGCTGCAGCAGGAGGGCGGAAGAGCGCTGCTGCTCGCCACCGCGGCAACGACATGGAGGACATCTTCGACTCGCACACCTCCTCCGCCTCCGAAGGGGAGGAGCGACAATCGCTTGAGGAACGTGTGCAACCTAACGCAATCGACAGCGCAGCAGTACCAACGACAGTGAGGGAAGGTAGCGGGGGGAGCACCACAACGGCGACGACAGCATACTCCTCTCTAGGCAGTGCAGTGCGCACCCGTGTGCCATCGAAAGAGATGCTTTACTGCCATCGCAGCAGACGCAGCAACAGCAATCGAAAGGCACAGATACCTATTAGTGAGTTGCGCGGGTCGTCTCCGCCACGCATGGCAGAGCACACGAACGCCGCCGCTGCTGCTGCCACTCCCGCTGCTGCTGCCCATCCTGCGGCAACAGCTCTGGCTGGGTTGTACGGCGGTCCCGCACCCACCACTGCTGCGGCTCCCGCACAGGGCAGCAGTTTCCAGCGCACGGCCAGCGTCGGGTCTGACGCGTTGCTGCAGCGCATGAAGAACAAGGAAAGGGAGTTTGACGCAAAGATCCACGTCATCCACGACACCTTTCAGAGCGCGGGAGAGCAGCTGGTGATGCGCGACTCCATCATCGCTCAACTGCAGGACGAGCTGGCAGCGCTGCGCCGCGAGTGCAGCCGAATCCCCACTGAGTATCAGGCACGAGAAGAGCAGCTGCTCTTGCGGGTGGAAGAGGTGACGCGCGACCTGCGCGATGAGCAGAAGCGCGTGCGGCAACACCGGCGCAGCGCCGACGAGGAGGTAGCGCGGATGCGGGCTGCCCTTGCGAGTGCGGATCAGCAGCTCGTACAGCAGCAACGCGTGTCGGACGACCTACTGCGCCAGCTCCGCGCCAGCGACAAGGCACTGCACGAGGCGAAGGTGAAGCACGCCGCCGCGCTGCAAGAACACCGACAAGCCTACGAGCAGAAGCTCGCCGAGGTGGAGCGTGGGTACCGCGCAGCGGAGAAGGATCTGGCAAAGGCCCGCGCGCGCGGTGAGGAGGCGGAGAGAGACCGCGCAGAGAGTCAGGCGCGGCTGCTGGAGCAGGAGTTGGACAGCCGTCGGAGACACACTTCCAATACCCACAAGGCAAAGGCGTTCGAGTTTGAGAAGACGGCGCTGCGGGAGGAGGTGGAGGCGGTGCGGCTGAGCATGGCGCGCCTGCTGCACCTTCTTTCAGAGGTGCCCGCCTTCGCAAACTACCTTCAGTGGAATGAGCTGAGCAGCGAGTTTGTCTTCCTCGGCTACCCGACCCGGTACTTCGCGGAGCGAAACGCGCCGCGCAGCCGACAGGCGAGCCGCCACACCTCTCCCGTGCGTCGCCGAGACAAGGGTCGATCATCACCCGCTGCAGCCTCTGTACGGGACGAGGGAGAGGAGGAGGAGCGCAGCGGCGAGTACGACGGCGTTGGCGTGCATCGGCTCAGCCCTGGCACAGCCCGGCGCTCTGTTTCCCCTGCTGTCTACTATCAGGACGTCAACGTGTCGGGCGGCTCACTTGGTGGGACAGGCGTCGAGGACGGCGTTTACGCCGGCGTGGCCTCGTCGCTCTCCAAGAATGTGTGGCTAAACGGCCGCTGGGCACAACAGATGATGGACATTATTGCGGCGGAGAACAACTTCACGCGGCTGAAGCGCATCAAGCTGCTGGAGCTGGAGGAGGCGGCGCAGCTGAGTGAGCAGCTGCCTTCTGCCCGTGACGTGCTGGAGTGTCGGCGGCCTGAGCACGACTACTGGATCCCTTACGCAGTCTTCACCGAGGCGCAGCGCTTTAAGAACAAGTACTACCCGAAGCTGCCCGCTGTCTCGCACTTTTATCCCTTTCTAATTCAGCTAAACAAGATTTGGCGGGCACGGCTCCACGACCGTCTCCGTGTTCGTCAAGGCGAGCGGAAGAGATCCCCGCAACAGCAGCAGCAGCAGCAGCAGAATGAGTCGTGTAGTGACTCGTCGTTTGCTGATCGACGCAGCGGTGGTCGAGCTGCACAGGTGGCGGGGGAGGTGAACAGTCGCGTCGTGAGCCGCAGTGGCACCGCGTATCAGCTCGCAGGTCAGCGCTCGGAAGCGCTGCTGCAGCAGCTTCTCTCCCACTGCGAGTCCCGCGTCAACGCGCTTCACGCCGAGCACCACCGCCTACGCCGCGAGGTGCGACTCCACATTAGCAGCCAGCGCACCCTCCAGCTCTTCCGCGTGTACGATGAACTCGTCCGCGGTGCGCATCGCAGCCTCGTTGAGTTGGCTGAAATTGCGAGTGAGCTGTACGACGGCATCGCTGCTGGAGCAGCAGCAGGAGGAGGATCAAGCAGTGGAAGCAGAGAGGCCGAGGCGCGCAGAGCCGCTGCGGCAGACGCGCTTCGTAGGGAGCAGCTGATGGCAGAGATGGAGGCCGAGGCCGGCGCTGCCGTGGACGCGCGTGACCGCCTGAGCTGCGTCGTTGAGCGCACCTGCGAGCGGGTCTGCGCCGTTGGTGACACCCTCTCTGCACGCATGACCTCCTACTACAGCGACCTGCACCAGCTGATCCAGATGCTGCACAGCCACCTCCGCGACCTGCGTGCACGCAGCGGCGTAGACGAGAGCGATCGCAGAGCACCGGTTAGTAGCAACGCTCTAAAGAAGGGTCTGCGAGATGCCCTGGAGAAGCAGTACGGCGCGGTCCGCGCAGCACCAGAAGAGGACAGCAGCGGCACAACGCCACAGCAGCGGGGCGAGACACCGATCAGTGGAGAGTCCATGTTAAAGCTTGCCGCAAGTTTCCTCGATTTCGGCGATGAGATGCGGAAGGAGGTGGCGGATGCGAGTGCCGCCCTTCACGACATCGCCCAGCAGGCCATGGCAGCTGCGGAACAGCTACAGCAGCAGCGGGAAGAAGAGGAGGAAGAAGAAGCGTAAAGCAGGTCGCAAGGGAGAAGTGCACTGTTTACAAAGCTTCTCTTTCTTTTATGTCACACGTCTCCCGGTGACACCTCGGCACCAGATAGACGGCAGTGCAGTTGCGTTAGATGCCACTGGCCGGCTCTTCGCACTAGAATCCAATGGGAGAAGAAAACAACAACACATGAAAAGACTTCAAGACGACGCACACGCAGGCAGAGAAAGGAGAGTCTTTACACGTAACCGCTTTCTTTTCCGATTTCGTTGCATAGTGACCGAAAGAGGAGCGTGGAGTGGAAGACTTGCATCGACTCTATTTGTTACGTTGTCAGCATGTGATGCTTGAATTGCGTAGCATCGGTTTGAAGCTAAATGAGGGCGTACAAACAAAGACAGATTTTTGATTGCTGACTCCTGCTACGTCATGACTATCTCTCGCTTCTCTTCCGTCGTCGCTTTTGCTTTTACACGCAGCTCACAGATTTCAAAAAAATATATATATTGGATAGCTAAGGTCATCCATTACAATCATCGTCAAAACAAGTCGTGCCGGCATACCAACGCAGCCGGCTCACCGCATATCCCTTATCGCTTGCATTCTTCCTCATTGGTGAGACGGCGGTCGAACCAGTTTTATTTTTCTCTTTCTAATCCTCTGTTATCTTCTGCGGCTCTTTCCTTCACAAAGAAGGTGCGAGTCTGTCGAGACTTGTTTCTCGTCACAGGCCCACATAAACAGCACAAGCAACTTACTGCATTTGACGCAGTACGACACTCCACTATTTCGCGACAGAAAAAAAATATGGCACCCACCCGCGGCGGCGTACACTCCGTCGCTGATCAGCTCTCCTGCATCGCCGCCTACTTCTCTGCCGCCCCACAGCGCCGCCTGCAGCACAAACAGTCGCACGGACGCCTGCCCCTCGCGTGGGTGGCCACCTCCCCGTCTGCCCGACTCGTAGCAGAGCAGCACAACGCGTGGGTCGTGCTGCCCTTCGACTCCAGCGCCCTCGCCGGATGCCCCTATGCGACCGATGACTACGAGGAGAACTCTTTTGGCGCCGCGCTGGCCAACGCCACAACGCCGCTCTTCTTGTTGAAGGATGCCCTCGGCCTCGGAGAGGCGCCAGCGGCAGCGGTCGCCAGCGCGAGCGCGATGAGCGAACGGCCCTCGGCGGAGGTCAAGGACACCGGCGCTGCGGCTGCTGCTCTGCCGACCAAGAATATTTTCTCGTGGCTCAGCCAGGCAACGGAGAGCCTTGCCGATGTCGACCACGCCGCCTCACCTGTTGAGCCAGAGAAGACGCCGCTCATGGGCACCTCTCGCGCAAAGCCACCACCGCAGAAGGCGACACGACCAGGAACCGGCTTGAGTGGACCAAAGGTGGAAGACCCGCTGGAGGCGGCACGCAGCTGTGGTGTACACGTGGCAGGCGTGACCGCAGTGCTTGTCTCGGGCGTGCATCTCTACCAGGACCACCTCTCGCGCATCTCGAACAGTGCAGCCGCACCTTCCACGAACAAGGCAGACGAGCGGCGGGTGAACCCGTCCGGCACGCTTCTCTTCTCCTCCACGACATGCTGCGGTGGCTCGGTGTCCTCGCTGCTGTCCGTGCCACCCAACGCGGCGGTGTACGACGCCATCCCCTCCCGTGCCGATCCGCAGCAGCACAATGCAGCTGAAGCCAACGGAACAGCAACGAGGAAGAGGCGGCCGAGCATATTTCGCGACGGCGCCGAGCTGCACGACGACGACGGCGGCGCGGTGGACGAGACGGCGCACGACCCGCAAACCGCCGCTTCGGTGTTCACGGTGCAGCAGGTCAACGAGCTGCATCAGCAGGCGCGAGAGGGCAAGACGGCGGACGAGGTGTACACGACGGTGTGGTACCGCCATGTCTTCGTGGACAACGAGGAGGCCACCGGCGATGTGCTCTGCGGGGTGTCGCAGTGGTGGCTGCAGCGTCCAGTGCGTGTGCAGGAGATGCCCACCACCAACTTTACTGCTGCCGCTGCTGCGTCACACCGCACCACTCCGCTCGCCGCTCCGCCTCTCTACGTAAAGTTTGTGGCGAACATCGGCGCCGACCTCTGGTGGCCGCACCGCCTCCTCTCAGTGGTGCATCAACGCGCCGCTGAACACCCGTGGCACGCCACGACGCTGCTGCGGTGGTTGGCGTTCCTCTGGGTGCTGTGCGCCGTTGTGTTGGAGAGCCTCTTGCACGGCGTCCCAGAGGTGCCTGCGCACCACGCCGGGGCCACACACGGCGCCGCCCTTGTTACCTCCTTCAACGCTCTCGGGGCGGTGTACGGCGGGAGCGATCAGCTGGCGGCGCTCGACGTCAGCCACACGGCGGTGCGGGGCGTGCACGTGCTCTCCTGCGCCGTGGGCAAGGTGACGAGCATGCAGACACGCCAAGAAACAGACGGGGCAGCGCTGCAGCCTCGACGTGCGGCGGACCGCTTCGTTGCCTTGGATGTTGCCGGTTGCATTCAGCTGCATCACCGGAAGGGGGAGCTAAACGCGGCGCAGGCGCTCCTTGACTCGCTCCACACCCACTGTGCCGATCTCGCGCCAACAGCATGGAAGGACACGTCTTCGTCTCCCTTGCCACTCGTCGACCTCCTCACGACGCTCTCGCTGCGCCATCTCAAGACGTGTGCGGCGCGCTCCGCCGCTGGGCTGGGCACGGCTCTTCTCAGCCACCACGGGAGCCTTACCTGGGTCAGCGGCGCGGGCTGCAGCCTTGACAACGCAGCCCTGCACGAACTAGGCAACTACGCCCTTCTCGCTGAAGCAGTGGCCGCCATCCGCGCTCCATCGTCTCCACCCGCTGCCACTGACTCGCCAACTTCGTCGTGCTCCATCTGCGCCATGGATCTGACGAGTGCCCTGAGCCTCGACGACCTCAACCCTGCCGGCTACCTGGTCCACTTGGAGCAGCTCCTCGTTCCCTTCACGTACGTGACGGACGACGGCATAGCGCTGCTCGACGGCCACACGTTTCCGCGCCGTCTCAGCGAGTACCTTGCGCTGTGCAAAGCGGAATACACCTCAAGTCTTTCTCTGTCGACGCAGGCTTTGGTGAAGGACGTGATAGCATCGCTGGAGAGCCTCACTGTTGCCGCTGCGCCGTGGCCGTCTGAAAACGGAACTCATCGTCCTGCCTCTGCTGCTGCTGCTGCTGCTGCTGCTAACGCCTCCCACCACGATATCATCGAGGCGTTGCATCAGCGCTTTCGCTCTCACCTCTACCAGATTGACTTTACATACTGCAGCTTCCTTTCCAGCATAAATCCGCTCGTGCGTCAGCAGCGGCTAGAGTTGCTGAACATGAGCCAGACTCGCCTCAACAGGGCGGGTCTCTTCTCCGGTGCGGATAGGCGCCACGCCGGACAAAATTCCTCTGCTGAGGTGCACACGCCGCCACTGCGCCTCTTTATTGCTGAGATGTGTGAGCACCTAAGTGACCTGCGCGGCCTCGCTCACCTCACCACGCTGGAGTGCGTCGTTGTCCGCAGCGGCTCCCTCGGAGATGACGGCCTGCGTGCCCTGTGCACCGCGGATATGAAGAACCTGCAGCTGGTGGACCTCAGCTACTGCGATCGTCTGCACCACGTCGGCTGTTTGGCGGATCTGCCAGCCCTGGACACGCTTATTTTGGACAGCACGGATGTCCTGCCGGCGGAGGTGCGGCTGCTGCGCGGCAGCCGCTCGCTCGAGACCTTGTCTCTCCGCTTCTGCTCCGAGTTCGCCTTTGTTGGCAAGGACAAGAATGACTTCGAGGCCGCCTTGGGTAAGTTCCCCAGTTTGAAGCACTACGTGTACGAGGACTTAGTCGGCGACGATGAGCTCCGAAAGAAGACAGACTAGTTTTCTTCATTTCGTGGCGAAAGAAAGGAAAAACAAGTTGCATATTATTTCTGCTGTTGTGTTCTTTTAGCTTGTGTGTTGCCTTTGTCGTTGGTGCTAAAATGCCTGCACGATCCGCACGACGGATGTGCGTTGGCGCGTGGAAGGGGGAGGTAGTCGAGGCGACGAAGGCGTCCCGCCGTTCTTCTCCTGTAGTTTGTGTACTTGTGTGTTTCATGCATTGGGTAGTCGAAGCGAACTGCTGACGTTAACTCTAGATTTCTTTCAGCCTATCAATACTCTTTTAGTTGTTTTTGTGTGTGTGTGTCTAAGAGTCGCGATGCAGCGTCACGAATGGTGGATCGCAGACTCTGTATCTTTTGCCAAATTTCTTGGTGTTGTTGTTAGTCTTCCTCTTCTTTTTTTATCTTCGTCTCTCGGCTTCTTGTGAAGAGAAAGGGGAAAGGAAGGAAGAGTGTTGCTGTCTTCTCGATCTAGCTGTGCGTCTGATGAGCCCCTCCCTCAAAAAGAAAAAAAAAAGGCACGTAATCTTCTCTCACCCACAATATTTTTTTGTTCCCCATGTCTCGATCTTCTCTTGTCGAGTCTTGCCACTTGTCAACCACACCACCAACTACTTCTCTTTTTCTTTAATTTTCTCCTCGTAAATAAATGTGTGCGTCTTGTGCTCTTTGTTTTTATCCTGGCGTGAGCATGGCTGAGAGCTTCGCTTCCCCCTACCATTCCGACAATTATAATAATATTAAAAAAAGTGTAAGAAAGAGGTGTTTGTGTTTATGTGTAGCTATAATAGACTGTGGTTTCATTTATATCAGCCTGATCTTTTGTCGGTGCGTGCACTGTTGCGCATGTGGTCAAACGCTTGATGTCAATGCTCTGCTTCTTTCTCCCCTTTTCTTTACATATCTCACCTCTCCTCTCTTCTCCTTCTGCTGCTTGTGTTTTTTTTTTCCCCCTCTTTGAAATGACATTGCTGCTTCTCCTGCGAACAATTAAACAAAGAGGAAAGGAAAGTGAAACGTATTTTGTGAAGCACTTTATTGACTGCCATCTTCTATTATCTCTTCCTGTTGCGGTTAAAGCCATTTAGTGTGTTGCTGCGTTGCGCATTCAGCTCATCAGCATTCTTTTTTTATTGATCACATCTACTCCTATTTCGTGTTGCGTGCCTGCTGTGCTCACTGCAACACACAACAAGACAGAGGCGCAAGCCATCACTCAGATTTTCTCATCCAAGCAGCGACGCGTGTGTGCAGTACGCGGCGATGGCGTTCAACATGATGCAGGGTGGCATGGGAGGCATGGGCGGCATGGCAGCGCAGGCGAAGAACAAGGATGCACGCGATACATCAGAGACGGTCCAAATTTCCTCTATTGCGCTGTTGAAGATGCTCATTCACGGCCGCGCTGGCGTCCCGCTCGAGGTGATGGGCCTCATGATTGGCGAGGAGATCGACGACTACACGATTCGTGTCGCCGACGTCTTCTCCATGCCGCAGACCGCCACCGGACAGTCCGTCGAGGCGGTTGACCCTGAGTACCAGGTGCACATGCTAGACAAGCTGAAGCTGGTGGGCCGGCACGAGAACGTGGTGGGCTGGTACCACAGTCACCCAGGCTTTGGCTGCTGGCTGTCGTCTGAAGATGTGATGACGGCGGCGGGGTATGAGAACCTAACCCCACGCAGCGTCTCCGTCGTGGTGGACCCAATCCAGTCTGTGCGCGGCAAGGTGGTCATCGACGCCTTCCGCACCATTCCTCAGGACATTATGGCGATGCGGGCCATGGGCGAGTACGTGGAGCCGCGCCAGGTGACGTCGAACATCGGCTTCCTCTCCAAGCCCTCGGCGGCTGCCATCTCGCACAACCTGAACCGGCAGTACTACAACATGCCGGTGACCTTCCGCAAGAAGAACCACGAGCTGCGGCTGCTGCTGAACGTGTACCGCAAGGGGTGGCAGGAGGGCTTTAAGCTGGAGAAGGCAAAGGTCTACCAGCGCGAGACCCGCTCGAGCATCCGTGAGCTCATCTCGCTGTCGAAGCAGGCAGAGAAGTACATTACGCAGGGCCGTGATGAGGACGACCTCGGCAACGTTGGGCAGATCAACACGATGTCGCACCTGCAGATGGAGGCGGAGAATGTGATTCACCGCAACCTAAACCAGGCTATTGGCGCCATGATCAACGCCGTCGTGTTCTAAGGCGGACGGCACCTGTTTGCGTGCTGCGCTGATGCTCACATCGTGAACGCCGTCTTTCTCCCCCTTTGACATCTTTTCTCTTGCAACTTGCATGCTCTATATCTTCGTGTGCGACAGAGTTGAATTAAAGGGTGTTTATGAGTGGGCAATTTTCGCGAATATTCTCCATGTTAAACGGCGCGGACGCGTTTGAGTGTGTCTGCGGGTGCGCGCGTGATGCGTGAGAATCGCCACTTGTGAGCTTCAGAAATTTTGCTGCCTTTTGTTGTTGTTGTTGTTCTTGTTGTTCTTGTTATGTACTTCCCTCCTTTTATTATTGTTTTGTGTGGACTGTGAAACTACTTGACTGTCCGTCTGCGTGTGAGAGAGCCGCTGAGACGTGCGCTCCATGACTATTCTTCTCTGCGGAATTGCTCGTCTACTCTCAAAGCTCGCTGAGCAAGTGCTCTGTTTTCTACGTGACCTTTGGGAGGCAACTGCCAGGTCGCCCATCCATGGCAGGCACAGTGAAGTTTAGAGGGCTCTTTGCGTGTATTAGTGCGTGGATTAAAGCTGATTCAGCTCTCTGCCACCTCAAAGGGCGTGGCAAGTGTCCACTTTATCTTCTTTTTTCCTCTTGTGCGTGTTCGCGATTGCAGCTGCGTAGCGATGCATGAACTGCGAAAGTAACAAGCAGGATGAGAAGCACTCATGAAAGGGTGTCATAGCGGCGGTGTGGGGATGATGTGTGCAACCTTGCGTTAGCACCCTCATCTCAACTCTTGCTCCTCCGCCATCAAATAAAAAAAAGCTTGACGTACGTCATCTGTGCCTCCCATTACTGCCTTTTCTCCTTGCCGCCTCCCGTCCCTCTCTCTCTCTCTTTCCAATCTGTCATTTTCCTACCAACAAATATGCTTACGCAAAATAAAATAAAAACTCTCAACTCTCTGCGTTTCTCAATACCCACGCTCACACGTTTGCCAATTACAGTCTTGTTGTGTCCCAGTACACGCAAAGTGCAAACTAGTGCATGCACAAGAAACTGAACAATAAACGCTGTCTGCTCTTCGTTTTGTTCTTCTTCTCCTATTGTAGACGTTGAAGGGATCGTGCCTTGTTTCTTTCTTTTTTTGTTGCTGCTATTGTTCTCTGGTGTAGCTGACACAACTATTGTTATATATTATTATTGCCATTGAGAACGAAGGGGGCATCCTTGTAAAGAGTAGAAGAAAACGTGACTTATCTTTCGCATATCTTCTCACTTCTCTGCATTATTATCGAACAGCTTTTTTCACGTCTCTCTGCCGTAAAAATAACTGTTTTTTTTTTTTTTGCTGCTGCTGCTGCTGCTGCTGCTGTGTGTTCCGGTGATTCTCTTGCTTTTTCGTCTCTCTTTTAATTCTACTTCTTCACGCGTGCTTGCTGAACATTTTTTTTTTCTACATTCATAGCTGACACCTACAGCAAAGCAGCTGGTAGTTTTATTGTTTTTCTCTCCTTCTGTCTTTTAAGGAAACCGCTTTTCCTTCCGCACTCTTTGTATCCGTCGATACTCCTGGTGAATAAAACAGGATAGCTTTTTTCTCTTTCGCATCGCACAGAAAGGGTTGGTGCTCTTCCCTCACTCAAGCCGTACTTTTTAGCGCGTGTGTGTGTTCGTGTGATAGAAGAACCCCCTTTTAAAAAAATCTTGGTTCTGAGTTGAACTTCGCATTAAATCTTCCCGACTTCTTTTTTTGCTGAGTTGCTCGTAAGCGATCCGTGCGTCACCTTTCTTCTCGCTCTTCTTTTTTCTCTGTGTGTGGCTATTCTTCTCGTCGACCTCCTCTTAAAGAAGATGTCGGCGTTCATCAATATGCAGGCGCAGAAGCTGCTGGCCGACACAAATGCGGCATCGACGTCGAAGCCCTCCTCTGCCCGCTCCTCCACCAACAAGTCGGACGGGCCATCCAAGGCGAAGGGTGGCAGCGCAGGTGCCTCGCAGACGTCAACGCCAGCCGCAACGCCGCCGCTCAAGGCGCTGAAGCACGCGCCACCGATGCCACCGCTACCCGCACCAAAGGCATCGCCGCGCAGGGTGAACTCCGAGGGAAAGCCTCCCGCGGTCTCGGGCACCACCTCCGCCCACTCCCGCTCCCCCTCCGCGTCCTCCAGCAACTCAGACGACGACTTTGTGTACATGCTGGACAGTGTCAAGACCACCGCGGAAGCTGTGGAGCGCATTCGTGCTGTTCAGCAGCCCAAGGAGCGCACGCTCGCCACCTTCTTTATGAATGGGCTGCCGGGTGCGTCCTCCTCCAATACAAATTTGGCGGAGATGGCGGACGGCACGCCGGGCAAGACGCAGGGGGCAGCAGCTGCATCCGCGTCCTCCTCTCCGCCGCGCAAGATGAAGGGTGGGCTCCCCGCCACGATGGAGGAATTCTACGAGTGTCCCCGCTACACTGTCTCTCTCACCGCAGCACGGGAAGCCATCTTCTCCGACGCCCTCTCTGGCTTCCACTCGTACGTGGAAAGGGAAAATGCGCAGCGGGAGCAGCTTCGAGCGCTGCAGCACCACCACCACCACCACAACTCGCAACAGCCACAAAAAGAGAGAGATGAAGGTCGGGGCAGCGGCAACGCCCACGCGCTTCCTTCCTTCTCGAGTGGCGCGACGGAGGAGTGGAACGTGGCGCTGGCAGCCACGACAGCAACGACAACAACGCCGTCACCGGAGACGGTGGCAGCTGCACCGACCGCACCGCCGGCCAGTGAGGCGACCTCTTCGCCGTTGCGCTTCTCGGACAACGTGTCGATGGCCGACGCCCCCGTCACCTCCTCCTCCAACGCCTCTCCCTCTCTCGCAGAGGACGTGACGACCGTCACCTCGGGCTCTGGCAAAGAAAACGACTCGGCCGCGCAGCCTCTCTCTGCTTCCTACATGTTTATCATGCGGAGCCGCGACACGGAGGCGATGAGTCCCGTCTCCTCCCCACGCGCCGGCCCGCAAGGACGCGAGTTTAGCGTGCTGCATCGTTCAGACGATGAAGAAGAGAGAGGAAATGTGCGCGGCGGCGCTCCTGCGACGACAACGTCCCCGTTGGGAGTCGCTGATCCGGCGGCGAGCGCCGCACACGCCGACCCAACAGCTGTGGCAGCGCCGGCTACGCAAAGCACCAAGCCAACGTCGCCACCCAAGACCGCACCTGACAGAGAGCAGGCAGCAAAGCTAGAGGCGATGCAGCTGCGGACTCTCCTGCAGGAGCGCATCTACCAACGCGTGCGGGTGCCGGTGGTCTTCCGCTGCCGCTACGCCGCCGAGTTCGCCGAGACGAAGGAGGAGCACCAGCAGCGGTTGCAGATGCGGGAGCGGGTGCTGCGCCATCACGAGCGCATCGCGGGTCCTGACGGGCTGTCGCACAAGATGCGGCAACGCATTCGCGAGCGCTACGGCGACCCCAACACCGTCGCCCCGGAGTGGCCTTACGTGTGGGAGCAGTTCGTGCGCGACATCCCGCGCGAGACGCTCTTCATCGAGGACACAGCCCACCGCGACGCCGACGACGCCATCGCCGCCATTATGAGCTACCTCGAGTACTGCTACGACCGCGGGCAGCGCAACGTAAGGGAGCGCCTCGACAAGGCGCTGGCGGATGCGGGTAAGAGCGGAAGCGGTGGTGGTGGTGAAGCCGGCGCCGATGCGGCGGCAAAGGCCCAGACGGCAATGCCGGAGCAGCAGTCCACCTCGCAGTCAACCGCGCCGCCAGCGGCCAAGTCGAGGGGGTTCTTCGAGTCGCTCTTCTCCGCGGGCTCGGCGGCCATCAAAGGCGCCGTCGTTACGGTGCGGGCCAGCCTTCCGGACTTCGTGGGCGACCCTCTCCTCACCGTCTCCGGGCTGGATCCCGCCCTCTACCACACCTCCCTTCTCTTTCCCACCGACGCAAAGGCGCGCAGCGAGAAGATCTTCACCGCCGTACGCGAGGTGGTCCTCGCCTCCCAGCAGTCCTTCATGGGCTTCCCCTATCAGCTGCTATGTGAGCAGGTCGGCACGGAGCGGCTCGGGCTGGCCTTGGAGGCGCTGGAAATGGACCAAGAAGGAGATGACGACGACGACGACGCCGAAGGGGAGAAGGCAGAGACGGCAGCGCCATCGAGCGCTACGCTAACTTCCACCACGCGCGCACGCGACGCGTCGGCACCCATCCCGATCCACAAGGCGGATGATTCAGACAACGAGTTGAAGCGCGAGAATTCTACGTCGTCGATGCGTTCGCCGATGCACAACTCGCGAGTTTTGCGCATTTACCAGAGCTTCTCCTCGCCCACGCTGCTGAGCGACGGCGCGGAGGGGCGGCGGCGCCACCGCGGGCACTCATCGCACGGCATCGACGAGTGGAACGTCTCCTCATCGTCGTCGTCGAGCTCGCTGCACACCGCCGACGTGGTCTGCTCTCCCGCCTCACCTGCCGCTGTCTCCACCACAACCACAACCACCGTCACCGTTACCGAGGTGCCGGACTCAACGGCTGCCCCTGCGAGGGAAGCGCCGCCCCACCCCAGCAGCCCACCCAAGACAAGCAGCACCAACGTCGGCAGCGCAGCAAGCGAGAAGTCCCTCCTGGCAGCTGCTCGCCCTCCCCCCTTGCAGGCGACCCCCAACGACCACGACACGGCCAAGCCCGCACCGAGCGTCCGGTTGGCGCAGCGCCGCCGTGAGCGTCGTCGCCGCCGCCGCAACCAGCTTCCCCTCCTCGTTGGTGAGCCGCGACCGCATGAGTTTGCCATCTTTCTCGAACTTGTGCGGGCCCGCGTGGTCGCCAAGACGGCCAAGGAGGAGAAGAAGGCGCGCGAGCGGCAGCGGCGGGAGCGGGTGATGCGCATGGTCGAGCGGCAGCGAGAGCAGTGGCACAGCGCACCGGGGTCGCGTGCGACGTCACGGGCCGCCTCGTCCGCCTCACTGGATACCCTGCACAAGGCCGCCGCGGCGGATGCGTCGCCCATCAAGGCGGCGAAGGTGTTTCGCGAGGACGTGGAGGGCTCGGCCTACCTGCTGCCCTCACAGCCGACCGCCGCACAGACGCCGTCGTCGCCGCTGTCGTCGTCGATGGCGCGGCAGGCGATGCCGGCCGAGACGCGTGGGATGCGCATTTGCCTCTTCTTTGATGAGCCCCGCAACGTTCCTCTTGTTGTGGTGAACAAGCTCTTCCGACTCTTCACCGTGCCGGGCTTGCGGGGGCTTACCTCGTCGTCAGACGGGGAGGAGCAGCAGCAGCAGCTAGAGCCGTTGGCGGCACACGAGTTGGCTGCGCTGCAGTCGCGGAACCTCGAGACGGGTGATGTAGACCGCACGCTGGTGAAGGGTGTGGAGGCGAAGCACTCGGAGCGGAGTCTTCTGCTGCTAATCCAGGTGCAGTTCTCACTCTTCACGAAGGAGGAGGCGGAGGTGCGGTGGAAGTGGTGGAAGGTGTAGCTGGCTGGTGTTGTTGTTTTACTGCTTTAACGTCGTTCCGGCTTTTCTACCTCCTTTTCAGGTTCCTCGTCAGTAGAGGCTGTCTCTTCCGTTTTTTCCCCCCTTTGCTTTATCGAAAAATAAAAAAGTATTCCCGTTCTGTTTGTCTGGGGCTCTCTTTCCCTGTTGTCTTCGCGGTCACCGCTGAGCCACAAGCCTTCGCGCGCACCCGCAACTATATATATATAAAAAAAAAGAAGCCAAAAAACAAAAAGTTTTTCTTTTCCCTTTTAAAGGAAGAAGAGAAACGAGAAAAAACGAAAAGAAGTTTGGCTTGCGCATGATTGTACACGATGAACGCACCACAACGGAGGTGTTTGTCTTCTTCCTGCCGTGTAGAAAAAGAAACGGCAGAAGGCGCTCTTTCCCCGCCTGCTCTGCGCTGAGTTACCTTTGCCCCACAGTTGATGTCGCGTCGCCGCCAAACACTCCCACCCAATGCTCCTTGCCTCTTTCTCCGCACACTCTCTGTTTTGCCGAATTGTCCCTTTCTCTCCTCGCCGTGCATCACCTCTTCCCCCCCTGTACAAGTTACGCGATACATTTGATCAGGGTTTCCGCTGCGTCGTGCGCCGAGGAACTCTGTCGAACATAGGAAAAGGAGGAAAAACAAAAAAGCATTACTCCTCTCTTTTTTTTTTCATACGCCTAAAAATCATCTCATCAAAAGAACGCGCGTGTGCTTGGGTGTGTCGGTGTCTCTTGTTGCTCACGCACAGCTCACACTCTGAGAAAAAAAAAACGTGAGGCTGATCTCTAAGGCGGTGCTCACACACAGCTCTTCTTGCTCGCCCCTCTTCAGCTTTGTGCGTATTTTTTTTTTTTTGAAGCTGTGGGGTGCCTTCTTTTGTGTGTTTCATTTTCTTTCGCCGTTGCCGTCAGCAGGGACGCCGTCACAACGCGGCCGCGGCGGTACTCTGCAAGATCGTATCGCTGTGTCAAGGAACCAGTGCTTCTAACGCTTCCTTCAACTCCTCTCTCCTTCTTTTTTTTTTGTTACGATTTGCGCACTCGGACGTTTCTCTGCGACTTCCTGGGGGCTCTCTCCTCGTGCCCCGCCTTCGCATCGCTTGTACTTTGTCAGAGTACCCATATTTTGCCGATCTTCACCTCCCTCCATACACTCACGGACATATTACAAAAGAAAAGCGGGGCTCATACACACACACATACATACACGCCAGCATTTACTTTTATATAAATATTCGCATTCTTGCTCCTGCTCTCAGCGCCGTCGCTGAACTTTGGAGCTGGTGTACCTTCCGTTGTCCACCTCTGTTTTGTCTGTTCTTTTCTTATCTATCCTTTTTGGTCATTTACCGGTCTTTTTTTTTTGTGTGTGTGTCCTCTTTTCTCCCTTTGTCTCTCTTTTTTCTTACTTCCTGTCTGTCGTTTGTGCAACTTGAAGTGATAGGGGGAAAAAACAAAAAAAAGAAGCGTGGTACAGTGCGCCAGGCTGCTGTAGAATGGCGCCACTAACGAACAAGAAGCTCGTGAGTGAGGAGGTTGCACGGCCAAACCCCCGCTCCTCCTTCCTGCTGCACAGCGTCCTGCGCCGCATCCCTGGCTACGCCTTCTTTCTCATTCACCTGTGCTTCATCCACATCCTTTGGGGCCAGCTGGCTGACGAGTTCTTCACCGCATCAGCGACTTTCCGCGACAGCAACACAACGAAGACGGAGGTAGTGGCCGGCGCACTCCTCAGCGTCTCTGATGTGTTCCGCCGGTCCGTTGACCAGACGCTCGTCTACGGGTTGAAGGATGCGCTGCGCACGAAGAGCGGACGCACCAAAGCCAGCTCTCTCAAGATCGCCCGGGAGTGTCTCCTTTACCTGTGGAAGTCGCCCTCAAGCATGGTCTTCACGTTTGGTCTCGTCTTTGTGAGTTTGAACGTGCTGCTGACCACCGCGCGGTGCGTCGGCGCGCTCTTCACGAGCCTCACGTCAACGTGCCGGTCACGCAACCACATCCAGCGCGGTGGGTCGCGGCGCCGCATCCCGCTGCACGTCATCGCCCGCTACGGCAACGGCTACGACAGCGTTCTGCGCTTTCTGCTGGCGGCGGTGGAGCTGATGTGGTTCATGAGTTACCCGGTTCTCAACTCCGCCGCTGTGCTGAAGATGACGGTGGGCAAGGCGAGCCAGGCGGGGCGGAAGAACGAGCCGACCTACGCCTCGCTGCGCCAGCTGCAGGCACGGCAGCAGGCCATCGCCAGCTTCCAGATCGAGGCGTCGCTGCTGCTGCCCCCGCAGCTCTTCGACTCCGCCGCTGACGCCGTCGAGGCCGGCCGCTACGTCCTGCTCGTGGTGAAGACGGTGCTGGGCATCGTGCTCGCCATTGACGCGCAGCGCCTCTTCCACGCCTTCGTCGGCGTCCGCCCGCTCGCGATCCCCAACGGGTGGGAGCGGTGCCCCGTGTGCGGTGCGCTCTGGAAGAAGTCGCGCGGCGCGACTGACGGCGTCCACCTCTGTCCAATTTTGCTCACGACGGAGCCGCTGACCGCCTCGTCCTCGTCCGACTCCGCCGCGGAGGACGAGACGGCTGCAGCGCCGGCGGATGCGACGCGTGAGGAGCGGCAGGTGATGCGCCGGCCGGAGGGCGGTGGCGTGCGTCCCGGCGACGCCTTCCCCGACCCGAACTGCGTCTCCTTCTGGGCCACCATCACGGACAGCTGGCTGAGCCCGCTGATGAATTTCACGCTGCTGGCGCCGTTCTCGACCTTCTCCCCGCCGCCCATCTCCGCCATCACCGACGACGGCCGCGGGCACTGGCAAGCCCTCCTCCGCATCGTGGACCGCCTGCCCCGCATGCCGCACGCCCTGCGCACCCGCGAGCGCATCGACGAGCCGGCGTGGGACTTGTGGCGACGCCGTGGCGAGGCGCCGCGACCTGGTGAGGTGAGCCGCCTCGAGGCGAACTTCATGGCCGTCACGGCACCCATCCGCCGCGTCCTCTCCCGCGCCTTTGCCATCTTCTTCCTCCCGCCCCCGTCCCCTGTCGAGGAGCCGCGTGGGGGCAGCGGCGCCGCCCGGTCCGTCGTGCGCCGCGGCTCTGCTCTCTTCCGCGTCTTCCTGCGGCACCCGAGCGGGCGCGAGTTTGTCTACGTCTGTGTTCCGCTGAAGGTGACGCAGGACCTGCTCGCCCTCGCCGCCCCACGCGTGGTGAAGTCCCTCGTGGCGTTTCTCAAGCAGGTGAGTGCGGCCAACGTGAGCACGCGTCAGTCCTACCTCGGCAACGGGCTTCTCATCTGTCTGAGCCTCATCCTTGCGGTGTCGCTGCAGGCGCTCTTCTTCCAATCCTACCTCACGCACCTCTACGCCTCCTCGATGAAGGCCACGTCGGCGCTGAAGGCGCTGCTGCTGCGACAGTCCCTTGAGACTCCCTTAGCCTACACCGGCCCTGGGGAGAAACACAAGAGTGGGAAGCCGGCTGCCAGCCCTGCCAGCCCAAACGCGGACGGCAAGAAGAAGAAGGCCTCCCCTGCGACTCCGACGGCGAAGGCCGCAGCAGACGGGGTAGCAGCGCACACGTCGAGCACCTTGTCGCGCGAGGGTGAGGTGATGTCGCTGCTGACGGTGGACACGACGAACTGCGGCGACTGCCTTATCTTTCTGCACAACGTGTGGGGCCACCCCTTCGTTATCGTTTCCTCCCTCATGAGCATGTACAGCTACGTCGGCCTCTTCTCCACGTTGGCGACCTTCGCCGCGCTTATCGCGCTCATCCCACTCAACCGCAGCACTGCGGCGCGCGTGCGGACGGCCCAGCAGCAGGCGAAGAACAACGAGTCGCGGCTCAGCGACCTCACGGCGGCCCTGTCGTCAATGCGCACCGTCAAGTCGATGGCGCTCGAGGAGTGCCTGATGGAGCGGCTGGAGGAGGCGCGTGGAAAGGAGAGCGACGGCATGAAGCGGGTGGGCCGCGCCGAGAGCGTTGCGGCGGCGCAGACGGAGGTGACAACGCTGCTCGTCGCGCTCGTGTGCTGCGGCTCCTACCTGCTGACCGGTGGCACGATGGACGCGGCGGTGCTTGTGCCGACGATGGCGGCGCTGCAGGTGATGCGCTTCCCTGTCTGGACGTTGCCGCACCTCTACTCACAGGTGTCGCGCGGCTACACTTCGATGCAGCGCATTGAGCGCTACCTGACGGAGCACGAGACGGGCGAGGCGGCCAGTGCGGCGTACATCGCCCAGCACAAGGTCCTGGAGAAGGAGGAGGAAGGCAAGCACGGCCGGGCCAAGACGCCGCAGCCCAAGACGCCGGCCGCAGTGAAGCCCGGCGAGGTGCGGTGCGAGCGCAGCACGTTCGCGTGGAACACGCAGAAGGCCCTGGCGGAGCAGTCCTCGTTCCTAGAAAGCATGACGCTCTCCCCGAGCTATGCCGCTGACGGCGACGCCGACGCGCAGCAGGCGATCGACAATGGCAGGTCCTTTCCGTCGACCAGCAGCACGCACAGCAGCCCCGCCCCGACGACCTCCCGCACCGTTGTGCTGCACGACATCGCCGTGAACGTCGCGGCTGGTGAGTTTGTGGTGATTCAGGGCCCCACCGGTGCCGGAAAGAGTGCATTGCTGCTCGCGATGCTGCGAGAGCTCTACGTGGTGCCCAACGAGCTGCCACTTGCCGGCTCCCCCAGTGCGTCCCTGTCGTCGCCGAGTGTTGGGGCCCTCACTCTCAGCGCGGGCTTCCGTGTGGGCGGCCGTGTGAGCTACTGTGCCGAGGTGCCGTGGCTGCGGCAAGGCACCGTGCGGGAGAACATCCGCCTGCAGCCCGACGACGCCCCGGAGAGCGCGAAGGAGCGGAAGTGGTACCGGCGCGTGGTGGAGGCCTGCGCGCTCGAGCCCGACCTCAGCGTGCTGTCCAAAGGCGACCGCACAATGGTGGGCGAGGGCGGGTCGAAGCTCTCGGGTGGGCAGCGGGCACGCGTGGCGCTGGCGCGGGCGGCGTACCGCTACCGCGAGACGGACGTCTTCATCTTCGACGACGTCCTCTCCGCGCTGGATGTGGAGGTGCAGAAGCACATCGTCTCGAAGCTCTTTCACGGTCTCCTGAGCGGCGCCAACACGTCGCCGCGCCGCAGCAAGACGCTCATCTTTGCCACCCACGTGCCGGTCGAGGTGCTCCTGCCCGACCGCGTCCTCTACCTCTGGGCGGACGGCACGCTGCACGAGGACACCACATACACGGCGCCGACAGCGGAGCACGTCAGCCGGCAGAAGGACGCGTGGCACAACGCGACGGTCGCGGCGGCAGAGGCGAAGGGCACGCGGCGGTCGAAGCACGCGGCGGCGGGTGAGGCGGGCGACGCTGCATCGCAGTCGAGCCTCACCACCTGCGGCAGCCCGGCGAGCCCGTCCAAGCCGACCCCGAAGCCGGCCGCAGGGGCCACGTCGCCCGCACCGGCACCTGGGGCACAGTCGGGGATCGGTTTTCTGCTCCCCCGTGCTGCTGACCTGCACCGCCTTTTCATCGACTATCTCGGTGGCAGCCGTCTCCTGCTCTTCTTCGCGCTCAGCGTTGCCATGCAGGTCTTCCGCACGCTGATGGACAACTGGCTTGGCGTGTACATCTCCCTCTACGACAAGCGCAACGCCGCGTACGAGAGCATCCTGCGCAACACCAAGTCGCAGCGTGCCCGCAAGTTCATGCTGGACGTGCTCTCCTTGGTGGTGCTGCGCGGAGACAAGACGCCGGCCGCGCCTACGCCGCCGCCGGCGCCGGTGCTGCCGGTTTTCGTCGTCTTCGGCTACCCGGTGACGCTGCACAACCCCTTTGTGTTTGACACCGTCGTCATGCAGTTCCTCGGCACGTACGCCGTGATCGGGCTGAGCGCGGCGCTGCTGTCGATGATTCGGACAGACTACTTCTTTCGCTCCTACCAGCGCATGGCCGACGCCCTGCAGCTGCACGCCGCCCGCAAGCTCTTCAAGGCGCCGGTCTCGTACTTTGACCGCGTCCCGTCTAGCCGCCTGCTGCAGGTGCTGAGCCGCGACCAGGAGGTCGTGGACCGTGCGCTGGGCGAGTCGGTGCAGCTCATCTTCCTGACGGTGCTGCAGCTGCTCGGCATGGTGCTCTTCAACGCGATGCACTTCACCGCCTTCATTGCTGTGCTGCCCATCTCGGCTCTCCTCTTCTACCACCTCACGGTGCGCTTTCTGTCCTTCACGAAGCAGGTGCGGGCGCTCGAGGGCGTGCTGCAGAGCCGGACGCTTGGCGTGGTGAAGGACGCTGTCAAGGGTGCCATCACCGTCCGCGCCTTTGGCGACGTCTTCCAGGACCAGCTGCTGAGCGAGATGAACGAGGCGCTCGACGCCGTCCACGTCGCGGCAAACGCTGGTCTGACAGCCGACCGCTGGGTCGCGCTGCGGCTCGAGTTTGTGGCCCTCGCCTTCACCTCGGCGCTGGCGCTGCTCTCCGTGCTGACGGTGTGCCTGTCGGCCACCGCGTCCGCCGGCAGCGCCGCCTTCGCGGGCCTCGGCATCATCTCCAGCATGACGGCCTCGCGCTCGCTCTCGATGCTGTGCCGCCGCTTCGGCATGTTCCAGAACCAGTTCGTGAGCGCGGAGCAGCTGCTGCGGCTGGAGGAGGAGATCCCGCAGGAGGAGGTGTACGGGAGCGGCAGCGATGGCGACGACGCGGCGGCGGCGGCGAGCGCGACTGCGGGTGTGTCGGGCGACTTCCCGCTGCTCGACGTGCGCCATCTCGGCGCCAAGTATCAGCCGCAGCTGCCGTGGGTGCTGACGGACATCTGCTTCTCCCTCCGCCCTGGCGAGTGTGTTGGACTGATTGGCCGCACCGGCAACGGCAAGTCCTCCATCTTCAACGCCCTGCTGGGGCTGATGGACGTGGTCGATGGCGAGATCCTCGTTCCGCAGGGCCTCCTTAACGCGCAGCCCCACGCCGCGGCGTCCCAGCAGGTCTCGACCCAGGTGAACGCGTTGCACCTAACTCAGCATGAGCTGCGCAAGCACTTTTTCGAGCTCGTCTCGCAGGAGCCGCTGCTGCTGCAGGGGACGTGCCGCAGCAACCTGCTGCTCGGCTACGAGGACGAAGGCGCCGCGCCGGCCGAGGGCGACGCGAGCGCCGACTGGGTCGAGGAGCGGCTGCGCGAGGTCCTGCGCAAGGTGTCGCTGGACGAGCTGCTCGCGCCGTCCTCCGCCGCCGAGGCGGGTGGCGCTGCGGCCTCCATCCCCGTTGGCGGCGCCGTGGCGGACGCGATGGACGACCCCGCGACGCGCACCCTCGACCACGTCGTCACCGCTGGCGGCTCGAACCTGTCGGCCGGCCAGCGCCAGCTGCTCTGCCTCGCCCGCGCCATCCTGCACCACCCGCGTGTGGTGCTGCTGGACGAGGTCAGCTCCCGTGTGGACCGCCGCACCGATGAGCTGATCCAGAAGGTGATCAAGGAGGAGATGCTGAACCGGCGCGAAGGCGATGCCCCGCTGAGCGCGGCGGAAAAGGCGAGCACGAGCGGCGTGCTGCTCATTGCGCACCGCCTGGAGACGATTCTGTCCCTGTGCGACCGCGTGCTGGTGATTGAGCAGGGCCGGTGCGTGGCGAACCTGTCCAAGGAGGAGGTCAGCGGCTTGGATGACTTGGAGTCGTACTTGTGAAAACGAGAACTTGTGGGCCTTGCCTTGACGTGTTGGTCTGCCGCTGTCTGAAAAGATTGGTTTTCGGAATTGCGAAGCGTCTGGCCACCCTTCTAAACTTTATTCTTTTTTTTTTTTTTTTCCTTCTTCTATTCCTTTGTCACTGTCGTTGTTTGCTGTTTCCCCTGTGTTTTTTGTTGGGCAGGAACATCTCCGTCTCTCTTCCTGTTGTCGTTTGCGTTGTTCACCTCTGTGGGCTTGAAAGAGGTGTGGTGGATTTGGCGTTGCAATCAAAGTGAGCAAATGAAAACGTGAAAATGGCAACTCGACCGTGAACAATGCGGAAAAGCAAGTGGACTCTGTCCCCGCCGCGGTTATCTGTCGTACTCGCTGTCTGCCCTGATGCGGCGGTATTTTTTCCTCGCGGTCTCGTGCCGCGGCGGCGTCGAGCTTGCTTTGCGTCTCTCCGTCTCTGCCCTGCAACTTTCGTCTCCTCTCTCCACTTTTCTTCTGTTCGTTTTTGTGGTCGTTTCTTTTTTTTCCTTGGGTCTCCTCTGGGCTGATGAGGCGGTGCCCTAGCCCGTACGCCCCATCCTCCTTCTGGCCCACCGAAAAAAAAGTATAGCCTGAGCCCAGGAGCAGGGGGCACCGACGAATCAGCAAAGAGGAGAGGAATTTGGGAACAAGTTAACAAATAGTCGTAAGAGAAGAGAGATTTGCAAGGCGAGACACATGCGCAGCGCGGTGTCAACCGTAGGAAAAGTGGAGGCCTGCGACGCGCCAATCGGCAGATGACGCACCTGCAAGAATGAAAAGCCGTTCCCTCGTTGCATTGCGATGGGGAACCGACAGCGACCTCCTTACTGGAGTAATACTAGAACGCTTTTTATTTTTTTAAATGTATGTGGCAAACAGCTACCGGACAACTAAAACTCATTCTTCCTGCACACCTCGTTCAGCGGCTGCGAAGCGCTCTTGCCCGTCTGCTGCTTGCGCCAGTACAGCGTGGCGTACGACGGCCCTGGCGTGTCGACTGGTTTGTACGGCATGCGGCCCACCATCCCGCTCGGACTCATGAAGCGGAAGCTGGAGAGGCGGTCACACTTGGGACAGTGGTCGGTGCGCATCAAGAGCTTACGCGTGTAGCTGTTCGAGATGAGGAACTCGTAGGCGTAGCCGCACTTCAAGCACGAGAAGACCGCCATGGCGCGTGTTCAGTGCGAAGCGGGAGAACTCAAGGGAGGACAACGCCGTATGCTTTCCCGCCAAAAAAAAAAACGCTCAAGAAAAGCAAGCGTTTTTATCTTTCTTTTTTCTCTTCTGTTCGTGAAGGTGGGACGGAGTGGACGCGTGAGTGCGACGCGGGGTGCGGCGGCGAGGCATGAGCAGGACAACAGAAGAAGTACAAGAGAGAGAGGAGTTTTACCATGGATTGTGTTGTGCAGCGCAAGTGCTTCGGCGCTCTTGCCGCATCAGCGCACTTCTCAAAGAGAAAGAGAGAGCACATAGCACGCAATACAAGTATCGCCGCAAATGAGATGTTCATGCCTCACTAATGGGAACAATCAAGCATGCAGAAGGTGCTTGCCCACGCGACCCTCTTTCTCTCGTAAAGCGTATTCGCGTGGGCGGCAAAGTACGATCCGCAGACGCACGACTACCGAGGTGGCGCTTCAGCGCAAAGCAAAAAAAATAAGTATCGTGAAAGAGCGCAAAAGTCGAGCTCGGCACGTCTCTTCTTTTTTTTTTCTCTCTAATTTAATGACCCATGAACAAACAAGATAGACGCGAGATCAAGCATCTGCGCGACATACGCGTATGAATACACCACGAAGTAAAGAAGCACAACACTCAACGGGTTGAGGATTCAAAAAAGAAGAAAGGATAAAGGCACACAGAAAACCATTTTGTTCACTACAACTGATGACAAGTTCAAAAAGGAAAAAAAAAAATACGGGAGATAGGGTTAAGCGAAGGGGGAAAAAAATGGGATAGTAGTAAAAGGAACAATGATGATGAAAGAGAAAAAAAGAAGGAAACGATGTCGTTCTACTTCATCAGCAAAAAAAATAGCAATAGTACACCAGCACAAAAAAAAAAAAAAGACTTCAAAGTGCTGGCTAAAAAAAAGACGAGGGAAATCAGTACAGTAGAGTGCAAAAGGGATGCATACTAGACCACGGAGAGAACAACCACAATGACACAAAGAAAAGAGAAAAACAGAGGCAACGGTCTACAGTCAAAACGAGTCCGGAGCCGCCCTCACGAAAAGAGCTTTCGTGAATAGACTTAGGAGAGAAAAAAGGGGGAAAAAAAGCGATACAGTGGATTCGCAGCAGGAACCGAGAACACCATCCCCAGCCAAAAGAAAAGAACAAACAAACGACAATAGAGCATCAACGACGTAGCTGCTTTTCACACTTCATCAATCGTGATCGAAAGCTACCTGACTTACCTGGTCGCCTGGCACGTGGCACGCGTTGCTAGAGTCGATCACAAAGGCCGCCATGAGTGCCTCCGGGCGTTGCTCAATCAACCGCGTCCAGTCACCGTCGAAGATTTTGGTGAAGCGGTGGGTCACCTTTGACTTCCCAGCAGCCTCCGCTGGGGCAGGATCGCGCCACAGCTCGCTGTGCCGCAGCAAGTCGGCAATCTCACGGTCCTTTGCCTCCAGCTGCGCCTTGAGGTCGTCGTTCTCCCTGCAGGCCTCGAGAGCCTCGGCCAGCTCCCCTTGCATGTCCGCCATCTCCTCGTTGCGGTGCTCAAGAGCGTCCACCGCGCTACGCCCGGCCGCCTTCGAGGCCTCCAGCAGCCCCTCCACCTGCTCCAGGTTTCCGAGCAGCTGGTCGTAGTCCTCCTTCTTCTGCTCCAGCTCGTCGAGGGCCGCCTCCAGGTCGTCACACAGGCGGTGCTTCTCCTCTTCAGCCTTGGCTAGCTCATCGGCCAGCCTGCTGTTCGCTCGCTCCACGTCGTCCAGCTGCCGCCGCAGCCCCGCCAACTGGCCCTCTAGGTCGTGGTTCCTCTCCACCTGCTCCGACAGGTCCGCCTCCAGCTGGCCCTTCTCGTCCATCAGCGCCTCAGTGTCACCGCGCAGCTTATCCAGCTCCTCCAGGGCCTCGTCTAACTTCTTAGCGTAGTCGCCGCACTCGGCCTCCTTGGCGGACAGCTTCTCATTGGCAGCTTCAACCTCTGCCTCCTTTTCAACGAGCTCCTGCCGCGCCTTCTCAATGTCGTCGCGCAGCTGCTGCACCTCGTCCGCCGTCGCAACGTACAGCGGCTCGTCCGCAATCACAGCGGGGTCCACCGGCTGCGACGCCGCGTCGCCGCTCTCGTCAGCGCCGGCACCACCCGCACCGGCGTCAGAACCAGCACGACGGGCAGCAGCGGAGTCCGCAGAGGCAAGCTCCGGGTCCTGTGCGCGCGCGTTCTTCGCGTCCTGGCGCTTCTGGCGGAACGCAGCGAGCTCGGCATCCTTCGCAGCGAGCTCATCCGCAAGCCGCTCGGCCTCGTCCTTCGCAGCGGCAAGCTCGTCCGCCAGCCGCTCGGCCTCCGCAGCTGCCTCCTCGCCGGCAGCGTGCTTCGCGTTGAACTCGTCCACCGTCACCGCGTACAGCGGCTCCTGCGCGATCACCGCGGGGTCCACAGGCTTCGTCGCAGCGTCCACGTCCGACCGCGCAGTCCCGCGGGCAGCAGGCTCGCTGTCTTCCGCAGCAGCACCGGACACACTGCCGCCACGAGCAGCAGCGCTGTCGGCCTCGGACAGAGTGGGGTCGCGCGCGCGGGCATCCTTGGCGTCCTGCCGCTTCTGGCGAAAGGCGGCAAGCTCGGCGTCGTTGTCGGCCAGCTGGTCCGCAAGGAGGTCGCCGTCCGCACGAAGCTTCTCCAGCTCGTCCGCAAGCTTCTCGTTCTCGCCGGCCAGCGAGTCCAGCTCCTGCCGCGCCTTCTCAATGTCGTCGCGCAGCTGCTGCACCTCATCCGCCGTCGCAACGTACAGCGGCTCGTCCGCAATCACAGCGGGGTCCACCGGCTGCGACGCCGCGTCGCCGCTCTCGTCAGCGCCGGCACCACCCGCACCGGCGTCAGAACCAGCACGACGGGCAGCAGCGGAGTCCGCAGAGGCAAGCTCCGGGTCCTGTGCGCGCGCGTTCTTCGCGTCCTGGCGCTTCTGGCGGAACGCAGCGAGCTCGGCATCCTTCGCAGCGAGCTCATCCGCAAGCCGCTCGGCCTCGTCCTTCGCAGCGGCAAGCTCGTCCGCCAGCCGCTCGGCCTCCGCAGCTGCCTCCTCGCCGGCAGCGTGCTTCGCGTTGAACTCGTCCACCGTCACCGCGTACAGCGGCTCCTGCGCGATCACCGCGGGGTCCACGGGCTTCGTCGCAGCGTCCACGTCCGACCGCGCAGTCCCGCGGGCAGCAGGCTCGCTGTCTTCCGCAGCAGCACCGGACACACTGCCGCCACGAGCAGCAGCGCTGTCGGCCTCGGACAGAGTGGGGTCGCGCGCGCGGGCATCCTTGGCGTCCTGCCGCTTCTGGCGAAAGGCGGCAAGCTCGGCGTCGTTGTCGGCCAGCTGGTCCGCAAGGAGGTCGCCGTCCGCACGAAGCTTCTCCAGCTCGTCCGCAAGCTTCTCGTTCTCGCCGGCCAGCGAGTCCAGCTCCTGCCGCGCCTTCTCAATGTCGTCGCGCAGCTGCTGCACCTCGTCCGCCGTCGCAACGTACAGCGGCTCGTCCGCAATCACAGCGGGGTCCACCGGCTGCGACGCCGCGTCGCCGCTCTCGTCAGCGCCGGCACCACCCGCACCGGCGTCAGAACCAGCACGACGGGCAGCAGCGGAGTCCGCAGAGGCAAGCTCCGGGTCCTGTGCGCGCGCGTTCTTCGCGTCCTGGCGCTTCTGGCGGAACGCAGCGAGCTCGGCATCCTTCGCAGCAAGCTCATCATCCTTCACGGCAAGCGCGTCGCCAAGGCTTGCGGCTTCTTCCTCCTTTGCTGCCAACTGCTTTGCGAGACGATCCGCCCGGGCCTTGGCATTGTCGACCTCGTCTTCAAGGTGTGCGTTCTCCTCCTGCTGTTGCTCCAGCTCCTCTGCGAGCTTCTCTGCCTCCTCGAGGGCCAGCTTTCCGGCGGCGTCCTTCGCGTCGTACTCCTCGACTGTAACGGCGTAGAGCGGCTCTGCAGCGACGACAGATGGATCGACCGGGTGGGCTGCGGAGGCGTCAGTGGACCGCGCAGTACCTGTCGGTTTCGGCGTTGAGCTGGACGTGATAGGAAGATTGACCGCCTGATCGGCCTCGGACAGCAGCGGGTGTGCGGCACGTGCGTCCTTGGCATCAAGCCGCTTCTGGCGGAAGGCAGCAAGTTCAGCATCCCTTTCCGCCAGCTCCTCCTTCGCGGCGGCCAGTTGATCCACCAATCTCTCCTTATCTGCAGCTGCGGATTCGCCTGCCGCCCGCTTTGCGTTGTACTCCTCGACGGTGACGGCAAGAAGCGGCTCCTGCGCAATCACCACCGGATCGACGGGGCGTGTGGCAACGGTGTTCGCCTTAACCGGCGCCGCGCTGTAGGCCGTGCCGACACGCGACGAGGCGGTGCTGCGAGCGGGAGAGCTGCGGCCGCCCAGACTGCTCGTGGAGGTAGCGGGGTCCTCCTGTCCCTCGTCGGACACACCCGCGACAGCGTCGATGCTGGAGAGGGATGGATCGGCATGACGGGCGTCCTTCGCGGCCTGTCGCTTTTCGCGGAACGCAGCGAGCTCGGCCTCAGCCTGTTCTAGCTGTTCCCCCTTCGCAGCCAGCTTCTTGGCCGTGCGATCTGCCCGTGCTTTGGCCCCCTTCACGTCATCTAAGAGCTTCTCGTTGTCAGCCTTCTGCTGCTCAAGCTCACCAGCAAGCTTCTCCGCGTCTTCCTCCGCCTTCGTGAGAGCGTCCTGCTTGTTCTTGTACTCCTCCAGCGTCACGGCGTACAGCGGCTCCTCGGCGATCTGGGCAGGGTCCACAGCCTGCGTGGCAGGGTCGGCCTGCTGCGTCGGGCGGCCACGGCTGCTGGCACGGGCACTGCGCGGCGGGACACCGTCAGCAGCAGCCAGCTCCGGCTCGTCCGCGCGGGCCTCCTTCGCGTCGTGCCGCTTCTGGCGGAACGCAGCAACCTCGGCGTCGCGGTCGGCGATATCCTTCGCAAGCTTTTTCGCTGCGCGAGCCGTGCGGTCGTTCTCCTTCTCCTTCTCCGCAGCAGCCTCGTTGGCGGCCTGCAGCTGACCTTGGAGATGCTCCAACTCGCCAGCGAGGGCGTCGTTTTCGTGCGCGAGAGCCTCCTTCTCCTCCTTCTCGCGGCCTGCGGCTGCAGCGACGGCGTTGTACTCGTCGAGTGTCACGGCGTACAGCGGCTCGCGGCGAATCACAGCCGGGTCCACCGCCACGCTCGCCGGGTCGTCCGAGAGGCTCGTCAAGCCACGGTGGCCGCTACCGATCTTGTCTGGCGACGATGCCGTTGGTGTGCGACGGCGGCTCGAAAGCGACGACGCACGCGCGCCGGCTGCATCCGCTGCAGCGAAGTTTGGGTCGTTGGCGCGGGCGGCTCTGGCGTCGTGCCGCTTGCAGCGGTGAGCAGCAAGCTCTGCATCTTTTGCGGCCGCCTCAGCCTGCAGATCATCTGCCGCTGCAGCAGCTTTCTGCAGCGCCGCCAGCTCCTCGCCGAGCCGCGTGTTCTCCGCTGCCAGCGCGTCGGTCTCGTCCTTCTTCGCCTGCAACTCCTCCGCTGCCTCGCGCAGCTTCGCCAGGAGGTCCTCGCCGTCACGGTCACGCTGCGCAAGGTCGCGGTCGAGCTTGTCGATCTTCGCCTGCTGCTGCGCCACCTTGCGAGCCAACTTATCCGCCTCATCGCGCAGCTTCTGCAGCTCCTCCGCGGTGGCCACGTAAAGCGGTTCCTGCGCAAGCAGTGCCGGGCTCACCGCCTCTGTTGCGGCCGCCGCACGCCCTTGAGTAGGACTTGCACGCGCCTTGCCGTTCTTCGCCTCCGCCGGCGTATCTGCCGCACGCCTCCGGCCGCTACTGTGCGGGCCGTGTGCTGCGGCCTCATCCGCTGCCGCCAGCGCGGGGTCGTTGGCGCGGGCCTGCGTTGCGTCGAAACGTCGCTTCCGGTGCGCCGCCAGCTCCCGCATGAGATCGTCGAGGTGGTCGGCGTCGGTGGGTGAGGCAGCGAGGGCGTCACGCAGGGCACCGCCGTAGCAGTGCTGCAGAAAAAAGAGACGCTCCTCCAGCTCCTTGGCGTAGGTGTCGGTTGTCGACGCCGCCGCGTACTGGTCCAAGAGGCGCGACACAATCGTGTGCAGCTGCTGCTTTAGCTGGTAGCGTGTGGCCTTGGCGTCCGTGAGGATCTGCGCCACCTCGTCGTTCGTCAGCACGCAGCCCTCCACCCGGCTGTCCACACCCACCGGGCAGATGATGGCCGACAGGGGAATCGGCACCAGCACCGACGTCTTGGTGAAGGAGGTCACCTGTCCAGGGCGGGCAGACGCGTTCTTCGCCGCCAGCTCGTCCTTCAGCGTCGCGATCTTCGCACGGCACGCCTTCATCCCGGCAATCGCAGCCGCAATCGCGTCGTTCTGCTCCTGGATCCGCTTGTCGTGCGCAAGGTTGTTGTAGGCCTGCTGGTAGGCAAGCGCCGTCGTCACCCACGAGTGCAGGCTCGCCACCACCGGCGAGTCCCGCGCCGCGGCCTTGTAGTTCAGCCGCGCGTCCTGCTCAAGGCTCCGCAGCAGCGTCTCCGGCGACGGGTACAGCTTCGCCACGACGTCGGTCCGCGCAATGTCGTCGATCGCGCTCGCCTTGCGGTACTCCAGCTGCACGTCCGCCCACTCGTAGAACTCCACCGCCGTCGGGTCGCACTTCGCCACCGCCCACGCCGCCTTCAGCACCGCAACCGCGACGGGGGATGGGGCAGCCTGCGCTGTCACCTTGCGGAGGTCGACCTCGTCCACTACCTCGAGCTTCACGCGAGCTCCATCGAAGTGCTCGCGAACGGCAGAGACGCGGTCTTCGTTGCCGCGGCGAATCGACGCCAACTTTTCACGCGCAATCGCCAGCAAATCCAGATAGTTTTTCATACGTGCCTCCTCTGCGTCCACCTCATGCGACAAAATCGAACGCAGCGAGCCGATGTCGCCGGTGTGCAGGCCCCACTGCTGGACAGAAGCGGTGTACTCATTGACCTCTCGCACCGTGCCCAACGTCCACTGCCACGTCTTGCCATTGTACAGGTAATCGTAGGCCACCACCTGCCCCAGCTTCACCTGCGGTGCGGAGGGGTTGATGTAGTTGGCCAGCATGGCGTCACGCTACTTCTCAGCGAATTTGAGGCACAAACAGAAACAAAGTAAAACGAACTTTTACACGAAAGCGAAACAAATGTTGACGATGAAGAAGACCAGAAAAAAAAAAGCTCCAAAAAACTTAGAGTTTAGCCTAAAACGCGAGAGAGTTCAAAAGCGAATGCGGACAACAATAACAACGAGAAAAAAACCGCTGCTCCTAGCAGCTCCGTCTGGCTGGCGAAGCAAGTCTATGTAATTTTATTTTCTTTTTAAGTCGCAGCTTGAAATCACCTACTCACAGCAGAGGGGCACTCTCGCAAAAAAAAAAAAAGAGGGTTAACAGATTAGATGAGACAACGCAGAAATACCAACACTGAGGAGCGTTGAAAAAAAAAAAAACCTACACTGCTCCTTCTTTTCTGCACAGCTGGTGTAGGAGGAAAGATAAATAAAAACTAGTTCTACCAACTGACTTCTCTTCTGTAGTCCAGCACGAGCTACCAAGAGAAATGTTGTTTAGCACCGTTCAGCACTCTACAAGGCCCTGCCCACGCAATGAATCTTTTTGAGGAACAGCTTCGGATGATCAGCCGTGCGTGAACTTGTCAAAGAAAAAGAAAGAATAAAGGAAGAGAAAGGACAACTAAGAAGCAGAGCGCGAGCCTCTCTCGCTTTACTGAATAACGAACAAAAAAATTCAAGAACTCCAGACTATAAGGAGCAGCGTGACGTGCGCCGTCGAGCGATCTCGCCTAACTGAACCTTCGCTGCAACGAACGAAAAAAAAAGGGGGCCAATCGAAATAGGAAAAAAAGCGGCGAAATGCTATTCGTGAACGCGGGTACCACCAGGTGAAAGACAGAGAACGAGGAAGTCTCTCCTCTACTCTACCAAAGAATTTCGCTTAAGTTTGCGGCTCTGGTGACCAGAGGAAAAAAAAAAAGGTTGCACTCGAATCACTCTCAGCACTACTACTCTGGCTGACCGCACGTAAGGAGTAGGAATGAAGAAAACGAGGAGAAGAGTGTTGTGCGTCGAGGGTAGATAAAGAAGAATGGCGGAGGATGTCCCGATTAAACGTGTCAATCGCCGAGCTTTCACTTTCAGGTCGTTTTTTTTTTTAAGGGAAAGAAGGAAAACAAACAGATACAGTTGAAGCTCCTCCTATGTGGGTGTGCGTTTGTTTGTTTGTGTGTTTGTGTTGTTGTCGTTGTGTATCGCAGAAGGCAAAGCAGCGTGGTCGGCAGCAGTGGAAAGACAGAGTTGGTGCTAGTACAAAGTTGCGTTAGCTGAAGACAGAGCAAAAGCAGTTACCGCCAAATAAAACAAGAGAAGAGGAGAGGGAGAGAGATAAAGATAAATAACAATAAGCTTTTTAATGAAAGAAGAGGGTAGTAGAGCGGCCAGAAAAAAAAAAGACTCGAGGAAGCTCATAACAAACTACGGTCTAGCTTAAGCGTAAGGTCCGTCGAAGAGGGCGGGAAGGAAATATGTTGTCTTCTTGCATATTCAAACACAGCTCGTCATCTGTACCGTCGCCATCGCGGCTACCTCGAGCCAAGCCACTAAAGGCACTTCTCCCTTGGTTGTTTTTTTTTATCCTGGATCGGCCTCACTTGCTCTAGCAAGCACGTTCAAGTCTCACTCAGCAGAACAAACGCTGCAATGCCGTCCCGACAGCAGCGCGTTTTGCACTCGTTGACACGACCCCTTGCCGCTGTCACACCATCGAGATAACGCACATTTTCCTTTTTTGCTTTTTGCTTCTCTTCTGTTAGCCTATGGCCACATTAATGATGCCGAACCCTAGAAACGAAGAATCACACAACTTCAGTTTCCAAAACAAAAAGAGAGAAAGAAGACGCGACAGCTGCATTTTGCGTAGACCTCACCGACACACCAACCACTTTATAGAAAAGAACAGCGACAACAGTAGAAGGAAGAAAAGAAAAAAGCACCAGCTGTTCAGCTCACGCCATCGCGAACGACAGCCACAGACACGAGAACCAATCACTAATGACCCTGTTAAATTATCAAAAGAAAAAAGAAAGCTTAGTCGTGATCACAGTTAACCTTCGCGATGTGGTCGCCTGGAACGTGGCAAGCGTTGCTGGAATCAATCACGAATGCAGCAAACAGTGCCTCCGGACGCTCGCGAAGCAACTTCTCCCAGTTGCCGTCGAAGATCTTGGTGTGCCGAGTGACCATCTGGTTCTTCTCCCCACTGGGTTCGGGCCACAGCTCATTGTGCTTGTTCAAACCCTTGATCTCGCCTTCCTTGTCGTTCAGCAGCGCCTCCAGCGCCTCGTTGATGCCCTTCAGCTTCTTAAGTTCCATAAGAACATCCAGAAACTCTGCCTCTGCCGCTGCACGGTCTTCGGCGGCCTGAGTGGCAGCCTCGTCCGCAGCAGCCATCGCGTCCGCCATATCCTTCAACACGCGAGCCACCTCATCCACAAGATCCTCATTGGTCTTCTCCAGCTCCGCAACTTCCGCCGCCGCCTTCTCCGCACTCCCGCGCCACTGCTCCACATCAGCAGCCAGGCGTTCGTTTTGTGCCGCAAGCGTCTCCGCCTCGTCTTGTGACTTAGCCAGCTCGGCAACCTTCTCCGCAAGTGCCTCTTCTGTAGCCGCAAGTGAGTGAGTCAGCTCCTCCATCTCCGCACGCTGTTTCTCCGCATCCGCAATTTCTCGCTCCAGCTCACTGGCCAGCCTCTCATTCTCAGCAGCAAGCTTCTCCGCGTCTTCCTCCGCCTTCGCGAGAGCGTCCTGCTTGTTCTTGTACTCCTCCAGCGTCACGGCGTACAGCGGCTCCTCGGCGATCTGGGCAGGGTCCACAGCCTGCGTGGCAGGGTCGGCCTGCTGCGTCGGGCGGCCACGGCTGCTGGCACGGGCACTGCGCGGCGGGACACCGTCAGCAGCAGCCAGCTCCGGCTCGTCCGCGCGGGCCTCCTTCGCGTCGTGCCGCTTCTGGCGGAACGCAGCAACCTCGGCGTCGCGGTCGGCGAGCTCCGCAGCGAGCTTCTCAGCCTCATCCTGGGCCTTCTCGAGCTCGTCCGCAAGCTTCTCGTTGTCGCCCTTCTGCTTCTCCAGCTCGTCCGCAAGCTTCTCCGCCTCGTCCTGCGACTTGGCGAGTTCGTCGGCAAGCTTCTCGTTGTCAGCCTTCTGCTGCTCAAGCTCACCAGCAAGCTTCTCCGCGTCTTCCTCCGCCTTCGCGAGAGCGTCCTGCTTGTTCTTGTACTCCTCCAGCGTCACGGCGTACAGCGGCTCCTCGGCGATCTGGGCAGGGTCCACAGCCTGCGTGGCAGGGTCGGCCTGCTGCGTCGGGCGGCCACGGCTGCTGGCACGGGCACTGCGCGGCGGGACACCGTCAGCAGCAGCCAGCTCCGGCTCGTCCGCGCGGGCCTCCTTCGCGTCGTGCCGCTTCTGGCGGAACGCAGCAACCTCGGCGTCGCGGTCGGCGAGCTCCGCAGCGAGCTTCTCAGCCTCATCCTGGGCCTTCTCGAGCTCGTCCGCAAGCTTCTCGTTGTCAGCCTTCTGCTTCTCCGCCTCTTCCTCCGCCTTCGCGAGAGCGTCCTGCTTGTTCTTGTACTCCTCCAGCGTCACGGCGTACAGCGGCTCCTCGGCGATCTGGGCAGGGTCCACAGCCTGCGTGGCAGGGTCGGCCTGCTGCGTCGGGCGGCCACGGCTGCTGGCACGGGCACTGCGCGGCGGGACACCGTCAGCAGCAGCCAGCTCCGGCTCGTCCGCGCGGGCCTCCTTCGCGTCGTGCCGCTTCTGGCGGAACGCAGCAACCTCGGCGTCGCGGTCGGCGAGCTCCGCAGCGAGCTTCTCAGCCTCATCCTGGGCCTTCTCGAGCTCGTCCGCAAGCTTCTCGTTGTCGCCCTTCTGCTTCTCCAGCTCGTCCGCAAGCTTCTCCGCCTCGTCCTGGGCCTTGTCGAGCTCGTCGGCAAGCTTCTCGTTGTCGCCCTTCTGCTTCTCCAGCTCGTCCGCAAGCTTCTCCGCCTCGTCCTGCGACTTGGCGAGTTCGTCGGCAAGCTTCTCGTTGTCAGCCTTCTGCTGCTCAAGCTCACCAGCAAGCTTCTCCGCGTCTTCCTCCGCCTTCGCGAGAGCGTCCTGCTTGTTCTTGTACTCCTCCAGCGTCACGGCGTACAGCGGCTCCTCGGCGATCTGGGCAGGGTCCACAGCCTGCGTGGCAGGGTCGGCCTGCTGCGTCGGGCGGCCACGGCTGCTGGCACGGGCACTGCGCGGCGGGACACCGTCAGCAGCAGCCAGCTCCGGCTCGTCCGCGCGGGCCTCCTTCGCGTCGTGCCGCTTCTGGCGGAACGCAGCAACCTCGGCGTCGCGGTCGGCGAGCTCCGCAGCGAGCTTCTCAGCCTCATCCTGGGCCTTCTCGAGCTCGTCCGCAAGCTTCTCGTTGTCAGCCTTCTGCTTCTCCGCCTCTTCCTCCGCCTTCGCGAGAGCGTCCTGCTTGTTCTTGTACTCCTCCAGCGTCACGGCGTACAGCGGCTCCTCGGCGATCTGGGCAGGGTCCACAGCCTGCGTGGCAGGGTCGGCCTGCTGCGTCGGGCGGCCACGGCTGCTGGCACGGGCACTGCGCGGCGGGACACCGTCAGCAGCAGCCAGCTCCGGCTCGTCCGCGCGGGCCTCCTTCGCGTCGTGCCGCTTCTGGCGGAACGCAGCAACCTCGGCGTCGCGGTCGGCGAGCTCCGCAGCGAGCTTCTCAGCCTCATCCTGGGCCTTCTCGAGCTCGTCCGCAAGCTTCTCGTTGTCAGCCCTTCTGCTTCTCCAGCTCGTCCGCAAGCTTCTCCGCCTCGTCCTGGGCCTTCTCCAGCTCGTCCGCAAGCTTCTCCTGCCCTCAAGCTTTCTCGTTGTCGCCCTTCTGCTTCTCCAGCTCGTCCGCAAGCTTCTCCGCCTCGTCCTGCGACTTGGCGAGTTCGTCGGCAAGCTTCTCGTTGTCAGCCTTCTGCTGCTCAAGCTCACCAGCAAGCTTCTCCGCGTCTTCCTCCGCCTTCGCGAGAGCGTCCTGCTTGTTCTTGTACTCCTCCAGCGTCACGGCGTACAGCGGCTCCTCGGCGATCTGGGCAGGGTCCACAGCCTGCGTGGCAGGGTCGGCCTGCTGCGTCGGGCGGCCACGGCTGCTGGCACGGGCACTGCGCGGCGGGACACCGTCAGCAGCAGCCAGCTCCGGCTCGTCCGCGCGGGCCTCCTTCGCGTCGTGCCGCTTCTGGCGGAACGCAGCAACCTCGGCGTCGCGGTCGGCGAGCTCCGCAGCGAGCTTCTCAGCCTCATCCTGGGCCTTCTCGAGCTCGTCCGCAAGCTTCTCGTTGTCAGCCTTCTGCTTCTCCAGCTCGTCCGCAAGCTTCTCCGCCTCGTCCTGGGCCTTCTCAAGCTCGTCCGCAAGCTTCTCCGCCTCGTCCTGCGACTTGGCGAGTTCGTCGGCAAGCTTCTCGTTGTCAGCCTTCTGCTGCTCAAGCTCACCAGCAAGCTTCTCCGCGTCTTCCTCCGCCTTCGCGAGAGCGTCCTGCTTGTTCTTGTACTCCTCCAGCGTCACGGCGTACAGCGGCTCCTCGGCGATCTGGGCAGGGTCCACAGCCTGCGTGGCAGGGTCGGCCTGCTGCGTCGGGCGGCCACGGCTGCTGGCACGGGCACTGCGCGGCGGGACACCGTCAGCAGCAGCCAGCTCCGGCTCGTCCGCGCGGGCCTCCTTCGCGTCGTGCCGCTTCTGGCGGAACGCAGCAACCTCGGCGTCGCGGTCGGCGAGCTCCGCAGCGAGCTTCTCAGCCTCATCCTGGGCCTTCTCGAGCTCGTCCGCAAGCTTCTCGTTGTCAGCCTTCTGCTTCTCCAGCTCGTCCGCAAGCTTCTCCGCCTCGTCCTGGGCCTTCTCAAGCTCGTCCGCAAGCTTCTCGTTGTCAGCCTTCTGCTTCTCCAGCTCGTCCGCAAGCTTCTCCGCCTCGTCCTGCGACTTGGCGAGTTCGTCGGCAAGCTTCTCGTTGTCAGCCTTCTGCTGCTCAAGCTCACCAGCAAGCTTCTCCGCGTCTTCCTCCGCCTTCGCGAGAGCGTCCTGCTTGTTCTTGTACTCCTCCAGCGTCACGGCGTACAGCGGCTCCTCGGCGATCTGGGCAGGGTCCACAGCCTGCGTGGCAGGGTCGGCCTGCTGCGTCGGGCGGCCACGGCTGCTGGCACGGGCACTGCGCGGCGGGACACCGTCAGCAGCAGCCAGCTCCGGCTCGTCCGCGCGGGCCTCCTTCGCGTCGTGCCGCTTCTGGCGGAACGCAGCAACCTCGGCGTCGCGGTCGGCGAGCTCCGCAGCGAGCTTCTCAGCCTCATCCTGGGCCTTCTCAAGCTCGTCCGCAAGCTTCTCGTTGTCGCCCTTCTGCTTCTCCAGCTCGTCCGCAAGCTTCTCCGCCTCGTCCTGCGACTTGGCGAGTTCGTCGGCAAGCTTCTCGTTGTCAGCCTTCTGCTGCTCAAGCTCACCAGCAAGCTTCTCCGCGTCTTCCTCCGCCTTCGCGAGAGCGTCCTGCTTGTTCTTGTACTCCTCCAGCGTCACGGCGTACAGCGGCTCCTCGGCGATCTGGGCAGGGTCCACAGCCTGCGTGGCAGGGTCGGCCTGCTGCGTCGGGCGGCCACGGCTGCTGGCACGGGCACTGCGCGGCGGGACACCGTCAGCAGCAGCCAGCTCCGGCTCGTCCGCGCGGGCCTCCTTCGCGTCGTGCCGCTTCTGGCGGAACGCAGCAACCTCGGCGTCGCGGTCGGCGAGCTCCGCAGCGAGCTTCTCAGCCTCATCCTGGGCCTTCTCAAGCTCGTCCGCAAGCTTCTCGTTGTCAGCCTTCTGCTTCTCCAGCTCGTCCGCAAGCTTCTCCGCCTCGTCCTGGGCCTTCTCAAGCTCGTCCGCAAGCTTCTCGTTGTCGCCCTTCTGCTTCTCCAGCTCGTCCGCAAGCTTCTCCGCCTCGTCCTGCGACTTGGCGAGTTCGTCGGCAAGCTTCTCGTTGTCAGCCTTCTGCTGCTCAAGCTCACCAGCAAGCTTCTCCGCGTCTTCCTCCGCCTTCGCGAGAGCGTCCTGCTTGTTCTTGTACTCCTCCAGCGTCACGGCGTACAGCGGCTCCTCGGCGATCTGGGCAGGGTCCACAGCCTGCGTGGCAGGGTCGGCCTGCTGCGTCGGGCGGCCACGGCTGCTGGCACGGGCACTGCGCGGCGGGACACCGTCAGCAGCAGCCAGCTCCGGCTCGTCCGCGCGGGCCTCCTTCGCGTCGTGCCGCTTCTGGCGGAACGCAGCAACCTCGGCGTCGCGGTCGGCGAGCTCCGCAGCGAGCTTCTCAGCCTCATCCTGGGCCTTCTCGAGCTCGTCCGCAAGCTTCTCGTTGTCAGCCTTCTGCTTCTCCGCCTCTTCCTCCGCCTTCGCGAGAGCGTCCTGCTTGTTCTTGTACTCCTCCAGCGTCACGGCGTACAGCGGCTCCTCGGCGATCTGGGCAGGGTCCACAGCCTGCGTGGCAGGGTCGGCCTGCTGCGTCGGGCGGCCACGGCTGCTGGCACGGGCACTGCGCGGCGGGACACCGTCAGCAGCAGCCAGCTCCGGCTCGTCCGCGCGGGCCTCCTTCGCGTCGTGCCGCTTCTGGCGGAACGCAGCAACCTCGGCGTCGCGGTCGGCGAGCTCCGCAGCGAGCTTCTCAGCCTCATCCTGGGCCTTCTCGAGCTCGTCCGCAAGCTTCTCGTTGTCGCCCTTCTGCTTCTCCAGCTCGTCCGCAAGCTTCTCCGCCTCGTCCTGGGCCTTCTCCAGCTCGTCCGCAAGCTTCTCCGCCTCGTCCTGCGACTTGGCGAGTTCGTCGGCAAGCTTCTCGTTGTCAGCCTTCTGCTGCTCAAGCTCACCAGCAAGCTTCTCCGCGTCTTCCTCCGCCTTCGCGAGAGCGTCCTGCTTGTTCTTGTACTCCTCCAGCGTCACGGCGTACAGCGGCTCCTCGGCGATCTGGGCAGGGTCCACAGCCTGCGTGGCAGGGTCGGCCCGCTGCGTCGGGCGGCCACGGCTGCTGGCACGGGCACTGCGCGGCGGGACACCGTCAGCAGCAGCCAGCTCCGGCTCGTCCGCGCGGGCCTCCTTCGCGTCGTGCCGCTTCTGGCGGAACGCAGCAACCTCGGCGTCGCGGTCGGCGAGCTCCGCAGCGAGCTTCTCAGCCTCATCCTGGGCCTTCTCGAGCTCGTCCGCAAGCTTCTCGTTGTCAGCCTTCTGCTTCTCCGCCTCTTCCTCCGCCTTCGCGAGAGCGTCCTGCTTGTTCTTGTACTCCTCCAGCGTCACGGCGTACAGCGGCTCCTCGGCGATCTGGGCAGGGTCCACAGCCTGCGTGGCAGGGTCGGCCTGCTGCGTCGGGCGGCTACGGCTGCTGGCACGGGCACTGCGCGGCGGGACACCGTCAGCAGCAGCCAGCTCCGGCTCGTCCGCGCGGGCCTCCTTCGCGTCGTGCCGCTTCTGGCGGAACGCAGCAACCTCGGCGTCGCGGGCGTCGATGACAGCGGCAAGTTGGTCGATTTCGTCGTTCTTCAAAGCGTACTCTTCAATAGTAAATGCGTATAGGGGCTTAGTAGCCTCATCTTCGGGGTACAATGGCTCGGCAACGTTGTCGCGATGCTGCGTGGGTTGACCCCTGGCAACCTGGTGGCGCTTTTCGCTCTTGGCTAAATCCGGAAACTGTGAGCGTGTCTCTTGCACATCCTGGTCGCGGTGCTTTTGAAGTTGACGAAGTGCGGTGAGCTCGTCCGCAAGCTTCTCGTTGTCAGCAGCGAGCTTCTCCGCCTCCTCCTCGGCCTTCACGAGAGCGTTCTGCTTGTCCTTGTACTCCTCCAGCGTCACGGCGTACAGCGGCTCCTCGGCGATCTGGGCAGGGTCCACAGCCTGCGTGGCAGGGTCGGCCTGCTGCGTCGGGCGGCCACGGCTGCTGGCACGGGCACTGCGCGGCGGGACACCGTCAGCAGCAGCCAGCTCCGGCTCGTCCGCGCGGGTCTCCTTCGCGTCGTGCCGCTTCTGGCGGAACGCAGCAAGTTCTGCATCCTTGTCAGCATTTTCACGTAGTGCGTTGGCAAGGTCAGTGTTGAGGTCACCGAGTTTAGTTTCTGCAGCGTTCAATTCGTCGTTCAGCTTGTGAAGTGCTTCCTCGCTGGCCTGGAGGTTGCGGTCGAGGTCGTCAGCCCGTCGCTCTGCATCGTCACACTGGGCTTTCTGTGCGTTTAGCTCATCCATTGTTACGGCGTAGATGGGCTCTTCTGCTGCACTGGGCACCTGTGCAAGATTTCTTTGAGCACGGAGCTGCTTGGCTTGCTGTTGCTGAACGTGAAACTGCTCAAGCTCTCCGCCCTGCTTATCTGCGAGATCCTTAAGCTTCTCAACAAGGTTGCGAAGGCGATCGATTTCATCCGCAAGCTCCGCATTGCGAACGTTAAGCGCGTCTTGCTCCCTCTGGAGAGCGGCAGCCTGCTTCTTGAAGCGCTCAGCGGACTTCTCCAGCGTGTACTGCAAAGAGCGATTCTCATTGTTAATTTTGTCAAGCAGCATCAACAAGTCGCCGATTTCACTTTCGTACGCATCCTTATCACCAAGGTAATCAAATCCAGCAAGCTGGCGCACGAACTCATCGAAGCCAAGACCCGCAAACTTGCTGTCGTCGATGCCTAGAGCGTGGCAGATCTCTGCGATGGCTCTGTCCAGACCGACCTTTGGAGCATCGCGATGGCTGTAAATGTACTCCATCAAGCGGGAAGGCATCTGGGAAAGACGCTCATCCAGCTCGGCGCGCGACATATTGGCCGGATGCGTAATCTCACATCGAACTACCATCTTACCAGCCTCCTGGCGAAACTCCATGCCGCGGACAAAGTTGGGGTCTACGTGAGCAGCTAGTGCGGCATCGTAAGCAAAAGCAGACCGCACTTCTTCCGGACGTTCTGAAAGCACATCGGGCCACTCGCTCCCAGAGTAAACACGTTTGTGAGCTGTGGTTAAGGTGGCCGCCTCACGATCTGCTTCCCAACGCTCGTCGTGTTTTTCCAGCTCACTGACAAGTGCCTTAAGGCTGTCAATCTCTGCCTGCGCATCACTCGGGATCTCGGGACCCCGATAAGCATCCCCATCCCTCAATAACGTCGAAAAGTAGTGCTCCTGCAAGTACAGACGCTTTTCCTCCAATTCCGTGGTGTAAAGTGAGAGGCAATGCAGCTCCGCAGCCGTCTCACCGAAGTGGCCAGTGACTGAATTCAGCAAACTCTTCATCTGGAACCGCATCGTCTTAGCGTCCGTGAGGATCTGCGCCACCTCGTCGTTCGTCAGCACGCAGCCCTCCACCCGGCTGTCCACACCCACCGGGCAGATGATGGCCGACAGGGGAATCGGCACCAGCACCGACGTCTTGGTGAAGGAGGTCACCTGTCCAGGGCGGGCAGACGCGTTCTTCGCCGCCAGCTCGTCCTTCAGCGTCGCGATCTTCGCACGGCACGCCTTCATCCCGGCAATCGCAGCCGCAATCGCGTCGTTCTGCTCCTGGATCCGCTTGTCGTGCGCAAGGTTGTTGTAGGCCTGCTGGTAGGCAAGCGCCGTCGTCACCCACGAGTGCAGGCTCGCCACCACCGGCGAGTCCCGCGCCGCGGCCTTGTAGTTCAGCCGCGCGTCCTGCTCAAGGCTCCGCAGCAGCGTCTCCGGCGACGGGTACAGCTTCGCCACGACGTCGGTCCGCGCAATGTCGTCGATCGCGCTCGCCTTGCGGTACTCCAGCTGCACGTCCGCCCACTCGTAGAACTCCACCGCCGTCGGGTCGCACTTCGCCACCGCCCACGCCGCCTTCAGCACCGCAACCGCGACGGGGGATGGGGCAGCCTGCGCTGTCACCTTGCGGAGAACCAGCTCGTCGATGCTCTGGACTTTGTCTCTGTTCGCGTTAAAGGTGTCACGTGCACGGGAGACGCGGTCTTCGTTGCTGCGGCGAATCGACGCCAATGTTTCCCTTGCGAGCGCCAGCAAGTCCTGAAAGTTTTTCATACGTGCGCTTTCCGCGTCCACCTCATGCGACAAAATCGAGCGCAGCGAGCCGATGTCGCCGGTGTGCAAGCCCCACTGCTGGACAGTGGCACTGAACTCCTTCACCTCTCGCACCGTGCCCAACGTCCACTGCCACGTCTTGCCATTGTACAGGTAATCGTATGCCACCACCTGGCCAACCTTCAACTGCGGTGCCGCAGGGTTTGTGTGGCGATAAAAAGACATTGTTGACGAGACAGCACTGTAAGCAGCTGGCAAAAATGAAGAAAAATAAAAAGGAGGTCTACTTACGAAATTCAACGAGTTTCGATTGAAGGTATAGGTGCCTCTGCGCACCACTTGAAGTTAAAATTGTTGTGAAAGATTCGTGTTGTAGAACACGTGTCTTGTGTAAACAATAGGTTACTTAGGAGCTTTTATCAAAACGTGAATACTCCTGAGCGTGTCTGAAGACGCTTTAGAGACTAGACTTATGACGACGGGCTCACTAGTATCGCTGTTAGCAAACTGTAAAGAAAAAAAATATTTATAAGCGACTTTTTTTGTTTTTGAATTGTCAAGAAAAAGCTACCGAAAAAAAAGCTAAGCGAGAAAAAAGAACAATGAAGGACCTCGGAAAGGCTAGTGTCTGGTAAAAAGCACTCCAGAGCAAGTTTAAAATTTTCGGTAGACTTTTGCTGTTGAGAAAGGTGGAAGCACCAAGTATTTTTTTTTTTTGTATCACAGAGTGTAGTAGTCAGTGAAGAACGATGAAGAACAGCAACACTCCTACCCTTTTCACAAAGAGAGGAAAGTATGACTGCTGAAAAGAACCGCCAAACGCGTTTTTTTTTTTGGAGCTCGTAGTGGGCTTCAAGGGCAAATATGAAAAATACAAACACACCAGCCTACTGAAACGGGATAGAAGGAAAAACAGCAAACAATGACGGGACGGCAAGAAAAGTAGAAAGAAAGAAAGCTTTCTTCGTTGCTAAAAAAAAAATTCAGAAAAAATGAAGCTACTAAATTGGGAGAAAAATAGATGGCAGAAAATCAAGCTACGTGTAGAGTGCACCGTTGGAGGTCTTAAACCACTTGCAGTTTTTTTTTTTTTTAGATGACGAGAGAGGCATGACAATGAGAGATGAGAAGGAAGTTTAAGGGCTTTGTAATAGAACCAGACGAATACCGCCAGAAAGTGGATAGTGTACGCGCACTTGCGGCAACTGCGTGCTAGTGAGAAAGGCAACACTGTTGTAAGACAGTACAAGAAGCGCCGTTGGGCAGCCGCGCCTTCCAACACGAGTTCCGAAAAAGTCTCGAGGAATGCTCATCCGAGACTCAGCTCTATCGCTCGCTTGCAGAACAAGCTTTACAAAGCAAGCCTAGAGCTTTGAGCGGGAAAAGTGCCTCTCTATCAGAGCATACATTCCTTTTTTGTTTCACAGTTTCAGCACTTACTACCAAATTACATTCTAAAGCATACATCCTTTGCTGCCTAAGAATCATAGGAGATACTAATTCAGCAAACAAGTTTTAATATGATATTCTTGATCCGTCTTTTCTTCTATTGTGCGCTTCACTAAACCACCTGTTCCAATTGAGCAACTGCAACAAATGCAACTCGAAAGGACTTGACCAATATGCTGTGCTTTTCTTTCGCACCGGGAAGCAAAGAAGCTCTTTTCGTGCTGCTGTTGTTGTTTTCGTGGCTGAATTTAACAACTCTGTCATTCTCTATCAAGCAGTCAGTACGCATTATGGCGGGCACAAAAGTCGCGTTAGTACCTTGGCGTCTCGAAAAAAAAAAAAGAATTCCCACACACTTGACCGGGACACTTCGCTCCGCTGCACCTCTTTGTCGTTTGCGGGCGTTTAGTCCCCTTCGCGGCATAGCTGGTGAGCAGCAAAAGGAAACAAGCTGCAGGTGCCACTTATATCTACTCCGTGAGGCCCTGAACATAAAAGCAAGCAATGCTGGCGCAGCCATTCAAGAAGCAAACGAAATGTTTTAGGTTTCCGGTTTCCCAAACAATGGTGACAGGAGAAATGGAAGACTCCTCTGTGTATCGGAGGTGCTCGGGCAACTCTGTGTGAAAGGGGTTCAAAAAAAGGAAATAAGGTGTTGTGCGTGCTCGTTGGTTTTGCCACTATTGCGGGGGAAGTGCCTACCTCTTCGCTGACTCACCTCTGGAGCGGGGTAAAAAGAAAAAAAAAGAAGTGGCAGAAAGGGGCCGAAGAAATGCGCTACCACGCGGTTACAGAAAGCTCGGCTGTTGATGTCCTTCACGATGAGGTGGTAAAAAAGGGGGGGAGGAAGTTGGCATTGCAGATAATTACAATTCTAATATCCACTGCAGTGGAATGAACAAATTCCCTTCTCGCCGAGCTGCACTTGAGCGCGTTGGAGTCGCTGTACAGCTGTGTCACTTTGCGAATGCGCACAACGTCCTTGCTATGAAACGACGTGTCAGCCGTCACTTGATGAAGTCTTTAAATTTGCCAACTAAGCAGTCCCGGTGCACAAAACAAAATGTGCTCTCATGCAAGGCAACGGTCGACGGCACGAGACGACGCCCCCACGTGCGCAAATCCCCTCTGGTTGCGCGACAAGCACACTGGGCATTTATCAAAATCACAGTTTCACGAGTTAAGCTCATCTTTACTTTTCCGTGAAAGCTCCTCGATGTCAGTCTTTTTTTTTTTTAGTGACTTTCCTATTGGACTACTCGCACATTTGTTGTGGCTTACCTCGCCGCGCGTAGCACTTTGCATTCATTAACTGTTTTTCATGATAACGACTCTGCCTGCTTCGTTGCTGGAAGACGTCGTTGGTCGCAGTCTCATTTTAATGTCTTTCACCGATCTATGGATAGCGTGCACGACTCTTCTCCACGATCTGCGGTCGGTGGTCTACACAACGCCGCAAAATGGTGTTTAACGTAATCTAAGGTGCTCGCCCGAGAATGTTGCGCTTCCCCTCGCCAATTAAACGCCTTTTATGCCTTTCAGTTTTCTCCTCAATCAAACTTTCTGTCGCTCTATTTTCTATGTTCTTCTCTTGCTTCTTGTCGTATTTTTTTTCCCCCGCTTTATCATTGTGGAACTACTAGGTACCTCAAGTTTTTTTTTTCTGGAAGACGTGTCTACACCCAGTCGCTTTTTCTGTTCCGTGCATCAAATCAACAAGCGCACGCGTTTTAGAAGCCATGAAGCGTACTGTGAAAAGCGGTGCTCCCGGCCCGCGGCAATCATACATGAATAAAAGTAAATTCAACCCGAACCGCTACAAGCAGGAAAAGGACCGAATCTCAAAAGACGTCGAGGTTCTCATGACAAGCCTGTGCTGCAGGCGTTGCTGTGACATCATCCAATGGAAAGTTGATTATGGAAAGTATGTTCCGCAGGAGCTGGCACGTCGCTGCAACCTTTGCCACGAAAAAAAAGTTACTCACCCGTATCATCACATTTGCCAAATTTGTGCCGAAAATGCAGCTGTGTGTGCCAAGTGTCAAAAAGCACCTTTTGCGGAGTTGAGGGCGAAAACTGATGAGGAGCCGGAGGAGGAGGAGGAGGAGAACGCACATTCGGCAGCCGAGCCACATAAGTACGATTTTGTAGACCAGCCTGTTCAGGATCCTGAGCTGCAGCATCTACAGGGCCTCAATGTTCGCGTTTTACAACAGCGACTGCGGCAAAAGCGTGAAGCCGAGAACCGGGAAGCTCTGGGAGCTCTGCGCGAGCGCGAGCGTCGGACTGTGCTGCGGAAAGCCACTGCGCGGGAAGATGTCTCGGACAGTGATGAAAGTCTTTAAGTGCTAAATCTTTAAGCCGCCGTGTAAGCGATGTTTTAATGCCGCTACTGCCTTCCGATTACTGGCGGGCCCTAAGAGTCCATCGAGAACGAGCCGATTAAAATCAGATTAAATTTTGTCCATAAGGCGCTGCAAGATCACGCTATCCTTTTGTATGTCTATGCGTTGCTGAATGCGTGAAGTACTTCTTATTGCACTAAAAAAAAAAAAGAGCGAGGATTGAGCTGACAAGTTTCGCAGGCGACGCAGAAGGTGCTTGTCTCTGAAACAGCTGGTAAGCGGCTATAAATTATCATGCGCCTCCTCCGCGGGTTTGATATCGACGCGAAGGCAGAGAAACCTGGGTCACTCATAAAGAAGAGATGCCTACTTTACAGCTGCTGCGCGACTCTTTGCTTGGTGCTGCTGGTTGTATTCAGCCTTTCCCTGAGCTAAATTGTCGTACGCTGCTTTAGTTTTCCTAACAACTTTCTCTCTCTCTCTCTCTTTCTCTCTCAATATCCCTATTCCTTTCTCAAGCTACACCATTACGGCTTCTGGTCTCGATGTGCGAAGCCCAGCAAACTCTGTCTGAGCGGTGTCCTTAAGGTGAACCTTTTTTTTCTTTGAAAGTCGACCTGCTGCAGCATGGCAGTAGCTGGTGGCAAGGAAGGGGGTGCGTCTTTCCTCTTTCAGATCCTCCTGCTCATCTCCGCTGCGTGGTGTGTCCTCTGGTGGATGCTTACCTTGGGGTTTCTGATTTTTAAAGCAATTTATCTACCATTTCCTCCCGCTGCGCTTCCGATGGAGATTGTGGCGTCTGTTCTTGTTGTCATTATTAATGTCTTTGGAGTCATTATCGGCATTCGAGGAAATAAAACTGAACAAGTCCCCGCGCTCGCGCTAAGTGCTCTCCTACTTGCGATTGTCGCTGTGGGAGCCATTTACTACATGTGGCTGCAAACATACGTGCTGATGTTAGATTTGGCGTTTTCTGCTGTTTTTCTCGGAGTTAATGGTCTCACTGTTCTGCTGGCGATATGGGCTTCACAGAATGCAATGAGGCATACAAAAATTCCTGCTTTGAAGCTCGAGATCAACGGGCTCGAGGCTAACAAGAAGAAGAAGTAGCTAGAAACACCCTTTTCCGTTCCATAAAATAAGTGCACATCATAGAATTCTGTTCTCTCTTTCTTTCGGAAAACAGAGCGCAACATATTGAGAGCTTGAAACAGCCGCTGTAAATGATGGCTCAATTTCTTTTTTTTTTCTTCTTTCTTTTCATATATCATGTGGGCCGCCTCTCAAGAACACTGCTAACAACAAAAAAATATGTATGTGCGCATTTCTTGGTCCCAATTACTCGTAGAGAATGTACGAAAGCGCTGCATATTTGTCACACACAAACAGACAAATAATTAAACGAATCAGAAAAGCGATGCTCTCTTTAAAAGTCAGAAATTGCATCAGTTTCGATCTGGAGATGACGTTCCAAAAGAAAAAGGCCCCTGAGTTGTGGTGAGCTTTGTCTCGAACGAAAAAAAAAAATGAAACGAGATATGTATGTGTGAGTTGGTTTTTTAACCAGCTGTGGTTCTTGTTGAGCCATAAGAAGGTGCTTGGCGCAAGAGAAAAAAAAAACATGAAACGGGTGAAAAACGGACGCTTTTTTTCTTTTGCAGCACCCTTCTGAAGGTTTCTTTTTTTGTATGTATAAAAGCTCTTTTGCTGTTGCTGATTGTCAGCAGTAGTGATGCATTCTCCCTCAACACCTTCGAAATCTCTTCTTTTTCTGCATTTCTGCCTTTCTGCCTCCAAAATCTTCCTGTTTTCTTGTTGCTGATGCTGAAAAGTAAAAATAAAAAGAGTGTCACATGCTTTAGATCTATGCTGCACAATTGTCGGCCGGTTTTTCTTTCGGCATGTTGGCGCCCCCACTCAGAGCAGCTCAAAAGCTGGATCGCTGTTTCATCGGAGAAGAATGAAGGTCTTTCCCTTGCTAGAAATTACTTGCACGACCTTCAACTTCAAGAGGCTCTTTCCACATTCGATGACGGTATTGAGCTTATTGATGTGCTCCAAAAAGTGAAGTATCCCCGCCGGAGCCACGTGGTCTCGTTTCTCTCCAAACACATGGAAAACTCATCCAAAGACTTGACGGTCGCAGACATTCGTCAACTTGTAATGAATTCAAAGCTCTCTGGTGGGAGTTTGGACTATTACGAGGCGGTGCTCAACACTCCGTCTTTTCTAGCTGCCTTCTCGGGTTGCATGCCTGCCCTGAGCAACAGTGATCTAACGCAGATGGTCTTCTCGTTTTGTAAAAGTGGGGACCACAAAGACGCAAAAGTGAAGCATTTTTCTGCACACGTTCAGCACCTCATTTCCGAAGAACTCGCAAGGCGACTTCGCTGCAGCTCCGAAGCATTTAATTTTCTGACTTTTTTGGCTGACGAGGGCGTGCTGTTGGAGGACAAGGAGTGGGGAAAACTGAGAAAGGAGGCATTTGCACAAACGGCTGAGCTGTCTGGCGCGCGACTTCGATCTCTCCTACAGTCTATCGTAGAGCACACGGCGCCTGGCGTCAATCCTGCTTGGGGGCAAGTTATCCAAGACGCCTTAAGTGGAGACGAAAAAATCAAAGATTCTGCTATCTGTAAAATTATCTGCAACCTCGTTCACACTGGCTGCCTCGTGGAAGACAAGCTACTGTCCCGCGCTTTGAGAAACCCTAAAGGTGTGTCTGGCGACGACTTGCTACCTATTTTGCTGGCGTGGCGCGAGAGCCAGCTAAGCACAGGCCGCTGTGAGGTGCTTAATCCCAGTGCTTCTGCACGTCTTCAGCAGCTCATCGAAGACAAGACAAGTTCTGGCAGCTTCTCTCACGATCTGCATGGACACCTAGTGTGGGTGTTCTGCCTTTCGTTTTTCTCAGCTGAAAGGTCGCGCGGCGCTCTCCGCGCTCTTTGCGATGGCGAGTTTGCAGCAGCTGCTCCTGCGCTGGCCGCGAAAGATGCCGCCCTACTTTGCAAGGCGCTGATTGGTAGTGACAGTGTTTCACCCACAATCTTGCCCCTCATTTTGGCACATGTCGATGAGGAGGTTTTAGACCAAAGTGAAGCGATAGCAATGCTGCACGTTGTGCAAAAGTCAGGCAGGACGGCGCCGCAGCGGCTGTTGAGAGTTGCTGCAGGGCGTGCGGGAGGGCGTCTGGTCACGTCTCGCTCGCACGATGGTAAGCTGGATCTCTCTCTCTCTCTGAACGACTTTTGTTTGCTCCTCGCGGGATTGTGCTTTGTTGACAATTATGAGCAACGGGCAACGCTGGAACGTTTGCTGCGCTCTCCGTTGCTCACGCCGAGAGTAGCACTACGTGCTTTGCAGTACACCAGTGACGCGACAACAGCATCGTGTAGCTTCACGAGAGGCAGGCTTGTGAAGCGGTTGATCGGCTCTGCTTCTGCACTGCGTGCGGAGGAGGTGGCGTTTGTTATATCCGTTTTGGCAAAGCTGCAAATTCGAGACGTCGCTGTGTTAGAGCACCTGATGAAGGAGCTAGCCACGAAGTCCCCTTCAGCGAGCGACATTGTTGTCGCCGGCGAGGCTGCGAGGGTGTTGAAGCTGAGCTATGTATTCGAGCAGCTGTCAATTCTCGAGGCGCTGCACACCGTTCGCGGCATAACGGCAAAGGATCTGCTGATTATCTTGAGGTGCTGCAGGCCGGAGCGGCGTCGCGCTCTATTGTTGTCTAAAGCTGTGGCGGCGATAATAATTGGTGTCCCCATAGACGACGTGACAGCAGCTGAATTGCTGTTGCTTTTCGTGGTGGTCCCTGCAGGTGACACCAAAAAGAGGGAGGCGATTGCGTTGGCGATGAAAGCCAGCGATCCCATTGCACGCCACGGGGTTGCGGTTGATGACGTCCTGGCTGCGTTTGAGTGCGCCACGTCGAGAAACGAGATCGAAAGCCTCTGCAAAATTTGCTTCAGCACAACACCAGACTTTGAGGAGTCGCACTTGATGCGCTTGCTTCGCTGTGCGCAAGGATACTCAAGTGTGCCCAATTCTTTTTTCCGATTTGCGGGGCGAGCAATTGTGTTGCTCCTATCAAAGGACAAAATGTCCCCCACTTCTGCCCTCTCGTGGGCAGAGCTTTACGCGGACAACAACGTGCAGGACTCCAGCGTCGCGAGCCGCCTCGTTGCTCACGCAGCTAGTCGGCAATCGAACGGCTCCTCACTTTCACGTAAAGCTCTCGAGAAGGTTGCAAGGTTTTACAACATTAAACTCAGGGGCGTCGATGTCAGGCAAAACGAGCGTCGAAAGCGCAAAACAAGGATATCAAAAGAGTTTTTGTGAAACAACCTAGTGCTGCAGTAGCGCGATTCGGTTTCTTGTTTCTCTCTTTTTTTTTTCTTGGTGCTCACTTCCTCCAGAGATAACGGTCTGCTTTCGTTTTTATTTCGTTCTCCTTTGTCACTCATGAACTCGACTTGGCGTACTTTTTTCTCTACTGAAAACACCGATGAGCTCTCACTTCTCCTTGGTGTTTTACGCTAAAGAAAGAAAATCCCGACGAGGCCTTAAGCCAGGCAAACAGTATCCACCGTTAAAACATGCGATGGAGACCAGTGTGGCGCTGCATATAAAGAACAATTTTTTTTTTTTGGCTGCCGTCTTGATTAGTTTTGGACTTTTCCGGATCAAAGGTGAATCGTCAAAAAAAAAAAAGGATTATGCTGTTCCGTCTGAGTTGTCTTCGCTACCCTCTTCTCTCTGCACTTTTTGTTTTGCTTTTAACTTCTCTTCTCGCCCTCTCTTTTTTTTTTTGTCACACTGATTCACGGCCCATCAGTTCAGCCGCCGGCGTGACTTGGTACTCTCATTTCTTCTTCGAAAGAGGAACGAGCGAGGAATAATAGGGTGCAGCACCCACCCGCCTTCAGAATGCTTCGCGCTTGCACGCGGGTCTGCTTTCTCCGCGCGGAGATAGCGTCTGCAGAGCTGCGGAGGCTGCTTCCTCTGCTGCCTTCCGCGAGCAGCGGGATCGCCCCAGTCGCGCAGACCGTGGCGTCTTTGCTCATCTCTACGTCGTTCACTGACACCACTGCGCACTCACCACTGTCTCACTCACGCGACTGTCCCGTGACGGCCAAGGCGCTGCCTTTATCGCGCGTGAGCACCGAGCCCAGCTTTGCGTCACGGCCGTGCATCAGCTGTGTTCGCGAACGCGTGCACTACCTGGCCTCCGTAGTGTTCTGCGCAGACTTCGAGCGACGCTGCACCACAGCTGGTTCGTATGGAGGCGCGGTGGGCCACTCTGCAAGTGACGCGGCGGAGTTGGGAGGGGGGGGGGGGGGGGGGGTGTTTTTTTTTTTTTTTTCCCCCTTGGGGGGGGGTGGGGGGGGTGGGGGGGGGGGGGGGGGGGGGGGGGGTTTGGTTTTTTTTTTGTTTTTGGTGGTGGGGGCAGGGGGGGGGGGGGGGGGGGGGGGGGTGGGGGGGGGGGGGGGGGGGGGGTTGGGCGGGTGGTTTGTGGTTTTTTTTTTTTTTTTTTTTTTTTGTGGGGGGGGTGGGTGTTTTGTTGGGGGGGGGGGGGGGGGGGGGGGGGGGCGGGGGGGGGGGGGGGGGGGGGGGGGGGGGGGGGGGGGGGGGGGTGGCGCGGCTCTTATCCCAGGGGCGGGGGGCCGGCCTCTCGGCGGGGTTGCCTTGTTTTTTTTTAGGGGGGGGGGGGGGGGGATGAATTTGGGCGACCTTCAGACGGCTGTTGCGAGGCGTGCGTTGAACGCGATGAACGGTTTTTTGTCGTTCGTTGAAGAGCGGCTCCCCTCCGCAGCAAGCGTACTACAAAGAAAAGTCCCCCAAGAGAAGAGCCCCAAAGAAAAGGAGCAGATGGCCGCGGTGCGGGCGATGGGTCGGCTGAAGGACAGCGGCGCCGTTATCCACGCAGTCGATACCGTGACCATCTCGTCAGCCCATTCATCCGGCAGCGCGGAGGGGATCGAGGCGGAGCCGGCTGCACTTTCTGACGCGGCACGCTCGGCCACGGCGACGGGTGCGGAGCCTACGGCGGACGTCGGCCCCGGTGCGAGCGAGGCGGCTTTGCGGGATACTACAGCAGGCGCTGGCGCGGATGGCGCGGCGTCTTCGGCGTCCGGTGCACAAGCGAGCGAGAAGCGGGCTTCCGGCAAAGTGTCTCCTCACGAGAGCGAGGCAAGCGAGGCTTCTGCGTCCTCTGAGCCGGTTCCTGTGCAGCAGCCAGACGGAACGTGGGAGTATCGCTACGCGAGCGGCGATGTGACGAAGGTGCGAAAAGACGGCACGAAGGTGTACCAAACGAAGGAGCTGACGACCACGGTCTTTGCCAACGGTGACACGCTTTTCGAGTACCCTAACAGCACCTCTATTCTCGACCGCGCCGATGGAATGCGCATCACGACATACGCCGACGGCACAAAGAGGGAAGAGCGACTGCGGTAGCGGGCTGTGTAGCGCCGCTGTCTTAACCAATCTTGACCTGGGGCTCCTCCAGAGAAGCATTCTCGTGGCAGGTGCATTGCTGGTGCATTCCGCGCGAGTTTGAGAGGAAAAGGTCGCAGCGTATTTTTTATGAGCCAATTTTACTCGCCGTTCACGCGGGGACGGGCAAAGCGAAAAAGTGCAGTGAGTGGGTGGAGTTTGAGCTGTGCCTTGGCGTAGCTAACTTCGGGTACCGTGAAACGAGGTCTTTTTTTCTGTGTCTTTGGTGTATGTGTATGTGTGTGCGTGTGTCTATGTGTGTGCAGATGTGTATCACCGTCGTTTGGGGGCGGCTTTACGTCACAGCAATTTCAAAACTCATAAACACCAGCGCGGAAAAAAAAAAGATGGCAGAAGGTCCGGTCAGCTGTGGAAAACGTGAGACAGAATACGCCTAGCGTAGCGGGCACGTACAACGCCGCGTGGAGGGTGGCTTCACGTTTCCACATTTTAACTAGACTTCACCGGTGAGGGCTTGGCTTCCGCTCTGTGAGCACCCCTCACTTTTCGACTCTTCCCTGTGAAACTCGCAAGTCGAAACGTGCGGCGAAAGGGATGTACGGAGAGCAGTGAGTATTTCTACTGGCGCCAGGTACAGCTTTGTCTGCCGGGTAAAAGTATGTTGCGCAGCCGCCTCGTTTGCTGATCTCAGTTGGCACGGCTTCCTTGCCCCCTTTCCGTCAGCGAAAGGGCAACGACTTTTGTTGTGGAAGTCACGGCGCTTGAAGCGGATAAATGAAATTTCTGCGAAGTGCTCTCCCTGCTGTAGTGGAGGTCTCTCCTTGCCACGAGCCGCGTTTACAATTTTTCATCCCTCTTCCTTTTCTTGGCTGCTGCTTCCGCTTCTGCGCTGCACACTGTTGGAATTATCCTGACCTCTCCGCGGACTACAACGGGTGGCGTCGTTTTTACCCTTCAGCGGAAAAGAAAACTTGCATATGCGGCGAGCGATAGCAGCTTTTAACAATAAAAAAAAAATAACGCCAAGTGAGCTGCTCTGGCGCACCGACAAGCTGCTGCATTTCAGCGTGTTGTACACCTTTCTGCATCGTCGGCTATTGACTTGTGCTTGTGCCTTGCATCGCTTCGGTCACCTAGTACACAACTAAAGAAGCCCCACATCGCCGTCAGCGGCATTGCCAAACAAACAAACAAAACACGAGCAACAAGTAGGGAACGTGGACGATTAGGTCATGTTGTCGATAACGCGCGTTGCGTGCACCTCGGCCCGCGCCGCGCTGCGTTTCGGTCGCCGTGGTGCATGCGCCATTCCTCATCCCAAGAAGGCCCACCGTGGCGGCGAGGACGCCTACTTGGCCCACCCCGGCAGCATCGGCGTGGCGGACGGCGTGGGTGGGTACGCCTCGCACGGCATTGACCCGGCCGTGTACACGCGGAACGTGATGCGCTTCGCTCTCGAATACGTTGAGAAAGGAGCTGCAGCCGGCAAGAGTGCCTCGGCCCTCGACACCCTCAACTACGGCTACGCGCGGGCCAATGAGGCGCGTCAGCCCGGCGGCTGCCCCGTCGCCCTCACCACCATCGTCGAGGGGTGCTGCGCGTCCATTCTGAACCTCGGCGACTGCGGCATCGTCGTCATGCGGGGCGGCAGGCTTCTGTACCGCACCGAGATGCAGCAGCACTCCTTCAATTGCCCTTACCAGCTGCCAGAGGATCCCCCAAGCGCTGGCGAGCAGGCCAAGCTGGAGGTGCGCGCGGGCGATGTTTTTTTGTGCACGAGCGATGGTGTCCTCGATAACGTGGAGTTGGATCGACTGCTGCTGCACCTGCGTGAGGTGGGGGCGGTGGGGTGCGGCAGTGTTGCCGCCTCCATTGGCCGCGAGGCGCAGCGCAACGCGCAGGATAAGCGCTTTTTTTCGCCTTTTGCGAAGCACGCGGCGGAGGCGGGCTACCGGTACGTTGGTGGGAAGCTGGATGACATCACTGCTCTTGTGGCGCAGGTGACGGCGGATGACGACGGCGATGCCGCTGAAGGCGAGGTGTGTCCAGCTTTAATCACGCAGCTGTTGGGGCTAGAGAAGTAAGGGCGTCATCTTGCTTTTTTTTTTTCCTCGCTGGGTTAAGTATCGTGTGGTATTGCTTTTCAAGCCAGTGCGCTTTGCTGTAAAAGATATCGAATGCTCCGAACACATCTTAGCAGGAGGAGAGAGAGCAAAAAAGATAGAAATGAACAAAGAAAAAAGTAGCGAGCGGAGATACAGAATGAACTTGTTTTTCCAAATCCAGGTGACAGCTGCCCGGAGATTGAGTGGCCGCTTATCTTACTTCTTCTTGTTTCCTTCGGTTTTCATTGTAGAAAGGAGGACTAAGTGTTTGGCCAAGATGGAGTCCGCAGTGCTGCTATCTTTGCCTGCTGACTAACTTATTATCGCCTAGCACCTCTCTCGTCGGTTTTTTTTTTCCGTGCAAAAAAAGAACTCCGATGAAAGCAACAATACTATCTCTCTTCTCATCGCCCTTTCTGCACACCTGCCGCTTTCGACAATTATCTTCTTTATTTCCAATTCGCATTTGTCTGTCCTGTGCTTTGTGGATACAGCTCTCCTAAAAAGAGGTGTTGCGGACGGCTCGCGCCTACAAAAGAGGGAACCACCGGTTTGCTCCAGGACAGAGTTCGCAAGAACACAGAAATTTTTTTTGCACGAGAACGAAAAAGTAGAGGGCAGGCAAGGACGTTGTGTTGGCATTGATGGAGGCCCAACTACAAGCTGCGCTGGCGGCCTGCGACAAGTGCAACACCTACGCGGAGCTGTGTGCCACCTTCGACCGTAAGGCGGCTCCTCTTCTTGCAAAAGCGTTGGAGCTTCCGCTCGAGAAGGCGCCACGCGACCACACAACACCCGATGAGTGCAGCCCGCACGTGGCGGAGCTGCGTGAGGCGCTCTCCACGCGTCTCGGTGCAGAGGGTGACGCCCCCGCTGAGGACGACGTGTGGTTCTTTGTCTACCGCACCGTCAGCAACTTAGTCGAGCGCCAGCAGCGCAAGCGCTCCCGCGAGCAAGGCGGCACATCGTTGTCGGCTCTCGTGACAAACAGCTTTGTGCTGCTCTGCACGCGCCGCCTTCCCCAGCTGGACCAGATGCGCCTGCGGTGGCGCTTTCTGAAGCAGGAGCGGCTCAAGGCAGAGGCGAGTGACGCCTACGTGCACGCCAACGCGTCGGAGCGGCGGAAGCTGCAGCTGAACCCAAGCAGCGTCCTCTCAGTCTTCTCGGAAAAGGCGCACAAACACTACTTCACCTCGGCGTGGATGCTGTGCGTCGAGCACGCCGGCGACGCCGCCTTACACGTCCACCTGTTGCACCGGCTCGGCTCTGTGGTGCTGCCGCACCTAACAAACCCGCTTGTTCTGGCGGACTACCTCACCGGATGCTTCAGCAGCGGCGGCATCATCTCCATCCTGGCTCTGCAAGGCCTCTTCCTCCTCATGCTCGACCACGGGCTAGAGTACCCCAACTACTACGAGCAGCTCTACAGCCTACTCACCCCCGACGTCTTCGCCTCGCGCCACCGCTACGAGCTTTTCCGCTTGCTCGACCTGTCTATGACCTCTCTGCGTGTCCCGTCTTACATCGCCGCCAGCGTGATCAAGCGTGTGGCGCGGGTCTCCCTCATGGCCCCTGCCCCGACACTCTACTTCTCCCTTCCCTTTTTGCGCAAGGTGCTGCAGGTGCACCCGAATTGTCTTGCCCTCATCCACCGCAGCAGCCGGGAGGCAGTCGTGCCGGACGACATCGAAGGCGGCACGGATGGCGCCACGGCGCAGTCGGCCAAGGCACAGGCGCTGCGGGACACGGCGGCCCTCTTCGACGGCGAGGACCCCTTCGACGACCGCGCCGTCCTGCCAGAGACGCACGCGCTTAACTCTACCCTGTGGGAGCTGACGGCGCTGGAGCGCCACTTCATGCCGGTCGTGCCCCTCATGGTGTCCGCCTTTTCGAGCACCGCCGAGGACAAGGCGCCGCTGCGGTATGAGAAGAGCTACGCGCGTCTCTTTACGGCTGAGGTAACGCGGCCGCTGCATGAGCGCCACTTGCCGACTGTGGCGTACGAGACCCCATCCGCGCAGGACCCGACCGACATCCTCACGCTCTAGGTGGGGCAGGAGGGAGAGGAGAGCGGCTTTGCCGACGAGTACGGCCAGCGCACGTTTGCGCCTCAGTGAAGGGTCTGCGTCGCTTTCCTTCTTTCGTTTGGCATTGTGTGCCCGGTATACGTGCCTCTTTCGTTTTTTTTCCACTTCTGGGTTTGGTCCCCGCTTCCCATGGCTTTGAAAGAAGAAGGGATTTCAAGTGCGCTGTGTGTGTTGGGCGGGACGGTGTAGCGGGACACATCATCGATTAACTGCCTCCTTCGATGGGACTCAGCAGCTTTCTGGACCTTCGAGGTTCGCTGATAACATAACCGCTTAAGAAAAAAAAAAAAAGAAATACAGGAAAAAAAAGGAAAGATAAACAGTGAAGGATGGCATCACTGTAGTCATCGATGCTGTAGCGCGCCTTCGTGACGGTGGCAACTTGGTCTCGCTTCGTCGTCGTGTTGCCGCACTTTAACTGCGTTTTGCGCGAAGCGCTTCGTTCGCCTTGTGCACATGCTAAAGCTCTGGCCACCATATCAACGAAGAGCTTCGGTGAGTCAGTGGTTTGACTCGCTCGTCCGATTCCTTGGTACATGCCTTTCTGTGCGTGTGTGAAAAGGGGGAAAAAAGAATTGAATTTGTGCACGACAAAGCTGAACCTTTCTTTAAATTTAGCGCACAAAGTTCTTCTCTCTCTTTAAGTACTGCTGACATTCTTTCTTGTTCACCTTTTCTTCTTCCTCTGTATGTGTTTTTCTTTCTTGTTTAAAAGATTCAAAGAAGCGCTGCCTAGGAACGGCGTACATCAGCTCGTGCAGGTGGAGTGTCTGTGCGCTTTTTTTTTCTTTGTGTGTGTGTGAGCGGGTGCCTGCAGATATACGCGTTGTTGTGAATTCAGGGGCAGAATGCTGCGCTTCCGGCTCTGCCCGCGTGGCCTCGTTGCACCACAGCACCGCCGCATCGCTGCCGCAGCTGCAGCCGTGAGTGTGCGCTACTTTTCGCAGACCTCTGTATGCCTCGCTGGGAGCTTCGCGGCCGACCCACCAGCGTGGATTGAGCAGCTGCGGCAGGACGCCAAGACAAGCGAGAAGTCCATTTCCTACGACATCAAGGTCTACGACGAGCTCTCCTGGCGTCGCAAGCGCTTCACCTTCGACAAGGAGTTGTGGGACCCGATGCGGATGAGCAGCATCCTGCGCAATCGCCTCTGCCTCGGTAGCGAGAGCACCGAGTACACCGTCATTGGCGAGGCCTTCGTCTTCCCCGACCGCGAGGACTCCCCAATCGTGAACGAGCCGCATCGCACCTGCACTCTCCTCTGGGACCACAACAGCCCCACCGAGAAGGTAATGATCCAGCTGTCGGAGCACTTCCCTCCGCTGCTGTGGCACACCGTCAAGCCGACCCTCGGCGCGCTCAAGAAGGTCTTCTCCGAGTTCCTCGACGTCGACGCGGAGCACATGAAGAAGTACCTGCCCTACTACGAGGAGGTGCAAAACCGCATCGAGACGCAGATGGACGAGAAGCTGGTCGGCACCCTCAGCCCGTCCCACATGAAGGACAAGTTCATCGAGGACATGCGCAAGCGCGACCCTCGCACCGTCGAGCTGGACTACCCGAATGAGCACAACATCTACCTCGGCACCTCGCCGCACTTCCGCGTCATCGAGGACCACCTGATGAAGAAGAACGCCTTCGTCTTTGGCTGGCCGATGCTGCTGAGCGACGGCAACGAGTACCTGGAGGACACGCCCCTTCGCATGGCAGCCTTCCGCACCGTCTACTCCAAGTCGCTGCTTATGTTCCACACCCGCCTCGACTTGCAGGTCGACCACCGCCAGACCCACCTGCCGGGCGACAACATCGAGGACATCGTGCTGGAGATGCCCGTTTTCTGCACCGTCAACTACCCGACCAATACCCGTCTGAGCGGCGGCAGGCCCCTCGTGCAGCGCTTTAATCAGGTGATGGGCACCTCCTACCCGCTGGACATGCCGGTCGACGTACTCGCCACCTTCGCCCGCGAGAACACCATCAAGAGCGAGCGGGAGCTGCTGGAGGAGCTGAAGTTTCTCACGGCGGCCTCGCAGAAGGCGCCGGAGCTGGAACGTGTCTTCCGTATCTCCGAGGACCAGCTCAGCTCGAACAAGATCATCGGGCAGCTGGCCTACACCATCGTCTACCTCGCACTGGTGAACTACCCGCGTTTTGTTGAGGACGTCTTCAACGTGTACGCGAGGCATCCGAGCGACCTGGTCCGCGTCGCCTGTGCGAAGGGGGCCCACATTGTGGAGCGGCAAGACTTGGTGGAGCAGCTCATCCGTCAGGAGCCCGAGGGGCGGTCCAAGACGATGCTGTTGGCGACGATGCAGTTTCAGGCGGACAACACCGCAGCACCTAGCTGAGAGCTCACAACTGGATTTTTTTTTCTCACATACGTTGCAGGCGTTTGGCTTTCACGGTCTCTTCTCTCTTAACCTGATGGAGAAGGTGTTTTCACGCTTTTATTTTTTTGTTTCGATGACGCGTTTGGTCGATAAAGCAACCGCGTTTGGGCAAAGTTCAAAGCACGGCTCTTTGTGCATTGCAACCTCGCCCTTCTGCAGGCCTTCCGGTCGCTCGCCACGAAAGAAAACAATGCAACAACTCTTTCACTGAACGTCAATAGAGGAGGCGTACGAGACAGGTGCCCGTGATGGTGCTTGTGTCCCCTCCCCCTTCCCCCGTCTCTCTTCGCACTTGCCGCGATGTCAAGCATCTTCTGCTCTACCAGTGCGTCTCGGGCTCTTGCGTCATTGCAGGTGTCGCCTTCTTGTGTGTCCACTCCTCAATTCAAATTCGACTCGCTACGAGGCGCTGTTCAGTAAGTTGTACTGCGAACTCTATCGATGTAGGCTGCGAGGTAGCGCCACGGATTCTCTTGTATGCTCTGCTGCTTCACCTCTTGCCTTTTTATCCCTCCTCGTGCTCCTCTTGCGCCAAGCTGCAGCGCACGCAGCGAAGCACTTTTTCTGTCGCTCGGCGAGGTGAAGATAGCAGGCGTGACTGCGTCGCTCACCAATATATATTCTGTTACTCGTTTTCTAGTGTCTTATTTGTTCTGTTGGCAGGTCTCCGTGCATTTCCCCGGCGAAGCCCTCATAGACAGCTGCTTTGCGGTTGCGCGGCAGCGAAGCCCCTATTACATAACGATACGTTCTTTTCCCACACTCTCTTTTTATTTTATTTTTGATCCGTCTGTTGCATATTGCGCCTTTGCTGTGTTTTGCTATTGTTACTATTGTTTTTACTTCTCAACTGCCCTTCTCATCCTTCTTTCTTTCTGCTTCGGGCAGTACTTCATCCTTTCCCTGCGCTTGTCGTGGCATCGTTTCTTCCTATCTTCCATTCTCACTGTCTCCGCGTCGACGTAATCAAAAAGAAAAAAAAAAAGAGAATACTAACTACACAAAGAGCCAGGTAAAGTAGGCACACCCACACGCGAACATACGCTCGCTCTCACCTCGTCTATCGACGCCGGAGAAAAGAAGACGAAGAGTGTTTAAGAGATTGTTCGCGCACACATCATCAGCAATCCGTGTTCGTCATTATTCAACGCGAGAGGCAGCACGAAGAGTAGGAAACGACGGACAGCGAAACAGAAAAAGGAAAAGAAAAAAGAAGCTAAAGAAAACGGTACTTTTTGATTTTCCCGGCTTCTAAACCGGAATTTCTTGCTGCTTCTTGTGTGCTTCGCACTCCCACTCTCAGCATATCGACTACTGCGCAGGTTTTTGTTTCCAAAGCCTCTTCAGTACATTTATTGCTCCGTCTTTCGCTCGTCGTTTTTCTTATTTCTCTCTCGTTCTCTTTCTAGGACAGCGGTGTGCTCGTGTCGCTGGCGCGGTCGACACCACTGCGGAAAAGTCAACGAGCAACTATCAAAGAACGCAGGAGCGATGGGTCTTGATACGCCTCAACGCGGCTCCTATGATTGGGATGCCGGTGTGCGGGTGCGGGTGCAGCGGGCCTGTCAAGCGCCGTACTACAGCGTCTTCCGTGAGGAGAACACACGGCAGGTGGACGGCGTCTATGAGGGACACTTAGGCGTTGCTGCCGGTGCAGCTGGTGCTACGGCTCCCTATCCCACCATCCAAGAAGATGATTGCCGCCTCCTCTACTTCCCGCATCGCAACACCGTCTCTGCTCAGCGCACACGACAAGAGGCGGAGGCAATTACCCCTGAGGCGGTGACGTTAGTCGGCGCGACGGGGATGGTGGGCAAGTTTGTGGCAGAGCAGTACCTGCGCCGTGGCGTCTCCGTGACTGTGCTCGCACGAGACATCGAGAAGGCCAAGTCCCTCTTTCTTCCCATCGCCGACGGCGAGCGCGAGCAGCGGCGGTCGGCCTCGCTCGGCTACGTGCAGCTCGCCTCCTCGGCACAGCAGCCGGCGCTCACCACGGCAGAGGACTACACCGACCTGCTGCGGGATCACCGGCGTGTGCTGCGCTACGAGTTTCAAACAGCACGCACCACCCCAGCCTCCGGCGCTGGCGCTGCGGGCGGCAGCAGCGGGTCCTCCTCGTCCACGCCCTCCTCGCCGGCAGCGGAGAAGGGGAAGGCCGGCGATGGCGGCCCGCGCGTGACGCTTGAGCTGGTCGAGGGTGACGTGGGCAGCGCCAGCGATTTGGAGTTTTCTATGCGGCACGCCAGCGTCGTGTATTACCTCGCCTCCGCGCTTGAGGAGGCCTCTGGGCCGTCGCTCTGGGCCGATGGCCGGCCCTCCTCCTCTCTCTCGTGGCTCTCCCCGAGTGCGTGGGGCGGCAGCAGCCGCCGCTTCGGTGGCTTTTTGCACGCCTTCGATGCCTGCCGCCGCGTCGATGCCCACTTCGTTGCCCTCACGCCCCTCTGGGTGCACGGCTCGCGTCTCTCGCCGTTTTACTGGTACCGCCGCCTCGTTTCCCACCCGCGGGGCTACTGCAAGGCGGTGCAGTTGCAGGAGCAGACGCTGCTCAGCCAGTGTGGCAGTCCCAGTCCGCGGTGCTACTTTGGCATGGATGAGCTCGACGAGAAGCAGTTCGGCGGTGATTGGGACTACTGGCGGCGCATCTGGTTCTCGACGGAGCTGCCGGAGGACTTCCCGCTGCTCGCCCGTAGCCCGGTGCGCTTCTCCCTCTTCCGTCTCTCCGACATCGTTTTCCCCAGCTTCAATGAGCGCCTCGTGGCGGCGAAGAACAACCGCGTCGATGACGGCATGCACCTCAACGCGATACACCAAGGCGACCTGGATGCGCGGCTGCTGGCCAACGTCGTCGTCAAGTCCATCGCGCTGTGCAAGTCGGTGGTGCAGAGCCGCATCGATGTTGGCGGGCAGCTGCGCGGCGGCATCGACATGCGCGATGCCAGCGCTGTGTTTGACCTCTTTGAGCAGTTTCGAAACGAATAGGGCGATAAGGAATAAAGATGAAGGGAGAGTGTGCAGTGCGGCGTTTTCTAGGCGCCTCTTTCTTCTTTTTGTGTTTTGCTGGCTCTGGTTGCCTTGATTTGCAGTACTTTTTCTCAGATGAGTTGTGGCGAGACAGATAGTAACAACGCGCGTTTTGCTCCTTTTCCTGTAGTGGCCATGTCGGTGACAACACAGGTACAAAGGTACGCTGCCCGCGGGTATGTTTTCCTTCGTTTTTGCGTGGACTCCGTCTGGTCCGTCGTTCTAAAGCGCCAACGAAAGCGGCAAGCGAACAAACAAGAGAAGCAAAGAAAACGAAAATATCTTTAGAAAGGCAAACAGGAAAAAAAAAAGAAGTAAGGGTGAAATGCTTGGAGGTGGAACCACTGTGCCATCCTTGCTGTCAACGCCGTAAGTTTTGATTAGTATTGTGGGTTTGTGTGTCGTCGTGTTGAAACGCCAATTTTGCGGAAAAGTAGAGTCGGCGTAGTTGTCGCCGCTTTCTCTCATTACACATGCCGGAGATGCGTTGCACTTCTCTCTGGCAAGTATACCTGCACTCTCTTCACCTCAACCCCTTTTTTTTTCTCTCTTCTTGCTGTCGCTTCGTTTTCAAGAAGAACTTTTTCACCGCAGAGGATACAGGGAAAAGCAGAAGCAACCACACAGCCTCGCCACATCTCTTTCTTTGTTGTTTGCTGCTTCTAAGAGAGACTTTTTTTTTTTTTTTTGCGATAGTGCGGTGCCTACTTGTCTACTCGTGTGCTTATTATTTTGTTTTCTTCCTTTTCTTTCTATTTCTCCCGTGTCACCACTACCGCACAACCTTGCCGCTGCTGTGTGTCAGTCATGGAGGAGTCCGCCTTTCGCCGCCCGTACGACCTCAGCGACGAGGCAAACCCTTTCGGCTACACCGAGTTCGAACCCTTCAATGAGGCACCCCGGACTCCGTCTGCGGGCGATCGTGCCCAGGCGCCGCCTCCGCCTCGCCCCCGTCCTCGGCCGGCCACCCGCACCGGACCCGCGAAGCGGGACTTGATGGCGATGACGCGCGTGATGCACATGACAGACACGCTGCAGACCGATCAGGACGCCAGAGAGGCGGCGGCAACGGCGCAGGCAACGGAGGAGGCGGAGCGGCTGCGGCGGGAGCGCAACGCGAAGTGGGAGGCTGTGAAGGCCAGCATGAGCGCCAGGGCAACCCCTCTCCACACCGTCCGCGCCTACGACAGCGACTGGAGCGAGAGCGATACAGAGGAGGTGGGCGATGTGCAGTCGGTGCGGTCGGTGCGTACCGCGCGATCCTCAGCCACTGCGGCGGCAGGAGGGAGGGGCACGGCGCTGGATGCCCTTGTGCCAACCCTTGCCGAGGAGCGGGCCGTCCGCGCTGGTCCTCTCTACGCTGTGGAGTCCGTCCCGCAGCGTGTCATGCACTTTTTATTCAACTGGTGGATGTACTTTGTCTACGCCATCTCATCCTCGGCGGTGCCAGGGATGAACTCGCGGAAGGGCGCCGACTCGCGGGAGTACTTCAGCCGCAAGCGCTACACTTAAGCTTGTTGTACATATGACTAATAATGCCAAAAAAAAAGATTGCAACAAATTTACAGTGAACTATTTCCTATTGCGAATGTATGAAGTCTATATACGTTTTTTCTGCTTTTTTTTTTAAAAACCGATCATTGACAAAGACCTGCAGAAGGTCTCATTATTCCTATTTTCCCTCTCCGTCTTCACCTTCCCTTCGCTCTTTTCGTTGGGGTGAGTTCTCCTGGACAGTTGCGTTATTGACAGGGCAGTCGTCATTGGGCAGCCCTTTGGTGTCATCCAAAGTTGTCGTTCCTTTCCCGACGTGAGGGAAGGCTTCCACTTTTCCAGTGCTCAACAGTGGGAGGCAGGCGCACGGTACTTGTCTTACCTATCCTGAATACTAACTTGTATGTAGGGGTGTGTCGGTGTTGCTGACTTGTATATTCGTATTATTTTCCTTTTCTCAATATCTTTTTTTTTCTTTTTTTTTTTTGCTACTCCGCAAGCTTACCGCGACACCTCGACGTCAGATGTCCGAGGCACCTTGTCGTACCCTACATCCAACTTTTTTTTTCTGTTTGATGGGGAGAACAAACCAAAAACAGCAAAATAAAAACATAACAGTCCACCGAAGCAAAGGAGAACATGTGAATGTAGCGCATCTCATTCTTGAACGCAGTGTTTCGAGAGCTGAGGTGCTACAGTAGCTCGGTGCGTTCAGCGAGAAGAAAAGCGAGGCCTATGCTTTTGTGGCTGCACCCATTCCAGCTCACCTCGCAAAATTGTTTTAGCTGGTGTGTGCGTGTGCTGAATGATAGAAGTGTGACGCACGTTTCATGCGTGCCGCTACGGCCCACCTGCACTCCTTCCTGCCACAGTTGGTCGAACAAGAGCGCGGGCACCTTCATGCCACAAGGCGTCTTCTCTCCCAGCTTCCATGTACTTTTTCCATTCCCTCTTTCGTTGCCTTTTTTTTTTACTCGGTTTCGCACCTGTGGTGGATCCTATTGCCTATACTAACGCCCCATCGCTTCAGTGCCTCGCACGAAGTTTCAGACACAGAATATACGCAATTTGAGTAGCGAAGGAAAGAAAGTTACCTGGCGCAGCTTCTTTGCATTTTAGCGTACCTTATTCGACCACCAAAATCTCACACGCATCTAAGGAGAAAAAGAAAGTTTACGCGAAAGTCGATTGCGCTGCTTCGCACTCCTTCTGGCGAAAAAGACACCCACAAACATTCCAAACGAAGGAAGGAAAGAAAGAGAGAGAGCTTTGCCTTGACCCGTCTCTTTTGCCTTCATCTTCGGTATACTTACAGAAATATATATACATAATTGTTTTTTTTTTTCTGTCTGTTGTGATTTCAATTAACTTCTTTGCTGTTTTGCTGTGTTGTCGCTCTTCTCCTATTTTTCCCGCATCGTCATTACCATCGTTTTTTTTTTTCAGATTACTCGACGAGGCTTTCTCTTTCAGCACCTGCGGCCTTTACAGTTGCAAGGACGAGAAGTGAGTGTGCAAGTGAAGAATAAAAACGCTGACGCTTGTGTTTTCTTCGCGTCTCTCTCTCACTCGTTTTCGCTCTTAGTAGAACCTGAGCGATCAGCTTGCGTCCGCGAAGGTGCAGTATTGACAAGGCTGCAATTGGAAACAAAAAACAAAAAACGCGCACGCGATCGCTCGCGTGTCATTAAGAGGAGTGGGAGAGCGTCACCACCCGGAACCGTCCACACTAGAGCAGTGTAGCGCTTTCAGTATTCATCACGTCGAACAGTCGTGTCACTAATTATTTTTTTTTGCTGTGTTGTTGTCTGTTTTTTTCTTTCTCTTTTTTACCCGTGGTCACTTCTTTCCTTCATCTTTTCACAGTGTTGTCTCTTTGTGTGTGTTTTCTTTGACTATTTCATCTGGCTCATACTCGCTTTCTCGTACTTTTATTTCTTCATTCTAGTATTTTCTGCTTTCTTCTTGCCTTTGCTTTTTCCAAAACAGATCGTCGGTATACGTACGCCGATCGCTAACGTGCTTACTGACTCTCTTGTTTTTTTTTTTCTTGGTTTAAATCTCAACTCCGAACACTCGTGCGACACACCATAGAGCCGACTCTTTCATTATTTTTCCTACTGTTGCTGTCCGTTGACCGTGATTCTCTACTTTTCTATTTGCCTGCCCTTCATTGAACCCTTCTTTTCTTTTTTCTCTTTTTTTTTATTTTGACTCATCGAGTTTAGAATAGCATCTCGCATCGCTGAAGTTTTTTTTTTCGACTTTCTTACGCCTTTTAGCCACCCGACACCCTTGCACGTATTGCCTACTTGTGCAACAATGTCCGGCGCATCCACCGCGCATCAGCTCATCGAGCGCCTGATCATGGTGCAGCGCAACCGTGTGCAGCCGCAGGTGCTGGTGAGAGAGGAGGAAATTCGCGCCGTGCTCACCGAGGTGCGTGAAATTTTCATGTCGCAGCCGATGCTGCTCGAGATCCGGCCACCGGTGCGCGTGTGTGGCGACACCCACGGCCAGTTCTACGACCTCCTTCGTATCTACGAGAAGTGCGGCTTCCCTCCCTACTCAAACTACCTCTTCCTCGGTGACTACGTCGACCGCGGCAAGCACAGCATTGAAACGATCATGCTGCAGTTCTGCTACAAGATCGTGTATCCTGAGAACTTTTTCCTGCTGCGCGGCAACCACGAGTGCGCGAGTGTGAACCGCATGTACGGCTTCTTCGATGACGTGAAGCGTCGCTACAATATTCGTTTGTTTAAAGCGTTCACGGACGTGTTCAACACGATGCCGGTGTGCTGTGTCATTAGCGAGAAGATCATCTGCATGCACGGTGGCCTTAGTCCCGATCTCACCTCGGTGGGTTCGGTCCTCGACATCGATCGTCCCTGCGATGTGCCGGACCGCGGCATCCTGTGCGACCTGCTGTGGGCGGACCCGGAGGACGACGTGCAGGGCTTCCTGGAGAGCGACCGCGGCGTGAGCTACTTGTTTGGCGAGGACATCGTGAACGACTTCCTAGACATGGTGGACATGGACCTGATTGTGCGTGCGCACCAGGTGATGGAGCGCGGGTACGGCTTCTTTGCGAGCCGGCAGCTGGTGACTGTGTTCTCTGCGCCGAACTACTGTGGCGAGTTCGATAACGACGCTGCGGTGATGACCATCGACGACAAGCTGCAGTGCTCCTTCCTCATCATCCCAGCGTTCCGGTAGGCGTTGGGAGAGAAGAGAAGGAGGGAGCTCCGTGGTAATTGTGATGTGCGCCGCTTTCCCGCAGACAGACTCTATTCTTCTGCTTCCGCCATCTGTCAAAGTAGGGCACAGTCGTTGTAAAAGTGCTTCATAACTGTGGTACAGTGCAGTTAAAGTGACAGAATACACGCCGAAAAAAAAATCACAAAGTTGGTGGGGACGGTGATGCACTGCTGCGTTCTTGTACAGAGGTGTAGTGGCGCAAAACGCGGTACTAGTGGGAATGACAAGACGGGTGCAATAGTGAGGTGATGTTTTTGGAGCGTGTTTTTATTTTTTTCTGTGTTTTTTTCTGCTTCTTTGTACTCAAGTATTTCAATCTGTTTTTTTTTTTCTTGCGCTCCTGCCTTTTATTCTTTTTTCCCTCTGTTTTGTAGAGAAAAGACTTGTGTGTTTTTTAAATTTGCTGTGTGTTTTTTAGTGTAGAAATGCTGCACCGCTTCTCAGATTTATTCTCCAAGCGCCCCTTCTTTTATCTGATAGTGGTACCGGCGCACTCTGTTTCCCCTTTCGTGTTCTTGGCAGCTGTGAGAATGCCAATAGTATTTAAATATATATATAATGATTGAAAAGTACAAGTGTTGAAGGATACTGAGCTTCTGCTTTGCACAGCTGTCGGATACAAAAGGGAAGATCAGATGCGCGTTGGCTTCGGCTAAAAAAAAAAAAAGAATCTAACATTTTATGTGTCTTATCGTTTGGAAGAGATTGAGCTGTAATTTTTCTTTGCCTTTTCTGTTGTTTGGTCTTTGGACTAAAAGAATGCGGCGCAAAAACAAAAAAAAAACCAATAGCATGATCTAGAGTCTCTTGTAACGATACCCTTACATCTGGTGTTGTCTCATGTCACTCAGAGATGTTGTTGGGCGGCGCTCCGTTCTGATGTCTTCGTTTTAATGTGCACGGATCGAGTGTTTTCTTTTTTTCTGTTTCTGTCTCTTTGTCCTCCTTGTCGTGCGGAAGTGCAGATAAAGCTCGTTTGATGTTTACCCTTCCGGTCTTGGAAGCGCTACTGTCAACACGCACTTTTTCTTTTTTCCCCTCTTTGGGTTTTATACTATTGTTCATGTTGTTGCACACTTTCTTTCCCTTGTGTGGTTTCCTATTTTTTCCCTTTCTCTCATAATCTAGTGTTTTTTTTTTGTTTCGTGTGTGCATCTTTATTGCGTGTTTTGGACGTTAGTGTTGTTCAATCCTTTTTTTTTAAATATTGTTTAACGGTTTTCAGTGCGCAGATTTTTCTCGCCATTCTGTCTGTGACAGACTCTGGGCGTCGTACACCGGGAACAATCTCTCGGGGGTATTTGACTTGTTTTACTTTTTTTTTTTTCAGGCGTATGTGTGCGTGTGCTGGTGTCTGCAGTAAGAAGAAGAGGCAATGATTGAAATTTAATTTTCTAGCACTGATTTCACCGACGGATAGAAAACAGCAACGAAAATTGCACAGATTTAGAAAAGCGCAAGTGCGTGACAGCTCGATCATTGAGCTGCACAAGTTAGCGGTTGCGAAGCGCAGTGGTGGACTGTGTGGGGTCGCGCATGCTGCCGTTGCTATGTAGCACATAGACAGCTTCGGCCCCTTTGCCTTTTTTTCTCTCTGGCTTTTATCCGCTTCCTTTTTGATGAGCTTTTCCACTCTTTTTTATTATCTCGCCGCGCTTTCGTTGCTGTTTTTTGAGGCTTGTGCTCCGTTTCGTATTCTCTCTCTTTTTTTATTTATTTCCTCTATTTGTTACGCTTCGTTGTGAAAATTGTGAATTTTTCTTTTTCTCTTTTGTTTCGCTCCCTAACTCATTCCTCCTACTTATTTCTCTGTTTCGTTTCATCCTCATCTTCTTCGACTCGTCTGCTTATTGTGAGCATACACACGCAAAAAAAAAAAAAAACGATAGCAGAAGGAAAAAAAAAAAGAAAAGAGAACAGCCACGCACACCTGTGGAAGTCGAGAGTGGACTTAGAACAGATATACGCCAGCGCGCCACACCGTGCGAGGCACACGCGGAGTTGTTGCTTTATAGAAGGTCTCTTTCCGCAGCCCTCAAACTTGCTCGTGCTTCGCCGCACACGCCTGCTCACGCGCAGGCGGGTCAACGAGTAAGGGTTGTCGCAGGAGAGAAACGCCGTCAAGAGACTGCGGAGAAAGAAATTATTCTTATCTTGAGTGGTAATGTTTGCTTGACCGTTGCCTGTGAGCCTCTCTGCTTGGCGGCCACCGTGCTACGGATGAGACGCATCCTTGTCGCGGACGCCCATATTGTCAACGCTGGCAACAAAGCCACTTCATGCCGCCGAATCGCTTTTCGACAACTCTCCTCTTCATTCTTCATTCTTCTTTTTCTTTTATTGCTCCTTCATCTCACTACCAATTCCCATTCATCAACAACAACGAAGAAAAGAAAAAGCTGTATCTACTGCCGCTGCGTGGGCTGTTTTACTCGTGCCCGACATTCAGAAAAAAAAAATACTCACTTTCAGTGTTATCCTCCTCTTTCTCTTTATTTTTTCTAGACCTTTTCCATATTGTTTTATTGTTCACTGCAGAGACCGTACAACCATTTCGCCGCGTGTCTTTTTCCTCACTCTCTTTATCTGTGGACACTCGTAGAAGCTGATCTCACCCGCTGCCTCAATACGTGTTTACTTCGTGTCGAAGAACGAGTGGGTGCGAGAGTAAGAGAGAAAAAGTAAAAAAGGAACCTTACTTTTTTTTTTTCGTGAACACCAAGCAACGTTCGAGGGCGGAAGACTGAACAGCCAGCTTTCTCCTTCACATACGTCGCGAGCTCCTCTCAGAAAGAAAAGCACGCACACGATACACGACTAGAAACAATAAAGTAATAGTTTGGGTTTGTTCAGCTTTTGCTCTGCTCCTGCCCTTTTGATTTTCCTTTTCTCTCATTCTTTTGCTTGTTTTCCCAGCGACAATACATCGGCTCTTGTTTATCTGTGAAAGTTTTTTGCTGGCACCCACTGTGACATCCTAACCCTCATCTCACCAAAGGCTTCACGCGCAAACACGCACCTACGCACACATTCACACAAGCAAGTCTCCACACGCGCAACAAGAACGAGGTGCGACGGGTGTTTTTTTTTTTTCTACGACACGATCGTGTCCCTTAAGACGTGGCTTCCATCTGCGCCAGTTGACTCGCAGAGCTCTAACGTGTTCCACTTTCTTTTCTTTTAAATTCTGTTCAAGACGGCTGAAAAAAAAAACGCAATGCCGCCTCCGACAACCTCGGCAACGGCTTCAGTGCCGCAGATGCTCATCGAGCGTCTGTTGGCCGCACGCACTGCCTCCACCCAGCGACAGGTGCTTATTCGTGAGGAAGACATTAAGGTAGTGCTGGAGCTCGTGCGTGATATCTTCATGGCGCAGCCGATGCTGCTCGAGATCCGGCCACCGGTGCGCGTGTGCGGTGACACCCACGGCCAGTACTACGACCTGCTGCGCATCTACGAGAAGTGTGGGTTCCCTCCTTACTCGAACTATCTCTTTCTCGGTGACTACGTCGATCGTGGCCACCACAGCGTGGAGACTATTGTGCTGCAGTTCTGCTATAAGATCGTGTATCCTGAGAACTTCTTCCTGCTGCGCGGCAACCACGAGTGCGCGAGCATCAATCGCATCTACGGCTTCTTCGATGACGTGAAGCGTCGCTACAACATAAAGCTGTTTAAAGCGTTCACGGACGTGTTCAACACGATGCCGGTGTGCTGTGTCATTAGCGAGAAGATCATTTGCATGCACGGTGGCCTTAGTCCCGATCTCACAAACCTTAGCGCCGTCAACGAGATTGTTCGTCCCTGCGATGTACCAGACCGCGGCATCCTGTGCGACCTGCTGTGGGCGGACCCGGAGAGCGAAGTCCGCGGCTTTTTGGAGAGCGACCGCGGCGTGAGCTACCTGTTTGGCGAGGACATCGTCACAGACTTCCTGGACATGGTGGACATGGACCTGATTGTGCGCGCGCACCAGGTAGTCCAGCGAGGATATGAGTTCTTTGCGAGCCGGCAGCTGGTGACTGTGTTCTCTGCGCCGAACTACTGTGGTGAATTCGACAACGACGGTGCGGTGATCACGGTAGACGACAAGCTGCAGTGCTCCTTCCTCATCATCCCAGCGATCAAGTGATCCTCTCCGCTCTCGTTGTTGTTGAACAGAGCATGAAGAAAAGTGTAGGCACAGTGAACACTTTTTTCTTTTCTACTTTTTTACATTCGGAATACGAGAGCTGCTTTGAACAAAAGAAAATGTCGAAAACAGCTGGGTGATGCTTCAGGCGCCAATAGAGCACTAATTGATTTATTTTTGTTGTTGGAACACTACTGGCTGCTATACTACTATAACCACTTTTTCTTTCTTTTTTTATTTTTGGTGGTGGCAGTGCGCGTGCATAAGTTGAGAAGGAGAAGAATGTCACAGCAGCATTTATTATTAATTTATTTGTACCTATATGCTTTGTTGTATCGTGGCGGTGCAGGTGCTGCGTGAGTATCCCTTTTTTTTTTGTCCTCGACCCTATAATACAGTTTCTGCACGACATCTTGTTTTATAAAACAGTAGTGCTGCCTCATTTGTTTTCACTTTCTCTCTTCCTTGGGGTGCAATTCTTGGACGATTCTCCGAAGCCATTACCTACCCATACAGATACACACACACACAAACATACATCCTCGCCTGCTGCGTTTCACCTTTTCCATCTTTTTATGCGCTTTCTGTGCCTTTGTGCCACGTTGTCCCTTCGTCGATTGCCGCCTTCAGAATTATTGTTTTCTTTTTCTCTGTGTTCTCCGATGTTATGTTTTGAGAGCGTTGCCGTCTCTCTCGAAAGTGGTAAGGTGCTTTGTTTCTTTTGTTGTTGTTGTTGTTGTTGTTTTGTTGTTGTTTGTACTCTCTTGCCGTAGTGCATGCTTTATGCGGAGTACGATATACCTCGCCGAGGTGCTTTTCACCCCTTTTTGCTGTGGTGGCTCCCATTTTCTTCTTCCGTTGGACTTTGGTTGGTGCAACGTTTTCACCGCGTCGCTGAGGCCCCACCTCTGCTGTTTGCGTGTGTACGCGTTGGTTTATTGTTGTTGCTCTCTTTTTTCCTCCATCTTTTTTCCCAGCTGACTATACCGTCTTCCCCCCACTTCCCCCCAAAAGCGTACGCGAACGCAAAGCGTAATTGTGTGTGTTTGTGTGTGTGTATGTGTATGTGTATGTGTATGCGTGGAGCGCAACAGCCGAAGCAGTTCGGAAATGCCAACGCGCAAATGAAAGTGTTTATACAAATGTATGTGTTAACCCCGCTTTTTTACTTATTTTTCTTCCCTCCTGCATTACGCCCCTCCCCTCCCCTCCCTCCTTTTCCTGGCAACTGCGTTTATTGGTCCTTAAAAGCATATCAATGAACTTTCCTTTGTCCCCTGTGCAGGTGGGAGAATGAGAAAAATAAAACGAACGAAAATGTATTGGACGACAGCGTTCCCCTCCCTCGCTTTGCAAATTTTACTTTCCCACAACGGACGAATCCACAGAGCTGTGCCGGTGCTGGTGAAGGCACTGCACCATACACGTCACACAACTGTGGGAGAAAAAAAAACATGAAATGCGCTTCTTCTTTTCTTTTTCCTACTTGCTGCAATTGCCACCGCTAAAACAATTTGAAAACAAACAAAAAGTACATGACAGCAGGAAAACGGACGTCCAGGAGAAGGCGTCGACGATGAAAGGCTTCCGTCTTGAAACGTCATGTCGTGGACGGATCAAAAAAAAAGTAATCTCTGAGCAATAGCCATAGTTTTGCCTTTCCCCCGCGTAGGAATAATTGTCATCTGCTCTTCTTTCAACGCAACGGCTGTACTGATCTTGCTCTTACGACCTCACGTGCTCTTTTTACTTGCTCGGCCACTTTTTTCCCTTGGACCTACGCTTTTTGGTTTTGTTTTCTCCCATGGATTTGTTCAGGGAGCACTGTGCCAAACCGGAGATTCGAGACCAAAAAGCGAGAACGCCGCTTTTGTTTCTTTCCACCTTTTTTTTTTTTGCTGCTATCAACGGGCTGGCTCTGAGGCGTGATGTGCCTCTTGCTCTTGGTGTCCTGCACTTCCCCCTTTTTTGCCTTTACCTTGGTGGGTTATTCTAATTTCGTTTTTGCTTTGTTTTCCTCTCTCTGCTTCCGCTATAGCGAACCGGACGCACTGTTGATGTGGCGTAGAGTATGGAGCTGCGCACACACGTGAGAGTAACTTACTGCTTTTTTTTCTTTTTGTTATTTTTTAATCGGTTTTATTTTTCTCTTCTTTCTCTTTGATGCTCTGTTGGCCTTTTTTGGTGGCTTTTTCCTTTCTCTTCAGGCGTACTGCTCTTTTGTAGTTTTGTGTCAACGTGTTCATTTTTTTTTTTGCAATTTATCTTTTTTTTTTCTTTGCCTTCCCGACCGACTTGTTGCCCAACGTTCAACCCTCTTGTTGAGGGAACCTCAACACCACATGCCTCATCACACACGCACTCGCTACCACCATCAGGGAAATGCCCAAACAGCAGAACACGTCATGTAGTGCATACACTGACGTCCCGCTTCGGAAAGCTCTGTTGGACTGAGTCTGCCCCCTTCTCACGCTGCTTGCGCTGCTTGTGCGGGTAGGCGGTATGAGAAACAAAGGACAGCAAACAGAAACGCTTGTACAGAACAATACGAAAATGAGTAAAAAAAAAAAACTTGAGCGGCAATCGAATTGGAGGTGATTCTTATCGCTTCGGTTGATGCTGCGGACGGAAAGTGTGATGTGCTGCGCAAACACGGCCTGTTGCTTTCTTCTTTCCCTTTTCCGTAGACTGTGTGTGACGCGCAAGGGAAGATTGCTGGTGACATTGCGCGATGCTCTTTCGGAGTGAAAGGGAACCGTGGAGCTGTGGCTCTGGCCCTGCGTGTGACGACAGCATGTAAGGTATGCGGCTCTGTTGTGGGAGAAGGCCGACAACGAAGCACATATTACTTCTCAAAGACCGGTGTCACCGAGCAGTTTTTTCGCCACTGATCCTCACGGCACTCCCGATGGTTTTTCGTCAAGCGTCCTCTACCACTTCATCTTTTAAATTTATTTTTCTTCCCTTCCTTCTTTCTGGTGTTCGCCGAGCTGCTCTCCTCAAAAATAAACAAAATACTAGAAAAAGTGCCTTGTTTTTCTTTCTTTTTCGCTCTAGTTACGATTCCAACGCAGCTTTTGCAAATAGCGCTGAGCCTCCCCAACCACCGACAGTGTTCTGCAGTGGCTACTGTCTTTTTGCGCCGTAAAAAGAATAGAAGAGAATCATCTCTCCGGACGAGGCAATCATATCAGCAACACCTGCTGTCCAAGTGCAAAATTTCAACAAGGAAACAAACAAAAGAAAACCAAACCTTCTCTATTTATTTCTTTAGACCGCAGAAAAAAGATGAGCCAATCCGTCCTGCCGCTGGTGCAGGGTCTCATCGAGAAGATGCTGACCGCGCGAGACACCCGCATTCAGCGTCAGATTCTCCTAAAGGAGGAGGAGATACGAACCGTATTGCGCGCGGTGAGGGAGGTGTTCATGTCGCAGCCGATGCTGCTCGAAATCCGGCCACCGGTGCGCGTGTGTGGTGACACCCACGGCCAGTTCTACGACCTCCTTCGTATCTACGAGAAGTGTGGATTCCCTCCCTACTCGAACTATCTCTTTCTCGGTGACTACGTCGACCGTGGCAAGCACAGCATTGAAACGATCATATTGCAGTTCTGCTACAAGATCGTGTATCCTGAGAACTTCTTCCTGCTGCGCGGCAACCACGAGTGCGCGAGCATCAACAAGATGTACGGCTTCTTCGATGACGTGAAGCGTCGCTACAACATCAAGCTCTTCAAAACCTTTACGGACGTGTTCAACACGATGCCGGTGTGCTGTGTCATTAGCGAACGAATCATCTGCATGCATGGTGGTCTTAGCCCGGATCTCACCTCGGTCGGTTCTGTGATTGATATCGAGCGTCCCTGCGATGTACCGGACCGTGGCATCCTGTGCGACCTGCTGTGGGCGGACCCGGAGGATGACGTGCAGGGCTTCTTGGAGAGCGACCGCGGCGTGAGCTACCTGTTTGGCGAGGACATCGTGAACGACTTCCTGGACATGGTGGACATGGACCTGATTGTGCGTGCGCACCAGGTGATGGAGCGCGGGTACGGCTTCTTTGCGAGCCGGCAGCTGGTGACTGTGTTCTCTGCGCCGAACTACTGTGGTGAGTTCGACAACGACGCTGCGGTGATGACCATCGACGACAAGCTGCAGTGCTCCTTCCTCATCATCCCAGCGTTCCGGTAGGCTTTGGGAGAGAACAGCATGAGAACTTCGCTGCTAGCTGCTTCTCATGATTTGTGTCGGAAAAAAAAAGATGACTATATTGTGTTTCTTATTTTTTTCTTTTTTCTTTGCTAGACTCTAAGCGAAGTGAAAGAGAGCGGATTTTTTTCTCCTCTTATTATTCGCGCGGTTGACAGTGGGCTGTGTTTTTGTTGTGTTGAAGAGTGTTTCTTTTTTTATTTATTCTGTTTTGTATTCGTTTGCGAGTCGCACCCCATCGTTTCTTCCAGTCCTTAAGAGGAGAAGTTTTTTTCTTCCCCTCTTTTTACTTTTTCTCCACGACTAAAAGGCAATTTCTTCTTCTGTCTTTTTCTTGTGAGCCGTACTTCTTTTTCTTAGATTCATTGTTTTCATTCACGTGTGTGTCAAATTGTTTTCCTGTACGTGTAGACTTTTTGTGTTGGTTCGCCTCTGTGAGCGTGGTGCGTGTCTTGTGCTTTAGATGCATCTTTAAGCGAAGGAATTGTACTGCTTCCGCGCACCCACGCTCACCGACGTAGACCTTCTCCTTTATTGAAACAAACGTCTTTTTTTTTTTTTTTTTTTTTTTTTGTTTTCTTTCTTCTACTCTGTGTCTCCCGCTTTCTTCTGACGTTCACCTCTCTGGCTCTGTGAAAGTGAGCGTGTATCTTCACTGGGCGGATGTGTGTGTTCCTCCTTTCTATTATTCGTATATCTTTTTTCAACTGTGTTCTCTTCTTATGTTTTTTTTCTGCGTTTGCTGTAATCGACGGTGCTGCGTTGCTTTGCGCCGCAATTGTCGATTCTTATTTTTCTCCTCATTTTCTGTGCAGAAGTCAATCGGGTGCTGAGGAGAAGGAAACGAGCCAAAGTGGCCGCTCATAATTTTTTTCTTCCTTACGAGCTGCTGCGCTTGGAGACGCAGGCGCGTGCTTCTTTTTATTGGTTATTGTGTACATGTACATTTAGAGCTCCTCCTTTTTTTTCTCTGCCTCGTAGGTCTTGTGTGGCTTACTCACGTCGACTGTGTTCCTGTATTTTATCTAATTTTACGCTCCCTCGTGCTAAGCATGACTGGTTTCATCACATCAGAGCCGGTGTGCCCTCACAACTACGACTCTCCTGACTAAAGAAGTAAAAAAAAAAAAGGTTACCACACCCACACACACATATTTTTCCGACAACGACATTCTTATCTTTAATCTCATCCTCTTTTCGTTATGTTTTTCATTTTCTTACTTATATGAGCGTCTCTTGACATTGCTCCTTCACTCCCTGCTTTTTTGCTTCCCATTTTCGTGTGCTGTGTGAGTGCGATCGGTTTTCATGCATCGGATGCCATGGCGCTAGAGGACACCCTTGCGCCACTAGAAAACAACAACACAAAAGTCTGAAGAGCGACCAAGCAACCAGAAAAGAAGAAAAAATGCGCTTATCTTTTGTTTGTTCAAGTTGCACGTCTGTTGACGCATCTTCCGTAGTACTAAATAAAGATATTTGCCGGCGTAAGATAAAGGACAAACAACCAGTAGACGAGAAAACAAAAAAAGCGGCTTAAGTTGCACTTGCTCTCACGTTTTGCAACGCAGCTTCGAAGGTCGCGACGAGACGCCTACACAAATGGATCACGAAAGGTGACAAAACACTTTGGACACTGTGTTGCGCCTCTGCACTCTGCCATGAAGGTGAAGCGACAGCAGTTTTTTTTTCCCTTTGAAGGCGCTTCGTTCTTTTATTTGTACATTCCCTACTTTCACTTCCCTTTTTTTGGTATTCTCGATTAGTACATTCGTCTTGTCCTTTGCTTCCTTTCCCCTCTGTCGCTGCGTATACAGAAACGAGAAGTAAAAGAGAAAAAAAAACCCGAATGCAGAGTAGCTGCGCTGATCTCTTTTTTTTCACACACAAAAAAAGAATAAAATGAACTCACGGAGCAGGGTAGGACAGAATGTGGGTGGTGTGATGCGTTATTGCTTCTATGCGCTTTGGTGCAGCTTCTCCCTCACGCTTCCGCTCTCATCCGTCAAAGCTACAGGAGGTGCGCATTGGACAGGACAGCCTGCTGTACGGAGAGAGAGAGAGGAGGTAAAACGGCAAGGGAACGACCTCTATCGTCTTATTTGGCTTGTCTGTGATTGGCCTCTCTCTCCAGTACTCCGGAGAGGTTGCGTGTGGTCTGTCCGCCGGTAGACACTTGGCGGGGATGCAGCGGGAACAGGGTACGGAGCTTGCACTGGGAAGCATCGCCTTCAACAGCAATTGAATGCGACAAAAAAAGAAGTAAGCTCACTTTCTTCTTCTCTTTTTTAGTTCATTAATGCACATTTCATCGTTTCTTCTTTCCATACTTGACGACTCTCCTTCTCTCGCTATCGTTGGAAAAAAAAATATAAAACGACAACAACAACAATACAGGACTAATTTACTGGTGCCGACACCTCCTTTCTTTTATAGAAAATTGCTCACTAATTCTTACTGCTTTTTAAATTTCCTCCCCGTCGGCGACGCCTTCCCACTCACACAAACACTAACACCCCATCAGCAGCTCTGACGACTAGACAGTACTCGCCATCGAAAACACTTCCTTCTTATATAACTCTTGTAGCAAAAAATTGAAAAAATAGCGCGCGAAAAACACTTTGCTTATTCTTACTGAAAAGAGAAAGTATTCTCAAAGCATACCCACGCAGCTGTCCTTAACGACGTTCTTTATAGACTTCTTACGAGATTCACATCTCGACTTCGAGACGCGGATCGACAAACACTCACCGGCGCACCACCGGACGCACTTACCATGAGCAGCCGTGCTGTGGTGTCGCAGGTGCAGGGCCTCATCGAGCGCCTCCTTGTCTCCAAAGGAAACCCCATCCGCCCGCATGTCCTCTTCAGAGAGGAGGAGATTCGCATGGTGCTCGCCGAAGTCCGCGGGATTTTTATGTCCCAGCCAATACTGCTGGAAATTATGCCCCCCGTGTGTGTGTGCGGTGACATCCATGGCCAGTTCTACGACCTCCTTCGTATCTACGAGCAATGCGGCTTCCCTCCCTACTCGAACTACCTCTTCCTCGGTGACTACGTTGATCGTGGCAAGCACAGCATTGAAACGATCATACTGCAGTTCTGCTACAAGATCGTGTATCCTGAGAACTTTTTCCTGCTGCGCGGCAACCACGAGTGCGCGAGCACAAACAAGGTGTACGGCTTCTTCGATGACGTGAAGCGTCGCTACAACGTCAAGCTCTTCAAGACCTTTACGGACGTGTTCAACACGATGCCGGTGTGCTGTGTGGTGGGCAACAGAATCCTCTGCATGCACGGTGGCCTCAGCCCGGATCTCATTTCGGTGGGTTCGATCCTCGACATCGATCGTCCCTGCGATGTGCCGGACCGCGGCATCCTGTGCGACCTGCTGTGGGCAGATCCGGAGAGCGAAGTCCGCGGCTTCCTGGAGAGCGACCGCGGCGTGAGCTACTTGTTTGGCGAGGACATCGTGAACGACTTCCTGGACATGGTAGACATGGACCTGATTGTGCGTGCGCACCAGGTGATGGAGCGAGGATATGAGTTCTTTGCGAGCCGGCAGCTGGTGACTGTGTTCTCTGCGCCGAACTACTGTGGCGAGTTCGACAACGACGCTGCGGTGATGATCATCGACGACAAGCTAATTTGTTCCTTGGCTATAATTCCTTCTCAACTGAAGCTACGTTGACCGTACCAAACCTTTTTTTTTTCTTCCGCCAAATTTGCTTGTACCTTCTTTCCTTCTTGTGCTCCTTTTTGTTTTTCTTCTAAATTCTTGCTCCCTTTGCTGTACCCCTCTATTCCGACACTTTAAGGTTCCCCCGTTCTCTCTTCTCCTTTTATATTCCTTGCCAAAAAGAATATTGTTGAGTCACTAAACATATCTAATTTTTACTTTCAGTGTATCTCAATGCGCTCCCCCGCGTTGCTATTCTTTTTTTTTCTCTTTTTTTGCCACTCTTCACCACCTTTTTTTTTTATTCGTTTTTTTTTTATTGCTCAAAGGAGGGTGAAGCGTGTAGTCCGCGTTTTCTTCTCTCCTTGTTCTGCAGCCGAGAGTAAGCAACGTCGCTGCCGAACGTGAATTTTATTTTCCCTCCTCCCTCTCTTTATGCTTCCTTCTCCGATTTGAATCCGACTCTCATAATTTGTGCATTGTGCCGCTTTTCGCGTTCTCTATCTCTTTTGCCGTCGCTCTTTTTTTTTCGATTTTGTCGGGTCAATTGCAGGTGTTTGCATCTCTTGCTTTTGAAGGTATCTGTGGTCGTACACGTGTGCGTCGTAAATTCTACTGAGAACGGAACTCGGCTTTGTGCGTGTGTTCGACCACTGCTCTCGCTCTCTTTCACCAATCAACTCTGGAGCCGGTGCGGAAAAAAAAAAAGAGAGAAGGGTTGTTCGGTGCTCGCCGGCGCGCGAGAATGATGATGGCAAGGGCACCGTTGCAGCATCGCGGTGTCCGGTCAACCATGAGGGAAAGAGAAGGCTAAGCATTATTTTAGGTGGTCGGTTCGACCAACTTCTTCGACGTCGGTGCGCCGCGTCGATGTTGTCTTTGTTACCGCAACAACAACAACGCAAAAAAAAAAAAAATAGCAACAGCTGAAAAAGACAATGCGGAACTTAAAAACTTTTTTTTGTTTTATTCCTTTTTTTTTTTCCTTCTCTAAATGCGCACTCTTCATTTACTTGCTTTATCAGTTCATTTCTGCCTTCTGATTCATCGCATTCTTTCTATGCCGGACTTGAACACTCTTGAGTCCACTGCTGTACACTGTAAGTGCTTTTTCTTCTCTCAAGCCCCTCTTATTTCTTTATCAATTGCTCTCTCTGGCCCCCTTCAATGTCTCTTGAAGCTTTCCATAAACTAATTCCTCTTCATTTTTGCCTTTTTTTTTCCACACTTCTTGTTCGTTGTGCTGTGCTCCTTGCTTGCAACCCCGCTCTCACATACAGTGGAGGCACAGAGGCATCCTAAACTCGGAGGCCCTCATCTCTAAAACGCAACAAAGGAAAAATGGTGAAAACACACACAACAGCAGACGCGCACAAATTAAAGCTCAGAGCGACGAAGTGATCCACCGGCATCGGAGGTAAGGCCTTTAATTTTGTTTTGATCTCTCTTCTCTCTTCTCTCTTTTCCTTTTTTTTCCTTTTCTTTCTTTCACTCTCCCTTTTTTTTTTGGAACACAGCGAACCGGGATTGTTTAATTCACCTTTTTTTTTTCTGCCTTTGCCGCGCTCCCCACTCATGCCTTGGGGTGCTCTCACAACACCGTCGACCGGAACCATTTTATTTTTGTACTTTTTCCTGTTTATATCTTTCTCCTGATGCTTATGCAACGTGTGCATCATCATCAATGCGGGCAGTTTGAGACAAAAAAAAAGCTTTCTTTTTCTAAATTTCTGCCATATGCGCAGACCATCAGCGGGCCACAACACTATCGCTTCTCTTCCCTTTTGCTTTCTTTAACTTAAATCAAAAATTGACGGGTACACGAAATTTGAACCGCATGTGTGCCAAAGTGCAGACAAAGCCACAACGAAAAAGTCGACTTTGTCAGAGATATTAAAACAAAAGTAGGAAAGAAGAGGGACGCATGCATGAGCAGCGTTCATGCCTTCGGTATGAGAGCCCCAACGCCCTTTTACTTCTGGACGTTCGTCTTTGTTTAGCTTGCGTTCGTTCCTATTGGTATTTTTTTCTTTTCTCCCTCAGTGTTCTCTCCCCGTCTTTGCCCTCACGAGGCACTTTCCGCTTTTTTTTTTTTTTTTCACCACCTCTTTTCCTCCACTTCCTTGTTTCCGTTTTCTTTACTTTAAGATGCTCTCTAAAGGGCCGATGATGCCTTCGATGTTCAGCCGTGTTGACAATTGCTCCACTTTTTTTTTCTCTATTTATTCCTTTTCTTCATTTGAACTTTTTGTTCCTTTCTCGTATTTTTTTTTTGGTTTTGCTTACTATATTGATAGGGTTTAAGATAAACATCGGTATATACATGCTCTTTGGAGAAAAAACATCTGTTGTTTTTGGAAATTTTAAAACGGACTCTTTTAAGTGAAATACGCAAATACAGGAAAAGAAAAAAACAAATAAACAAACAAGCAATTGAGGAGTTTTCCAAAAGCTTCCATCCGACGCGCAGTGCGGAGGCGGAGCTGTCAAGCCGCGTGAGTCGAAGTTGTGAAAGAGATGACGTGACTTAACAACGGGTCGCCGGCAGTAGGTGTTGCTTAATTGCCTAGAGAGAGGCGCGCAACACGCAAATATAGTAAAAGAAGAAAAAAAAGAAAAGGAGTTGTCAGCATTTAAAAGTATCAGCTTTCTTTCCTCTCCTCAAAGAGAAAGTACCAGAGGCGTTGCAGAGCAAAAAAAAATAATAATCTGGTACCGCTGCGCTGACAGACTCGAAGGTCGCTGAGACTGTCACCAGTGTTGCCGTCTGCTTTTTATGTCCTCAGTCAATGTCTGTCTGTTATGCCTTTCCATCTCCTTCGCTTTCATCTCGCATTTCGCATTTCGCATCTCGACATCCTCCTTTCTCTTCCTTTTCCCTCGCGTTTTCTCACCTTCTTACCGTCCTCAATCTTATCTCCGCTCTGCAGCAGCCGTTGCTTCGTGTTTAATTCTTTTTTTTTTCTCTAAGTTCCATTGGCATTTCCGCTGTAACCTATTGTGTGTGTGCGTGCGTATCAGATAACACTGCTCTCGTCAGAGAAAGAGTTAAAAAAAAAAACACATAGGAAACACACTCCTCAGTAAAGGCATTTATACATTTCATCCCCCTACTCGACGCGTCTGGGCCGTTCCCTCTCTCCCTCTCCCCGTTTGTGTTTCTCTCGCTCACGTTCCGCAACACATTTGCCTTCTTTTTTTTTTTTACTGTCTTCTTCTGTTCGACTCCCTTTTGAACCCCATCGCACCCAGTCAAAAGTCGACGAATAGTGCTTGAGGCTCGCTGCACCGATTGAAAGAGTCCACAGGAAGGCCTTTCTTCCTCACCCCCTCTCTCTTCTTCTCTCTCAGGTTATTGTGCGCGGACGGCTACGTCCCTGCGTTAGTGCACCATGAGCAATGCCGCCATTTTTCCGATGGTGCAGGCTCTCATCGAGAAGATGCTGACCGTCAAGGGCAACCGCATGCAGCGGCAGATCCTCATCAAGGAAGAAGAGATCCGCGCCGTGCTCACTGAGGTGCGTGAAATTTTCATGTCGCAGCCGATGCTGCTCGAGATCCGGCCACCGGTGCGCGTGTGCGGTGACACGCACGGCCAGTACTACGATTTGCTGCGCATTTTTGAGAAGTGCGGCTTCCCTCCCTATTCGAACTATCTCTTCCTCGGTGACTACGTTGATCGTGGCAAGCACAGCGTGGAGAACATCATCCTCCTGTACTGCTACAAGATCATTTACCGCGAGAACTTCTTCCTGCTGCGCGGCAACCACGAGTGCGCGAGCATCAACAAGATGTACGGCTTCTTCGACGACGTGAAGCGCCGCTACAACATCAAGCTCTTCAAGACCTTTACGGACGTGTTCAACACGATGCCGGTGTGCTGTGTCATTAGCGAGAAGATCATTTGCATGCACGGTGGCCTTAGTCCGGATCTCACGTCCGTAGCATCAGTGATGGATATCGAGCGTCCCTGTGATGTGCCGGACCGCGGCATCCTGTGCGACCTGCTGTGGGCAGACCCGGAGGACGACGTGCAGGGCTTCCTGGAGAGCGACCGCGGCGTGAGCTACCTGTTCGGCGAGGACATCGTGAACGACTTCCTGGACATGGTGGACATGGACCTGATTGTGCGTGCGCATCAGGTGATGGAGCGCGGGTACGGCTTCTTTGCGAGCCGGCAGCTGGTGACTGTGTTCTCTGCGCCGAACTACTGTGGTGAGTTCGATAACGACGCTGCGGTGATGAACATTGACGACAAACTGCAGTGCTCCTTCCTCATCATCCCTGCAAACAAGTAGTGCGCTGTTGGTGTCTGCGGCGGTGGCACGCTTTTGGGTCCGCATATCAGAGGAAGGCCTTCTAAGTTCCAGCACGAGAATGCACGTGATGAGAGGAGGAGAAGTGCGGCTTCGTCGATTAAGCCCCGCGATAAACTATTCAGGCTTGGTGCGGCGGTGCGAGCATATTCTCTCATTCACCCATCACAGCGTGTTTGTGTGTGTGTGTGCTGCTGTGACTTTTCCGAGCTTAACCTTTGGCCGAATTGCGCTGCAGGGTTGTCGACACAGAAAGGGAGTTTACATGTATAGATGCTGTTGAGGACAACTTTTTGTGCCTTTCCTCTTCTTTCTCTTTTTTTTTTCGAAGTGGTGTTTCTGTTTTGCAATCATGTTGTTTTTTTCTTCGCTAAATTGCCTGTTCTCTTTTGCGTGTGATGTTAGATGTACCACTCGTGTCTTTTTTTGTAGTACCGCTTCTGCGAAAGAAGGGCTTTTTTTTTGCTTCTCACTTTTATTTTCTCGTTTTTTTTTCAAATGGGTCTCTTGTTGCTACCTGTGCTGAGATGCCCTTTTTTCATATGCTTTTACTTCTGTTCATTGGCATGGCCATTTCTCTTTCTCTTCCTTCCTGGACGCGACGTAACTATAATGTATGAAGGCGGAGCACGGTAGGCAAGTAAAAAAAAGTATAAAAGTACGCCTTTTTTTTAAAAACCTCTCTTTCTTCCTTATTTTTCCCTATTTTTTCATCTCGTTGGAATCAGCGGTGTACTTTTCTCTCCGTGCAGTGTCCCGCCGTAGGACGCAGAAAAACAAAAACAAAGTAAGCTCGTCTTTTTTTCTTCTCTCTGTATAGTTCTCCTCGTTAAGCCAACTTATGTACCCTGTTGCTTCGTGATGGAGAAAACCAAAATGGAAACGAAAAAGAAAGGAGACTGACTCACTGTTGAAGAGTTTGTTCGTATTCAGCCCGATCTCGCTCTTGTTTTTTTTCTTCTTTTTTTTTCCCATATTTTCTTATTTTCTCCTTTTTTTTGTTTCCCTCTCCTCCTTGTTTGTTGCGATCTTGAGGCGTTATCGCGGATGATGAAGAAAAGACTGGGGAGGTGTACTCTGAAGACGCACAGGACACGAAAAGAAAGAGAAAAGCAAACGCGGTAGCCATTGCAGCACATTCAGAGATTCTCTTTCCTTCTCATAAAGTGACGTACCGTCTTGTCTCACAGGTACGGAGAGTACTTTCTTTCCTGTTAGAACTGGTTTTTATCCTGCGGCTTGCAGCAGTGTGGCGAGGCCGGTGGACACGTAGACGAGTGCGAAGTGGCGTTTGTCCCCACCGGTGGCAGTGCGCAGCAGCATCGACTGATTCGGGTCAAGCGGGAAGACTTTACGAAGCAATGTGTCGAGGCTCCTCTCTGATGTCTTTTTTTTTTTCCTCTGTGACATGCATGTGCATATGCGGTTTTTCCTTGTTTCCTACGCCCTTTTTTTGTTTGACAGATATATATTTTTTAACTCTGCTCAGCGCTGAAGGAAGTATTCCCTTAAGTGAACGCGGAGATGCGGAGAGTCGGTGTGATGACGGCGGGTGGGGAGAGGGGCAGTGAGATGCGTATGTGTGCGGTTGTGTATGTGTGTGATGCTCTTGAGCGACACGTGTACGTAGATGCGGCATCTCCTTGCGAGCCTGTGAGTCAGAAGGTGACCACGAAGTCCTCTTGTTTTATTTTTTTTCTCCGTTTCTGCTCTTCTTTCTTTTGTGTGTTTTGCACCTCAGGAGGGTAGCACGTTGGCGAAGAAACATATCTTACTCCAATCTCCGCCGTCGTTCTTCCTTCTTCCTTTCTCGCTCAGTGTCGCTGCTACCCCGTGCATTAATGTTCTTTTTGCGTTACATCTTGTGCGAAGGAAAAAGGCACCAAGCAAACGCGTGAACGTCGCACCTTAAAACAGCGACCAGCTGGCTCGTGCTTGTTGTAGCTTTTTTCGAGACACAATTCAAGGAGGAGAAGAAAGGCTCGTCTTCTTTGCCTTTTCAACCAGATTCTCAGATCGCCTTCCTCTTCGCTGCCCTCTCTATGTGAAATTTGGGCAACAACGGTGCGACCGGCAGCCTCCTCTCCTCACCCTCCGATCACCTCTTCTTTCTTGCTTTCATTTCTCTTTTTTTTTCTTGAGTTTTTTTTCCTTCTTTTTTGTTGACGCAGGCGCTGCCGCACGTGTTGAGGCATCTTTCTACCTTTTTTTTCTTCTTCTGCTTCCGGTCACGTTGAAGTGTAGCGTTGGTCGCAGCGGTGCACCACTACGTGTGGCAGAGTATGAAAAGAAAAAAATAAAAACTGAGAATAAACCACGAAGGGCGGCGCATGCTGGTAGTTGCTCGCGCAAATGCAAAGTATATATTTGTTATCTTTGTAATTGTGCAACACCTACATACAGAATCGGCTGTGTAATCTTTTTTTTTTCCTTCTTCCTACTTTACCACTTTTATGGAACCCTTCAACACGCTGAGCTGCGCCATACGCTATTCTACTTCTCGGTTAACTTAGACCCTCTTCCCTCTTCTTCAAATGTCCATTTCTGTTTCTGCAAGCCGGTGACTCTGACGCACATCGTTTCGCGTGGTTGCGGAGTTGTCCGCCAGGCACGTTCCGCGTTTTCTTGTCTCCTTCTCTCTGGAAGTGTGGGAGGCGTGACATTACCAATGTGATAGGGGCTCACTCCCTCTTATTATTTCTGTTTTTGCTCCATCTTTGTCGTAATTTCTGCTTTTGTTCTTTTATCTATTCCCATTGATATTCTTGTTTTTGACATGTACACTCTTGTTATTGTAATTTCCCCACTTGTGATCGTTGATGACGTCAAACTTTGTCTCTATTTTCCCCCTTTTCTTCCTCTTTTATTCTCGTGTATTCAGCTTCGTTCTCCCCTGTTCTCTATTGGTATTTCTTTTTCCCTCTTTTTTCTGTTTTTGCCGTGTGGCTCAGGATGTGCCGTTTATCATATCTCGTTTTTTTTCTCTTGAAAGCACTTCTGCGCGCACACTCCGCCTCACTTTTCTGTTTTTTTTTTTCTAAGCGCATCCGAGCTGGAGTATACTACCGCAGCATTCACGTCGTTAGTGAGCCCCTCCTCCTCTTCCAATCAGTCGAGTCACCTCTTTTTCTTTTTTTTTTCTTTCCTGTGTTTTCTTCGTTCCTTCACGCGCAGCAGGCGTTCTAGTTCCCCTTAAACACACACGCAAGGCAAGCAAAAGATTCTCTTCACCGATGAAGAGCCCCATTCGGCTCTTCTTTTTTTTTTTCTTTTGAATTCTTCAATTTTCTTTTTTTTTGCGCTGTTGTGATTTCCATGACTGCACCGCAGGAGAGCTGAGGTGAGTCGTCGTTTCGTTTGATGGCTTCCGAAGATCGTCTCGATATCCTCCAAAAAAAAAAAAAACAAATTTACTGAAAGAATTATGCGTTGAAGGAGCTCCGTGCTTGGGGTGGACGTTGTTTGCAGACGCAACTGTGTCCACCTTTCGACGGTGCTTAAAAAAGAAAAAGTCACCCTTCTCCTACTCTATCAGGTCTTCTTGTGGCTGGACCGCTACGAGATGGCTATGGGAGAAGCTGCTGAAAAAGCTTTTCTTTCACCTCAGGGAGAGAAGGTGTGCTCACTGCTGTGGCACATGCCGGCAGCTCCACATCTCTCACTCTCTCTCTCTCTCTTGGCGAACACCGTGATGAGAGAGTGAGTGCCTTATCTGCCGCTTACTACCAATGCGCATTGCTGCGGTACGTAGAGAAAGGGGAAAGCGCGTCGGCTGTGCCCGCTGACTAAGCGTGCGACGATGCGTTTTTGCCTTTTTTTGTGCAAATTCCCTTTTGAGTTCTGCAGAGACGAGAGCCTACGTATCCGGTGCAGTGTAGGTGTCTTTTAATGCTGTCCACAAACGCTATACTTTATTCTTCTCTCTCCACTTCTTCATCTTTTATTTTTATTTTGCAAATGAACGCATGCTGTCTCTGCTTCCTTTTTAGGTGTCATACTTCCTCGCTCATTTGCTGACAGAATTGCTGGCAGCGACGAAGACTTTTCTTCAATAGGCCGAAGCGTCCACCCATCGTGTATCAAAGTGAATCCTCGCTCCCTTGTCTAAGGGGCTCTCACCCAAAACACAAAAGGGAAGTGACGCATAGCGGCCTCTGCAATCATCATGTCGAGGGAACTAGATGACGCAGCGGCACAGAAGGCTGGAGAGCTAGGGATGGAATGCAGCCTGCGACTGCCGCTGCCCGACACCGCCTCGGCGAGCGTGCTGTGGACGGTGCTGCACACCGATGCCTCCATCAACGGCACGGTGAAGCAGGTGTACTGGTGGAGCGAGGACCCATCGCGGCGCACCGTGGGCGTCACCATCCAGGCCAACACGAAGCGCGATTTGCGCTCTGCGGTTGGCGCGGCGCTGGAGCAGGCCAAGCTGGTGGTGCGTACGCTGCGTGTCTACCCTCCTACCGCAGCTACAAGCACCTCGCCCACTGTTGTGTAGCGTCGCCTTTTTTTTTCTTTAAAATTGCCTTTTGAGACGTCATCTCTGAAGAAAGCAGCTACACGGGCAGAGAGAACGAGGACGAGCGGCAACACCAACAACAAAACGTTTCCGTTACTGTCAGGTCTGCGAAGCGGTGTCTACTTTGCAGAGGCAAGGCAGAAAATCTGGCAAATTCACCCTCGTGGCAGCGACGTCGGAGTTTTTTTCGTCTCTTTCTCAGTGCTTTTTTCTTTTTTGCTGCGTCGATGTCGTTGAGTGTCCTTCCCCCGCCTTATAGCACCGCACGCTGTTGCTTTACCTTTACAATGACCACTCGCGGCGCCACAGAGACCCGTCCGCTCTCCTTCTTGTCACGGGCGGGTCCGTACTCCTCCTCTTCGGTACACACACACGCGCGCGTGACTGTGCACGGTGGAGCTGCTGTGAGCAGCAAAACCTATCGACCCCGTGACAGGCAAGGTCATTCGAAGTGGCGACCGCCTGCAACCGCCTGCAACATTTTCACCCGTGTGATTCCAACCCGGCTAAGCCCACTTGCATAAAAAAAATATTTGTTCACTCTAAAGCTGCTTCTTTGTGTTTTACCTTTCTAGATGCAGCTGTGCGTCCGACAAGCGACGCTATCCAGTCGCAGCGATCAACACGACGACCACTTAGAGCACTCGTTGTCGCGTAGTCGTTTTACGCGCGTGTATCCTTCTTTGAGTTTTGCATTTTTTCTCCTGTCCCCATCCTTCTTATTATCTCCTCACCTTCCATCTCTTTTCTCTTCTGCTCGCTTACTTACTTTTCTTCTTGTGCCGCGTGCTTTTTGATGCGTTAGATACGCAACTCCTGAACTACACTTGCTATAAAAAAAACGTTATTTTGCTGACCATTGAGTTTTCTACGTCACTCTCGAAGATTTAAAGCTAAACGCAAACATCAGCAAAAAAATCGGTTGAAGGTATTGTCCGGTTGTTGAAAACACATCATTTGCATCAGTGTTCTCCTCAAGTAGCTTCTTTTTGAAGCTTTTCGTATCAGCTTGTGTATTGTGTTTAACTCCAAGACCACAGCAATGCCGCCTGCAGCTACCGTGGATGTGAAGAGCGCACGTGCGGCCGCCGACGGGCTGGAGTCGACGCTGGAGAATCACCTCTTTCTCGGTGGTGCGAAGCCGGCGAAGGAGGACGTGGACCAGTTTTACGCGATGTTCGGCGAAAACAACCTCGCCTTCTACCGCTGGGTGCGTAACATGGCATCGTTCACGGAGATGGAGCGCAAGTCCTGGGGCCGCCCAGAGACGCAGTAATCGTCGAGCTGTGTACGCTTCAACTTTTGTAGGACGGGCTTCTCAGCGGTGGCGAGAGGTAGAAACAACTCCCCAAATCGGAAGGGCATGTATCTTGGCGTAGTCAGCTCTTGGATGAAGTGGTCAGGAGCTATTGCACTACTCACCCAAGTCTGTCTTTTTCTTCTTTTCTCTTCTCTTCCTTGACGGATCACCGCTGTTGCTGCTGGTTTCCGTCGCGACACGTCGTAGGGTTCTAATCAGCTTCGTTTTTCTTCCCTTAAAAAGCCTCTTCTTCTCAACTTCATTCATTGTTCTTTTATTTGATTCTTGGTTTTTTTTCCGATGCTTAAGCGGGGCCGCTGAGCGTTGCGTGCTGCTGCTGTATGGAGGAGAGCTGCTTGATGCTTTTGTTTGTGGCATTCTACTGGCAAGCACGCTGCGCCTCACATCGAGTAATCGGTGCTTCTGCCGCCACGTGTTTTGTGGACGCTGTGCTGCTGTGTAGTTGGATCGTTGTGACTGTTAAAATCGCGTCGTGATAAACGCTCAGATACCAGCGTGCACTTTGTTTCTCCGTTTCGCAATTTGTTTGCTCTTGTTGTTGTTGTTGTTGTTTTTGCCCACCTTCTTGGTGCTGGTGTGTTCTCGACACATTTGCTTTGTGTTTTTTTTTTTGTGCGTGAAGTAGAGAGGCCACACATCCCTGTTTCATGTGGTGCCATGCTGTCTATCGGGTGTGATGAGTGGCTTGAGGCGCAATGCGGCATGCAGGTGCCTGTGTGGGGTCTCCGGCCGTCAGCGATGAAGTTCAGGAAGCGCAACGCATTTCCTTTTCTACTTTTTGCCTCCATCGTCGTCTCTCCTTTTTTTTTTTTTACACCGTTCTCAATACGTAGGAGCACCAACAAAAAAAAAGAAAAAAAAGTAAGCTTCGACGCGGCAGACGTTTGAAATGTTACTTCGGCTCAGCAAGCAAAGTAAAACACTTTCTCTTGCCTACACCCAGTTCAAGATGCAGTTAATGATACTTGCACCTCCGTTTATCCTTGCATGCCGCAACGTTGTCGTCGGAATCTTCGACGAGAATTCACATCGCACGTTGGTGCCAGCGCGCTTCGTACTCGCTCGTGGTAGTGCCGCCGCTTCTTATGTTCCTCTTCTCTTTCTCCGTGCTTTCCACTTTTTCTCTCCCATCTCCTCTTCTTTCCACACTCGCTCCCCACCGTGTGTGCGCGTTTGCGCGTGGCTGCTTGTTGTCGCGTCTCACTCAATTTGTGCTGAACACCGCCATCTTCTTTAAACAAAAAGCTTCAGTGATCTCCACCTACTGCACCACCTTCTCTCTTCTTAAAGCAACTCTCTTTCCTTTTAACTCCGCCCCCTAACACACAATGTCTGTGAAGGATGTTTGCAAGAAGGCCGCGGACCTCGAGTCCAAGCTGAGCGGCAAGCTCTTCCTCAGCGGCGCCAAGCCCTCCGCCGAGGACGTGAAGGCGTTCAACGACCTGCTCGGCGCCAACAACACGAACCTGTACCGCTGGGCCAAGAACATGGCCTCCTACTCTGCCAGCGAGCGCAAGGCGTGGGGTGCGCCGGTGAAGATTGCCGCCCCTGAGCTGCGCATGCCGCAGGAGGCGCCGGCGGCGGAGAAGCCCGCGGAGAAGGCGGAGGAGAAGAAGCCGGAGCCGGCGAAGCCCGCCACCCCGGCGCCCGCCCCGAAGGCGGAGGCCCCGGCTGCTGCCGCTGCCGCTGCCGCGGACGACGACGACATCGACCTGTTCGGCGAGACCACCGAGGAGGAGGCCGCTGCGCTGGAGGCGAAGAAGAAGGCGGACGCCGACAAGAAGAAGGAGAAGAAGGCCGTGATCGCCAAGTCGTCGATTCTCTTTGACGTCAAGGCGTGGGACGACACCGTTGACCTGGAGGCGCTCGCCGCGAAGCTGCACGCCATCCAGCGCGACGGCCTCATCTGGGGTGACTTCAAGCTGGTGCCGGTCGCCTTCGGCGTGAAGAAGCTGCAGCAGCTGATCGTCATCGAGGACGACAAGGTCTCTGGTGACGACCTGGAGGAGATGATCATGGGCTTTGAGGATGAGGTGCAGTCCATGGATATCGTTGCCTGGAACAAGATCTAAAAGCGTCCCGTGCTGCAACGCCTGTCGCTATGAGGGAGAAAAAAAGGGTCGCAGACAGACGGAAAGGGGTACAGTGGTGATGCAGGAATACAGGGTAAGAACTTCCATCTGCATTCGCACTTTGTTAAGTGCGATTGTTAAGCGTGTCGGAGGCAGCGGTAAGACCGCGGCTCTACTTAGGTGTTGGTGACGGTAACTGACAGCGCACTGCGGCAGTAGGAGCATGCACGAAAGAAAAAAAAAGAAGACGGGCATTCAATCTTTTTGGTATTTGCATCCTTTTTTCTCTTATTCTTTACGTGCTTGTTCGTCTCTCCGTGGTGCGCATCAGCTCGCCCTTCGTGGCGCGCCGGTTCCCACTCGCCACACCCTTTTGTTGGTTTTGTTTGCACCGAGGAGGCTGCTGCGCACCTCTTGCACAACAAGCGCCGTCACCTCAGCATCTTTTGCACGCCGCTGGCGCTAAAATATTTCCCGTCGTCTCACCTCACGCGTCAGTCTGCTTGCAGCTGCATCGTGAGAAGATGAGGAGGAGGAAAGTGGCAATGGCGAGTGCGTAAGCTGCAGGAGGGATGGTAGTGCGTTTTGCGCAGTCTCCACGCGAGCAGCGCCACCTGACATGCTCAACGGGTGCCAGTGTTGACTCTTTCTTATCCTCTGTTCTTTGCAAAGGGGAACATTTCTTTCTTTTTCTCTGGCTCGCAGCACCCTTTCTGACTGCCGAACCGTCCGTGTCGCCTCTTTTTTCCTCTTTCCACGTTCCTTTCTCCGTTGTTCTTTTTTTACTTTATTTATATTTTTCTCCTTTTCGTGAGCCAGAAAGGTATTATTGTTCGTGAACGTGCCTGTGTGCTTGTGGGTGCATCCCTCTCTCACCTGTACCGCACACGGTGTGTGCCGGAGCATCGACAACCATAGAGGCACATGACAAGGAAAGACGAAAAGCTCGAGCAGAACCCGAATGCTGTGCGGAGGATAACATAACTTTGATCTTTTTCTTCTCTTCCTGTTAATGAAAAAAAAGGAAAGGGAAAATACCGAAAAAATAAAAGGTGCCATTGAACGTAATAAAACCACAACAGCAACAACAAGGTGATGAATCCAGGTGTGGTATCGACGCAATCGGTTTCCATGAGACCCTACCTCTCTCTCCACGGCTGGACCTTTTCTTTTGGAAAATTACCCCATTTCCTGGACGATTTCTCCTCTTTTCTCGTAGTCTGTTTTTAATTTTTCCTTTGGCTGAGCCAAAAAGAAGCACGCCGTGCGCCGCTTTCTTCTCCTTCCCACCTCATTTGCTTCACACGTTTCAGTGACTGGCGAGCGATGCTGCTATGAAGCTGTGGGTAATGTGTTTTTTAAAAAAATACTCTTTACCTGAAGTGAGATGGGTGTGGAGGAGGGGAAGAGCAACCGTGGGGAGCATGCGGTGTGTATGTGTGTGCAAGTTGACAGATGAGAAGATGAGGAGAAAACAAGCTCACCAAACCACAAAAAGTAAATGAGTACCAGACCTTAAAAGCAACGAGGAAAAAGAAAAAGGCAAGTGTGTCCTCGCTTATACTGGAAAGCATGAAACACTCGTGGCAGCGGTAGAGGGTGACATGCCTATTAAAGGTGCGAACAGAAGCCGCGAAGGGGTCAGGGTGGTGCGCGTGGGTAGATGAGCTTATGTGGAAGAGTTTCTTCATTGTTTACCGCGTATTTTACCGTGCTTTTGCGTTGGCGAGCTGTACAATTAGTGTGGACGTGGTTTGAGACGCACCGCACTGCAGGTGGAACTCGTCTCCAGGGCGTGGGAAGGGCAGCGCGGTTTGTCTGCAGCTTCACCTTTCCTCGCGGAGGGTGCGTCTGTGACAGTCCACTCACACTTCAGAAGCGCAAGCAGCAAACGCCAAGACATACAAAAAAAGCAACTATTCTCTTCCACCTCCTCGCAACTCTTCTTCTCTCGTCATCGCCACCTTCTCCTGCTTCTTGTTGTATTTTTTTTTAAATGCAACTATTGCTTTCACACGTGAACCACAACGTATCGAGAAGCTGTGCACACGTGTTGCCCAACATCCAAGCTCGCACACGTTCACATAGATTTTGTGGAGATAGAGAGAAAAACAAATTAAAGAAACGGTGTGTTATCTTTCAAGGTTCTATTTTTCTCTTCGTGGACTTCGGTTTTACCGCACGGTTTCTCCGCCCGCTTCAACCTCTTCGTTAGTGTCTTCACTGCGTGTTCCTTAGAAGATTGTGGCTCTCTGATCGTGTCTCCGTCGTCTCGCTCCTCCTGCGTCACACACTGTCACCACGGCAAGCCGTATTTGCGTTGGACTTAGACCTGGGTCTCTGCTGTGCTTCTTTTACGCAGGATTTCTGGCGCTGCTGCGCAACCAAGCAGCTATCTGCAACTGCTGGATTGCAGGTGCTCCTCATCTTTTTCTTTGGCCCGTCGAGCCCAACTTTGGTGGCTGACTATTTTTTGTTGTAGCTGTCATTGTGTGCCGCGTCATTCTTTTTTTTTTGTGTTTGTTTTCCCCCTCTTTTCCTCCCTCTTTTACTTTTTATCTCATTTGATAGAATGCGCCACAGCACGGAGCAGCAAATGGGCGGCAAGAAGCGCAGCCGCTCCCGCTCGTCGGAGAGCACGTCGACGTCGACGAGCGAGGAGGGTGTCTCGCCACCGGTGGCACGGGAGAAGCACTCCCACAGCCCCAACCCGGCCGTCGCCGCGAAGCCGATGGGGGCTGGCAAGGCGCCACACGGCGGTCCGAAGGCTGCGACGCACCCGGCTGCTGCGGCGTCGGCCAACGTGGCGGCTGCGGAGGCGACGACGACGACGACGACGTCTCCCACGGACGGCATGTCGGCGGAGGACTTGACCATCTACTCGCTTGTTACTGGGATTCTGTCTGACTGGCGCAGCGGTGTGACGCTGCTGAAGGAGGACCTAATTCGCACCATCCTGCACCGCGTGCGGCCCATTCTGATGAGTCAGCCGATGTTGGTGCGCACAGAGGCGCCGATCAACGTGTGTGGCGACATTCATGGCCAAATTACAGACCTGGTGGAGATCTTTAAAGCCGGCGGCCTCCCGCCCGACTCCCGCTACCTCTTTCTCGGCGACTACGTCGACCGCGGCAAGTATGGGACGGAGGTGATCACGGTGCTGCTGGGGCTCAAGGTGCTCTACCCAAAGCGCATCTATGTCCTGCGCGGCAACCACGAGACGGACAACATCTGCCGTATTTACGGCTTCTTTGACGAGTGCAAGCGGCGCTTTAGTGTGCGGCTCTTTAAAGAGTTCACCGACGTCTTCAACTGCCTGCCGGTGGCTGCGCTGATCGAGGAGCTGGCTCTCTGCATGCATGGCGGTCTTAGCCCGGAGCTGCGGCACCTGCGTCAGATTGAGCAGATCTACCGCCCCTTGGTGGTGCCGGACGAGGGGCTGGCGTGCGACATTCTGTGGGCTGACCCGGAGGAGGGATCCAAGGGCTGGCAGCCAAGTGAGCGCGGTGTCAGCTTCACCTTTGGCGAGGATGTGGTGAAGCGCGTGTGTGCGAGTCTCGGCATTGACATCGTCCTCCGTGCCCACCAGGTCGTCGATGAGGGGTACTCCTTCTTTGCGGAGCGGCGCCTCGTCACGATCTTTAGCGCCTCAAACTACTGTGGCGAGTTCACGAATAGTGGGGCGATGATGCTGATGGATGCGAACTGCATCTGCAGCTTCCAAATCTTCAAGCCGGAGTACTAGGCGACGATTGGAAGAGGGACAGGACTATAATATTCCGTCCTCTAAACTCTCTCACACATACACACACGCGTGTCGCGGTGACAGCTGTTTCTTCCTTTCTGTCGCTCTCTTTGTGTGATGGTGGGTGCAGTACTCGAGCAGCTTGTGCCGGTGCTCGCTCCCACTTTTTTTGTCGGTTTGTAGGAGTAATGTGCTTTGCTCCTCGCATCCGGTCGTTGACAAGCCTCCACTTCGTTGAGCGAAGTGCAATGATTGGCGGCAGTAACGAGTTCTTTTTCACAGTAGCGCATGCAGCTGCTCACTGGCGGGTGCCTCTCCCGCGATGGAACAGAGGTACGTAATCGAAGCGCGTAAACGGAGAAGCGGGGCTGTAGGGGAAGGAAACAGTCGAACGGGAACAATCGAGGAGCCGGGGTAAAGGCGTGGCGATGGTGCGGTCAGCGAGCAAGCGGGTGAACGTGTTAGTCCCACCCATTTTCGTGCGTGCAACTTGTTCTCACGTTCTCTACCTTTGCTTCTTTGTTTCTCCATGAAAAAAGATGCCCCAGACGGTGGTCTGTGCAGTTGCCAGCGGGACAGAAGAAGAAGGAAGAGAAAAAAAGAAAAAGCAAGTACGCCCACACAAAGCGCAACGTTCCGTCAAGCGCTTGGCTGCAAGACATCTTTGGGGATGCTCTGCCTTTGCGCCTCTTTACTTTCCCTTCCTTGTCGCTCCATGCTCTCTTTTTTTTTTTCCTTTTCACTTTACCTGTTGGGTTTGTTTGTGTGTGTGTTTATGGTGTATCTCTATCTAAAAGAAGCTCTAATTCAGCAACGACGAAAACAAAGAAAAAAAATGAAGACGAAGTTGGAGCACGACAAAAACAGGAATGAAAATAAAGGCGTCGTGCATGCTCTCTGCCTCACATGTGTGTATGAGTGTGTGTAAGTGTGTGCCTGGTGGTGTGTGCTCTGCTTGGGAAAGTGCTCTATTCCAATCTTCAACACCGCTTCCCCAGTCCGTATCAACAGTAAAGGGATCGTAACGTGCACGTTACGAGAGCGTCTGCCTTGGCAGTGACGCATGGCATGAATTAGCACTTCCCACCGAGGAAGTAGGCTGTGCGCTTTACGCCTGTTACGTACCTCAATTGTGAAGTCGAGGTTCATGCCCGCTATTTCTCGCTTTCCGTTGCGTGCAGAAGGTTCTTGTGCATCTGTGCGCCGCAACAAGCGCTGACTCTACACTTTGATCCAATCGTCTTCTCCCGCTTTTCCCGCCTCTTACTTACTGCGTTACTGCATTATTATTATTTTTTTTTTGCTTTGACCCTATCGGCGTATGCGCTGCACTCTACAAATTTCCTCAACGCATCCATTCGCTTTTTGCACTACTACCACTAGCATACCCGACTTCACGTAAATGGCCGTCCCTAGCCGCAAGAACGCGACTCGCGCGCAGCGCAAGAGCCTCAAGCGCCACCGCCCCGAGATCATCGTGATCGACCTGAAGGATCACGTGCTCGGTCGCGCCGCCGCTGTGGTGGCCAAGCAGCTGCTGCTGGGCCGCAAGATCACCGTCGTGCGCTGCGAGCAGCTCAACATTGCCGGTACGGAGATCCGCAACAAGATCAAGTACCTGCAGTACCTGCGCAAGCGGAAGCTGACGAACCCGACCAAGGGTCCCTTCCACCACCGTGCCCCGTCGGACGTCTTTGTCCGCACGGTGCGCAGCATGCTGCCCCGCTACACGAAGCGCGGGATGCGCGCGCTGAACTCGCTGGTGGCCTACGAGGGCGTGCCGGCCAACGTGGTCCGCACCGGCGGCCGCGCCGTCATCCCGCGCGCGCAGCGCCACGCGTGCTACCGCTCGGAGCGTCCGTACACGGTCCTCGGCAACATGTGCAAGCACGTCGGCTGGAAGTACAGCGACGTCGTCGCCAAGCTGGAGAAGGCCCGCATTGAGAAGTCCACCCGCCACCACAACAAGCAGGCGAAGCTGCGCGATGCGTGGAAGGCGGCCCGCAAGGAGGCTCTGGCGAAGATGCCGAAGCACAACGTCGAGATCCTGAAGAAGTTCGGCTACGCGTAAGAAAGGAAGCGGGGAGAGTGAGAGCGCGGAGACAGATCAGAGGAGTAGCTCAAAGAAGCACACTTAGTGTGTGGGCATGGCTCCCCTTCTGAGAAGTTCCCACTCCTACTCTCCTCATCTCCCGTCTTTTTGATTTCCTTTTTCGTTTCACACGTCATTTCTCAACCAAAAAAAAAACAACAACTAATGAGAAAGCATTACCCTGGCGGACAAGCTCCCGTCGATAATGCAGGCGATGCTGCGTCAGGCAGACGTCGCGCTTTGTGCAGCAGGAGCGGCAGCTGGATGCAGGCGGCCTTGCTCCTGACTCCCTCAACGAGGAGCGTACCGCGCATTGAAGAGTGCCTGGCACACAAAAAAGAGAGTCCGCTTCCCGACCGAGCCGTGCAGTTTGCTGGTCCGCATCTTTGCCGCCGGTGGAGCGTTCCTTTATGCTGCACAGACGCAAGGTGATTGCCTGCCTGAGAGAAGAAAGACACAAAAAAACTGAAAATGGCTTAAATTTATAATGCACCTCAAGGACTTGTGTCTTTGCCACCTCTCCTCTGGCAGCCTCACCTACTAAGTGCGTTCTTCTCTTCTTCCATCTCTTTTCCTCTCCTACCTCCTTATTCTATTCCGATCGTTCTTTTTTCAGAGTCAATCGGGTTCGGTGTCTGCATCAGCACGTGTACGACTTGTACGCGTTCTCTTCTCGTTGAGTTCCGCTCTCTCCGTCAATTTTTTTCTTTAAATAGATACTACACGTTGGACAACGCATCGCAGGCCATGCCAAAAGAGCCGCAATCCTCACACGCCTTTGCGGCGTCCGCCTCTGCCCGGCAGGCGGGAGCGTCGTCTTCCTCTTCCTCCGTCGCGCCGTACACGAGGGACACCGGCGCACTCGCCCCGGCGGCGTCATCGTCGACGGCGGCCTCCGTCATCGCGCGTTCAGCCGCTGCTGCCGCGGCGTCTGGCGCCACAAGCGGACCGCCGCGACTGACGGTCAACAACGTCTCCTCCTTCCGCCCACGCGTGAAGCGGCTGCCCCCCGACGCCAACACGAAAGCCGCCGTCAGCACGCAGCTCTACCAGTTCTCCGAGCGTGTCTGCTTCGGCTGTGTGAAGTGCCGCCGCGACAACATCCAGTCCGACTGCGTCGCCATCGACCTCACCAACCGCATCATGCTCTGCACGGCGTGCTTCACGCGTATCATTCGCCCTCGCACCTACACCCCAAGCCGCGTCGTGCCTTTCCCCTCTCTGCTGTCGTGGCTGAACTACAAGCCGGCGACGGTGATGGAGATGTCAGACGATGTGCTGCAGCGGCCGGCCGAGGCGGTGGCGCCGTCTGGTGAACGCATGGCGGCCCCGATGCTGTCCGGTGGCGATCGTGCCACAAACCTGGGCAAGCTGCCTGCCATCGCCATGAAGATGGCCGCGGCGAGTGGCGGTCGCGGTGGTGGTGGTGGTGCACCGCGGCGTCGTGGTGCGGCGGGTGTGCTCACGATGGACGACGCGGCGTCACAAGGGTCTGGCGGCACCAACGCGACGCACCCGTGCAAGCGCCTCTGGGGTGTGTGTCAGCACGGCGAGACGTGCCTCTTCCGCAACGCCCCGGCAGACTTGTGCTTGGCGTACCTGATGGGTCTCTGCAAGGGTCACGGCTCACCGCTCGCTGGCGGTCACGCACATGCGGGTGGTGGTGGTGGTGGTAATTATGGGAATGGTGGCGGGAACAGAGGACGGGGCGGAGCTCGGGGCGGCCCGGTTGGCCGTGGACGAGGCAGGGGCGGCGGTGCTGGCGGCGGCCGCAATGCGAACCACAGCCGGCACGGTCAGAGCGGTCGCGGGCGTGGCGGGAACGCGGGCGGCGTGATGCATAGCGGTGGTGGCAATGCCGTGCACACGTGCCGGCTGCTGCACCAGGAGGTGTACGACTTGCCGAACACGGCCGACCCGGCGCCACCGGTCCGCTACGAGGGCGACCTCGAGAACGAGGACGGCGAGTGGGCGGCGTGGGTGCGGCGCCGCCGGGAGAGCCCGAACAGTGCGGAGTGGCAGCTGTGGCACAATGGGCCGCTGGAGCAGCTCTTCCGCACCTACGTGCCGGCGCGTCGCCGCCCACTGCCGCCGAAGCCGAAGGTGATGGAGACGGCGACGGAGACGGTGGCGCCAGCTGCAGCGAGTGCGGATGGTGCCTCCGTGGAGGAAGAGGTGGTGGGAGAGGAGGAGGAGGCGGTGAAGGCGGACGGCGACGAGACGCACCTGCCAGAGGGTGAAGACGGGCAGCAGGAGGAGGGCGATGAGGAGGAAGGGGTTGAGGAGGGAGAGGAGGAAGAGGTGGAAGAAGAGGGGGCCGAGGAGGACGGCCAGGAAGGCGAGGCGGAGGGCGACTACGAGGACGGCGATGACGTTCCGCCGCCGCCGGCGCCGATGAAGCTGAGCCTGCTGGACATCATGTCCGCCTTGAAAGGGATGAAGAAGGAGGACCCGTCTTCCGCACCCGACGACTCGGCGCAGGTGGGAAATGAGGAGGCGGAGGCGACGCGAGAAGAATGAGGGGCGTGAAGGCTCTTTGACTCACAGACTTATGCGTCTCTTCTCTGTACTGGAGGAGGCTGCATGGTAGAAGAAAGCCGTGTCCAAATACTGGCATCTTTTTTGTTCTATTTTAATCCGTGCTGGAGCGTGTCGGCGCTTAGCACCAAGAGTGATCTGTTTTCCTTTTCGTGTTGTAAAGTAAAGGTGTTCTGTTTTCTCCCCTTCCGACGTGTACCTCTACGCCTTGAGTGTTTTTTAAGTGCGGCAAGTCACCCGCTTCACGTATAGCCCACATGAAAAAAGAAAGACCAAACCGAAAAGAGACGTCAGCAAGACCAACACCTGGACGCAAGCTCTAAAGGCGATGAGGAGATTACTGTATTGGCCGCTTGTGGCTTAAAGAGACAGCTCCTTCGTGTGGCATCGACGAATAGGGCTTCGCTGGCTCTCAAAGCACGCGATTCGCAGCACTGCAGAGCTATGCCTAGTGCGTCGAAGAAAAAAGTGGGTGTCCTTTGTGCACGCCATCAAACACACAAGCTGCTGTCCAGTCGGTGGTTTTCTCCACCTTTGCGTGCTGCCACGGCGCATAGTGCGTGTAGGAGGATACGCAATAAATTTTCAGTTTCTCCCACTTCTTCTTTCTCTTATTTTCCTCATCTCCTCTTCTCGTTCGCCCCGAAAAGGAATAGTGTGATCGCAGTGAGAAAGTGGTCTAATTGGGTATCGAACAAAAAAAAGAAAAAAGCCTTATCTCTGCTCTTTGAACCATGCAACTGTGGCGGACCGTGCGGCCAGTCGTGAGGCCGCCCCTCCGAGCCAGCACACGGTCGGCCCACGCACCCACCTCGCCACTCTTTAGTGCGGGTGGCACAGCTGCCTCTACGCGGCTCACATCTTCAAGCGCTCAGCAGCTGACGATGGTGCTTGGGCCACTTACCACGTCGGCGCTGCGCACCTCGCGTGTTCTGCGCATACCCTTCATTCCCTCCGGGGTGCGCTCGGCAGAGGTTGCAGCGGCACTGCAGGAATCACGCAGCCGCAACGACCGCGACGCCGTCAACAGCACCGCCGTTCACGAGCTCTCTGTTATCCCGATCGACGAGTTCGTGCAGCGCGTGCACCGGTTCAGTCGCACTAACTTCGCACCAGCACAGCGGCCTTTGCTTTACGCTCACCTCAAGGAGGCCATGAAGCCGCAGCGCATGTCGCACATGAGCATCAAGGCACTCTACGACTACCTCCACCTCGCCCACGTCGCGGGGCTGCACGAAACCTGTTTGGAGGTGTACCACGCGGCGCGGGAGCACATGCCGCCCAGCACGCTCTCACTACGCGCGAAGGCGGCGGCCAAGACAGCGAGAGAGTCCGCCAACTTCGGCAGCATTGGCGCTGTTGGCAGCGTGGACGCCGGCTCTTCTTCTTCTCACGCCGCAGCCACCGCCGCATCACTGTCGAGTCCGGCAACGGGAGGTGGCAGCAGCGGCAACAATCTCGTTGCGGAGAGCGCCATACTCGTGTCGAGTTACGTGGTGGACAGCGCCTACGCATTGCGGAACTCAGCGGAGCTCACACGACTGGCGTCCTACTGCGTCTCACAGCTGCTCTTGCCCGCTGCTGCTGCCGCTTCCTCAACTTCCTCAACAGTACTCCGCGGGGAGGAAGAGGACGCGACGACGTCCCCCGCTTTTGTGCGCACTCCGCAAGAGACCGTGGCAGCGATGTCCCTGGTGCGCTGCCTCTGGCGTGCGCTCTGTCTCGCCGAGTTCTACCGCTGCACCGAGGCGGGTGGGTCGAGTGAGGTGAAGGGCAGCGCAGCACAGGCGTGGGCCGATGCAGCTGCCATTCTCGAAGGCTGCCACCGCGTCTCAGCAGCAGCAGCAGCAGCAGCAGCAGCAGCAGCAGCGCGGCGTTTAGGAACGGTATCGTCGTCAGCATCAGAAAACACTGAGCAGCAACACGATTCGCCGAAGGTGACGGATCAGCTGCGCGAGGCGATCCACCTTGTGCGCTACGCCTTTGTCGGCGACGATGGCGAGTTCGCCTTCTTCCACTTCTGCAAGGAACACCACATCCTCGCCACACCGCAGCCTCTCATATTGACAGAGAAGGACTCTGACAGCGGCGCCGCTCCTGCTCCTGCTGCCCGCTACAACAGCGACGAGGTGCAGGTGTTCTACGGCTCCTTGATTGAGACCTGCACGGCCGGTCAGCTGGTGCCCGAGGCGATGCAGTACTTTACTGAGGCGCGCCGCCTGCTCGGCTGCCCGCCGCTCGGTGATGAGGAGGACAACAGCGCAGACGTTCTCATGGCGGCTGCCGCACCCGCCACAACACGTGAGGCGCCGATCGTGTCGGCTGCGGGGGGAGCACCGGTCGCACCGCCTCCGCCAGCGCCACCGGCTCCCCCCAGCTCGTCGACGGCCACGGCAAACAGTGGTGCTGCTGAAAGCGCCGCCTTCACCGACTTTCTCATTCATCGCCTTCTCTTCACTCTCCAGGCGGCGAAGGACAACCGCCGCACGGTGCGCCTGGCGCGGGCTCTCATCGCGACGGGAGAGGTGGCGGGAATCAAGACGAACCTGTGGACGCTGGTGCTGATCTCGGCGGGTGCGGCGCGGGCGGCCGATGTCGCGCTGGTTGCCCATGATCAGGCGGTGCAGCAGCTCAACATGCTGGGAGGCAGCGAGACCACCAGCTCGGAGCAGCGCAACTGGAGCTACCTCCTCCAGACCTCCCTCAGCGCGCTCTCCAAGTGCCAGCTATCCAACTACGAGCAGGACTACCTGCAGCCGGCACAGGAGAAGGGGATGGTGCAGTGCACGGACGAGTTCTACTACGGCTGCCTCCTGCAGGACGCTCACAACTCCATGAACCCGCTGCAGCGCGCCGCGGAGATTATGTCCCGCATCGGCGAGGCGGGGGTGCCTCTCACCGCGCCTTTGATTACGCGGCTGCTGAAGCTGTACCTGCGTCTGGAGGCGGCCGAGTTTCTGGAGGTCTACCGGCACGCCGCGGAGCAGCTGCGTTTGCGCCGATCCTTGTGGACCGACCAGCTTCTGCTGTGGGCAGATCGTCGCCGCTACTTTCTCACGGCGGAGGATCGCAGTTACATCGTGAACGAGGTGCTGCGTGCCCGCAACGCGCCAGACGCGGCGCGGGTGCTGCCGATGCTTGGGGGAATGCGGGCACAGTTCGCGTTGCTGTCCTACGACCAGACCCACGCCGCGCGGGAGCACTTCCTGCGAGACGGCACGCTGCCGGCCGACGCGCCAACGATGCAGGACTCCCGTGCGCACTTTCTGACGTCGCGTGCTCTGAGTGTGCAGCGGGGGTTAACGGCGCCGGCGGGGGGCTCGTGGGTGTGCTCAGCTCGTCGCCACGGAGCCCTTGACGATGATGGCGACGCAGAAGACGAGGGTGCGGCGGGACGAGCGCAGTACGGCGTGCTGCCCTGCATGATCGGCGACTCACCGCGCCGTACGCTGCACGCAACTATCGCGGAGCTTTCTGAGGTGCCGCTGATGCTGCCTGCTGGCGGAGGTGGGCGAGAGGGCGGCGTGTCTGGTGAGGAGGAGCGGCTGCACGACGAGGCAATGCGGGTGTACCTGGCGGATGTCTTGGAGGGGTTGCAGCGCTCTCTCAACGCCGTGTCATAAGACCTGATCGACGCCAGGAGCATCTGCTACCTCTTTCTTCGCGGTTATGTGTGTGTGCCTCGTTGTGCGTCACATCAGATCTTTGCTATTTGTTTTGACCTCTTCACACCGATAAAAAAAAAAAAGAACATCTAGCGCTGAACGTAAACGAGAGAGGTAGAGCGACAGGCGCAAAAGCTATTGGCTTAAACTGATACGTTGTGAGAGCGCTCAGTCTTCAAAAAAAAAAATAAGTAATATAGCTGGGGAAGCCCCCCGAATTGCCAGAGTCGAAAGCGGACTTTTCCTGGCATGGTCCGAGGTGTGGAGACGTGCTCTTCACCGTTCACTTTTCTTCAAGATATGTGTTTTTTTGTCACCTTCACTCCTCTCTCTCTCTCTCTCTCTCTCTCTCTCGTTCACTTTAATTAATTTATTTGCACTGTCCTAGTACGAACTCGCTGACGGAGGCGACAACACAATCTCTCAAGAGAAGAAAGGTGTAATAGAGAGTCGACTTTGCCTTGGCGCGATGTCCGACCACGACGACGAGGACGACCACCTTAGCCTCAACCTCGGCGACGACCGCGATGAGGAGGACAGCGGCAGCGATCTCAACCGCAACGAAGGGGATGAGCAGGACGAGGAGTTCAAGGAGGACGGCGACGAGCTGCCAGAGGAGGTGGCCGCGAACGTAATCCTCGCCGGCAACGCGCAGGCTGCGAAGGGTGCACGGGCTCGCGGTGTGAACGAGCGCGTGACGACGGCGGTGATGACCAAGTATGAGCGAGCCCGTGTGCTTGGTACACGCGCGCTGCAGATCAGCATGAACGCCCCTGTCGCGGTTGCGCTGGAGGGGGAGACGGACCCGATGGCGATCGCCGTGAAGGAGCTACGGGAGCGTCTGATCCCGCTCACCATCCGCCGCATCCTGCCCGACAACACCTACGAGGACTGGAGCGTAAGTGAGCTGCTCGTCGACTTTGATCGTCCGGCAGATGAGCGCTACACGAACATCTAAAGCGCCGCAGCAACGGTGGGCTTTCTGCCGTTTTCCCTTCCCCTCTCTACTCCCTCGGTTGGGGGAAAAGTGTCTGCTGCTGCTACCGGTTGCATGATCGGGCTCGTTGACATCGGGGTGCGTGCTTAGCGCACCGTCTGCTCTTCCTGACATGGCTCATTGCTGCTTATGCGCGGTCCGCTTTTGGAGAGGGACGTGTGTGACTTAGGCAACAAGCAAAGGCGCGTTGATGACAACCTTCCACGCACTCACGATCCGTCCTGTTGTGCCTCTCCCTCGCGATGAATGTGAGTGTCTTCATGTGTGTGTATGCGTGTAGGATGGATGTGGTTTGTTTTCCTTTTGTTGTGTATTTGGGGGAGTTGGCCGACGTGGAGCGTACGTTTGCCTGCGCTGTTGGCACGTGCTCAAGAACTTCTAAGATGCAAACACACATTAAAAAAAAAGGGAAGAAAGAAAAGACAAAGTTCGTTTGCTGTTTGGATGCTTGGCGCTTGGTAGGTTAGGTTGGGGGAGCTACTCTTTCGCATTCCCCGTTGCTCGCTTTCGCAGAGGACAGGGGGGAAAAAGAGATACTTTTCAATGCACTTCGATCTTTCTGTGTCTTTTTGCAATTTCTGAAGAAAGAAAAATGGAGTCTTAACTGATAGCCTGTGTCGACTTCGAAGAACATGTCTCTCTTGTGAAAGAGACTGCCGTCCACTTTGATTGCGTGGGGCATTCACCCGTCATTTTTTCTTCTGAAACTCTCACCGCATTGTTAAAAAATTCTCTCTTTCCTGTATTTGTCCGTGCCTTTCCACACTCAGCTACTATTTTTTTGTTGTGATTTCACAGCACAAACACCCAAGAAGAAATAATAATTGCTTTCCGCTGGCGCGCAACAACGATTCCCCTTTTTTTTCAGCTTTTAGGTTCTATTGGCTTCTCCGTGCATTTTATACTTCTGCGATTTTGCCGTAGCTGCCCTTCTTTCTCTTGCATCCAGGTTGTAAGTGCTTGAGGAAGCGTGCCCAATTTCCACATAGCACTCTTATCCTAACCTTATACTAGCACCTGCTTCTTAACCTCTCACACACGATGAGCTGCCCTACCGCACAGTGTTTGAAGCGGCTCCAGATTGAGCTGCGCAAGCTCGCCGCAGAACCTGACCCCGCCTTCATCGTGAACGCAGACCCGCAGAACATGCTGCGCTGCTACTTCGTGATGAACGGACCAGAGGGGACACCGTATGCCGGTGGCCGCTACATCGGTCTGCTCGAGATCCCCCCAGACTACCCCTTTAAGCCACCGAGTGTGCAGCTCTGCACGCCGAGCGGACGCTTCCGCACCGGCATGGCCATCTGCCTCTCGAACAGCTCCTACCACCCGGAGCAGTGGTCGCCGATGTGGGGCCTGCGCACAATTCTCATCGCCCTCGTCTCCTTCTTCGTGTCTAACGAGGCCACGACGGGGTCGATGGAGAGCAGCGAGAGTGAGCGGCGCAAGTTCGCGTCGGGTAGTCGGCAGTACAACGTGGAGCGTATCAAGGCGGTCTACAAGCGCGTGCTGCCCGCCGCCTACGCCGAGGACGTCGCCTTTATCGAGAAGCAGCACAAAAACGGTCCGCCTGCTGCGGGAACGCAGAAGGCCGACGCAGACAGTGACAGTGGCGATGAAGGGGAGGGCGACGTGGCGGGGCAGCCCGGTGGCAAGCGTGGAAGGAACGCACAGAAGTCGTCACCGTCCGTCGACGCGAAAAAGAGTGGCGGTGGTGGTGCGTCGGCCTCGAGCGGGAAGGCTGGTGGGGCGAAAGATGCTGGCGAATCCGGTGCTGCAGAGGACGCCGCGCCGCCGCGGTGTGCGGGTGATGATGATGATGGCGGCCGCGAACACGATGACGCTAGAGCGGAGGGAAAGGCGGAGCGCAACGAGGACGGGCTGCAGCGACGGCCCTACCCTTTTCAGCTCGGCTCAGATCAGAAAACGGACCTCCTCTCCCGCCTCGGCTGCGTCTCGTGGCGCCGGTGGGTGTCGATGGCAGTGCTCGTGGTGGTTGCCATGGCGCTGGCGGATAAGGTACGATAGCGGGAAGGAGTCTGTCTGCATGCATTGCTGCCACTATGTCTTTGCGGTGCTTTTTTTCCCCTAGCCACGGAGTGGTGCATTTTCTTTTTTCTTTTTCATCTTCGTGCTGTCCTTTTGTTTTGCCCCTTTTTCCAAATTGTGCTGCTTCCTTTTCTGTTGCGACGGCTTTGCTTCAGCACCACCAACCGTCTGCTCCTTGACTCTCTACTCCCGTGTGTTATAAGTGCGCGACAACTCTTCGCCAGAAAAAAAAATAAAAGACTCTTTGTCATTCCAAGTGGTTTGCTTCTCTCTTTCTAGCTTTGGCCAGTAGAGCAGCTATGACGATGTGGACTCGATGAGATGGGAGGTGGTACACCCTCTGCCACTGCCGCGTTTGCGTTGCCTCCGGCGCCGCACGCACACCCACGCATATGTGTGCGCATCTCCAAAGACTCCTCTGCGTCTACCACGTCCTTAACTGCTGGTGAAGGTAGATGTGTGTGTGTGTGTGTGAAAGAGAGGCCTTCCCACTTGGGAGTTGTGAGTTGAGCTTAAAGGAGACAGACAGCAGCGAAGATAAGAACTAACAAAGACCTTTCACTTTTTCTTTGCTTCTTCTGACTGCAGCAAAGAAAAAGAGAAGCAAATAGTGAGGGATAAGATTCCCTGTTCTAACTTCGTCCTGCTTCGCACAGTTTTTTTTTTCCGCACCCTATCCTTGTCTACGATAGTTGAAGATGCTTCCGCACGCTCCATCTGCTCCCTCTCCCTCTGCCGCCTTCTTGCCTCCTTCCTTGCATTCATCACACACTGCACTGGCCCACGCCGACACTCTTCGTCGTCTCTTATCTCCCAATCAAAGTAACGTCAGAGAGCGAGCCCAGTATATTACTTGTCGAAGCTAATCTACCACACAAACCACGAAAAGATGATGCGTCGTGTCTGCAGCAACACCGTGCGCCGCAACGGTGGTGCGATGGCCAAGCTGGCCGAGTCCAAGGCCGTCGTGCAGCCCTCCCTGACGGAGTCCCGCCGCCACCTCGAGCCGATGAGCGTGTGGTACCTCGCCTCGTGGACCTGCGTCTGGTGGTACTCCTTCTTCTTCTGGATGCCCGTGCTGTGGGCTGACATGATCGTGCCGTCCTTCGTGTACAACAAGCTGCCCGTCATCCACTTTATCCAGGAGAAGCGCGCCGAGCAGAAGCTGCGCCGTGTGCTGGATGAGACCTACACCCAGTGGAACACGGAGCTCGAGGCGTCCCACATCACCGACGCGATCTCCCGCACTTTCTAATGAGTAAGAGAGAGAGTGAGGGGCGTCGGTGAGGCTGACTAGCGACGTGGTGCAGCGCGGTGCGGAGACTGAACAAGACCCACGATGAATCTTTTCCTTGTTGGTTTACCGACCCTGAAGGAAGGTGAGAAGCGGAAAGCTTTTGTTTCACCATTTACGCACAGGCGTGAGGCTGCCGCATTGTTTGTTTTCTCCCTTTTTGCCTTTACTGTGCATTTTTTAAAGGATCCTTTCCACTCACCTTCCTTCGCCTCCGCAGCGTTGCCGCACCTCTTCTTTCTTTTGTCTAGTAGTTCTAGTAGCTAACCCAACTCACCAAAAAAAGCTATTTCTTTTTCTCCCACTCTGTTGTTTTTCTGGGAGTCTAAGAGGCATTCTCCGTGATGTATACCTTCTTCGTCGCTGAGGCGCGAGTGGTGGCCCCTCTTGAGTCGACGCGCCTTGAAGTGGCGCACGCTCTCTAGCGCAAAGGCGCAGAACAAAGCAGCGACGTTTTTCGCGCGTCTCGCATTGTTCGTCTTCTAGAGCTCATTTTGTGGGAGAGAAAGTGTGTATGTGTGTTTGTGTGTATCGCAGTAATAGTTCTGTAGATTCCTGCTGCAAGCAGTTCCTTTAGCAGTACGCTTTCGCTCTGTGATGTCTTGCTACGCCTCTGCCCTTCTTTCATACTCTCTCCGCTTCTCCTCTATCTTTTCCCATCCTCCAGATAAAAAAATCAAGACTCCTCCACATTCGTTTACTCTCGCTGTATCACACGGCGGAACGCGGTGCACTGACGACGCGGCAGTGTGCGAGAGATGCCTCAAAAGCGCATCGTCACCTTCACACTCCTTACCAACAGAAAGACCCATTGCCGCGTGTCAGCACTCACACACTCACACGTACATACAAATTCATAAAACGCCGCGCTGCATCATAGACGTTGTAACCTCTTTTTTTGCTCTCTTCTTTCATTCATAGACTTGCAAAACCATTTTTTAAAAAGTGAGAGAGTCGAAAAGAAATCACTAGGCGAGATTTGCGTGGTGCGCTTTCGTGCTGGGAGTACTGCAAAGGTGGAGTACTTCATTAAAGTCCGTGTGCGCCTTTTGCGCTTCTTGAACGCGGCGTCATGGACGACTACGCAGCGTGGCGCACACGTGTGCTGCGTGGCCCGTCCTCCTCCTCCCTGCCTCGAGAGAGCAACAGCGCTGGCCCCTCCGTGTCGCCTCGACCTCCAACGCCCGCCTACACCTTTTCTCCCGCAGGTGCCTCCCCTTCTTCCCCAGCAGCTGCCGTCCCTCCACCACCACCACCACCACCACCGCCAGTGGTTTCTGCTGCACCACGTCCGTCGAGCAACTCAATGCCCTCGGCTGACGTCTCGGCGCGACTCTTGGAGGTGCTACAGGATATCGCAGCAACGGAGCGAGGGCAGGAGCGGGCTTGGCTCAACGTCCAGCCCTGCGTTCTCCACACCGTCAAGCTGCTCGCCGCCGCCGCTCTATCACGCGAGGCACAGCTGCAGCAGCTCGCCAACACCGTGCACGAGGCACAGGAGTGCCTGTCCATCCTGGTGCGTGATCGCGAGGTGAAGGAGGAGCGCTACCGCTTAGACGTCGCCGCACACCAGACAGAGACGGAGCAGCTGTGGAAGCGAGTGCTCCTACTGGAAGCGCAGCAACAGCAGCAGCAGCAACAGGCAATATCTTGTTCAACGTCGCCCCCGTCTCTTTCCCAATCACCGGCACTTGAGGAGCGACTGGCCGTGCTAGAGCACGAGCTGCACAACGTCCAGCGTCGACTACAGGTCTCGCCGCCGCAGAGGCCGCGAAGTGCGCGGCGGCTCCCTTCCGCCCGGTCCTCCTCTCTGTCTTCCTCGTCTGCAAACTCTACGCAGCGTGGTGTGGGCGGCGGCGACCTCGCCGCCCCGTCGCCCGTCTCGCGGACGATGATGGCGGAGGTGCAGCGACTGCGGCGTCAGTGGCGCCACTTTCTGCACTCCGTCCCTCAGGCTGCACTCGTCGATGACAGCGACGAGGCGGTGGATGATGCGGAGGGGAACGTGTACACGCGTGGCGCACGTGCGGGTGGAGCTCGCAGTGCGACACCGCAGCACACAACAGTGTCATTCACCCGTCAACGAGCCGCGTCCATACGGAAAAAGATGAGGGACCTCTTCAGCGACCCCGCAGTGAATAGCGACGACGCCGCCGACACGGAGGAGCATGGCGCCTACCGTAACGAAGTGCTGCGCCGCGATCGCGTTCACCGAGGGATGGCCGGTCTCCTCTCCTCTTCTGGCCGCCGCGTGCGGTGGTACTGGGCGGGAGAGATGCAGGGCCGCGTGCCGACGGCTGCAAACCTCTCCCCCTACTCCCGTGCCGCACAACGAGCTCAGCGGCGTGCAGGGACTGGAGAGGCACCATCAATGCTGCCGTGGACAGAGTGGCACGCCTTCGACGGCCGCACGGACTGCTGGTACAGCCTCGGCACTTGGGCCACGCATCGCCAGCAGCTGCGGGCCGTCGAGCTGGCGGAGGAGGAGGAGGAGGCAACTGCAGCGCGCCCTGCGCGGCAACACGCCAGGTTTGGGTGGGTGGCGCGTGCGGCGGAGCTCGTCACGTGGACGCAGCCGGCACGCATTACGATTCGGCGCGGCGGTGTCTATGAGGTGCGGGTCTGCCTCGTGCGCCACCGCAGCGCAGCGTGCACGAAGGAGAGCACGAAGGACGTGCAAGAGGCTGCGTTGACGTTGTGCGTGAACGGAGAGGCGGTGGCTGGAGTGCGGCCGACTGTGAGCTCCATTCTTCTTTACGCCCAGTCGCCCACGCGACGCCGGCCCAGCCCTCTGCGGGAGACCAAAATGCCAGACAGCGGTCGACATGCGTGCGGGTGCTCTTCTGGCGGCCCCTCCAGTCTCCCACAGCACACGCACATGGAGGAGGCCTACCGCCTGCTGCAGCGACGGCCGTGCTGCCAACCCGCGCAGCTGCAGACCCACACCATCACCACTTGCTTGTACCTGCCAGCCGGTGTTGTGGTGGAGGTGCGCTGCCGTGAGCCGCCCACCACGCACTCCCTCTGCGAGGCCTTCTGCGAGCTAGCGTACGTGGTGTGAGCGAACTCTGCAGCACGGTGAGCATGTGAAGTGGTTCTGAGAGTGCAAAAGGGCCTGCTGTCAAGCTCAGCATCGTCCGTTTTCCTTGTAAAATTTTCCCTCCTTTCCTCACCAGTCTTGGTCAGGAGACTTGTTGTGCGCAATCGCTAATACGACGAGCGCGGCAACCACGGACAAAGAAAGGCATCCAATTTGATATGCTCGCTTCGCACAACGCCTGTGGAACCACTTCGCATTTTTGACCGTCTTCCCATAACGGTTATACAGAACGCCTGTCTGCTGCGTCTCTTTTTCTTCTTTCCTTTTTTCTGTTAGATGTCTGCGTCCGCCGCACCTCAGCTACTCGGTCATCCGTCCCTTCTCCCTCTCTCTTCCACTCTCTCCGCGAATTTTCAACGACCACCAACAACACACACCTTTCGCAGCAGGTCAAAGCGAGTTCTTTTTTCCTCCGCAGTCATGGGTCAGAGCAACGGTGCCGCACTGGCCGCGGACACCTTCCAGGCCGAGCAGTTCCTCGAGTACCAGACGGCGCGCCACGACATAGTGCACCGCGCCTTTGTCAAGTGTGTTGTGCCGTCTTCGAAGGGCAAGGACGACGGCTACGACTTGACAGCAGAGGAGCGTGGCTGCGTCGAGGAGTTCGCCATTCTGTACGCCAGCTTCGCCAAGAAGAGCTTTATTCAGTTTAGCAGTCTCTACCAGCAGCACCAACGGGACATGATGGAGAAGCAGCGCCTCGCCTACATGCAGCAGATGGCACGCCAAGACCTTCAGCGCTAACGTGTATGTCCCTGTGCTGTATGTGCTACTTGGAAGTCGCATGTGGTTGTTTTGCCTTCTTTCTGAAAAGCTAGACGCGTGTTTGTTGCGTCTCTTCGCTGTTTGTGCGCAAGACGCCGTGATGAAGTCGCGAGCTGTGGCGCTGCTGATCGCTTCGAGGTTCGCCGACTTCACTGAAGTTCACGTTGGTTGGTGAGTTCTTTTTTTGGGGGTGATTTAGGCGGTGTTCTACTTTGTTTTGTGCACTCCAAAAAAAAAAAGAGATTAACCATCTCTCTCACATCGTCGCCTTTTCACTTCTTCGCGGGAGACGACAAGAATAACCACAATGTAAAAAGAAAGAGCAGCAGCGCGCGGAGGTAAGCAACACGTGCGCTGAAGGCACAATCTCTGTTGTTGAGACGACGTTTCATGGCTCGAAATTCTTTAGAAGACGTGGTAGCAGCCCGCTCCACTTTCTTTTTGATGTGGCTCCAAGAGCAGTGGAGAGTAGAGGAGACGGATCGCCTCTGCCTCTCCATCGGGACACTTTCTGGCGGAGCAGCATGAGGTCTCTCACTGCAGCACTACATCCTACTGATGGTGGTTGTTAAGCTTGTCCGTTAGCTAATTTTTTTTTGTATACACAAACGAAAAGATTTATATCAACAGCTAGTGTGCTTCGCCTTCCACTTGATCTCTCTATTTCTTTTCCGCTCTTCCTTCTACTTTTGCTCTCAACTACCACGAAAAAAAAAACGCACACTTGTACTGCAGGTGCCACTTTGCTTGAATTAAGCAATCAACTTTGTTGTGCCTCACCGCGAAAGCGTAAATTATTTTCTCTTTTTTTTTCCGAATCTGTTTCGTTGCGCGACATCTCTGCGTGTGTGGAGGTGTGTGTACGTGTGCGCTTTCCCACAGCGACTGCTTCCGTGATTCTCTTTTCTAAAGAGAACTATTGAGAAGCGCAAGCTTTTTTTTCCCCCCATAGCAAGCAACACATACAACACCACCACAGCAGCACTCTCTGACGCCCATCGAGCTACGCCGGTGCATCTCTACTTCTCCCTCTTCTCTCTACGCCGAGCAATCTCTTCACGCCGGTCTTCGGTTGTTGGACCGCAAAAAAAAAAAAAATAACGGTCGCATACCCGCACAAAAAATCTGCTTCCACTCATTTTTTGTCTCTTGTTGTATTTGTACATTTTTTTTTCTTTCTCTCTTTATCTTTTCTTTGATATCTTCACTGAGTTTTTATTTTTACATTGTTTTTAGAGTTACTTTTTTTTTTGTGCTTCGTGTAGCGACTCCGTACGCTACAAACTATTTCTGTGCTTGTTCTTCTATCTTTTCCTTTGTCACCATTTCTTTTTTTTTGTTCACTTTGCTTTCTGTTTTTTGCCTGCTTTTAACTACGACTTCCGCATCAATCTTCGGTGGTCTCTCACGTACCTTAATACGCGAGCATTTATTACCAAAGGGCCCTTTACAAAAGGTTGTCTCTTCCTTTTCCTCTTTCGAGGCGGAAGCTCCGCATTGCGTCGCACACCCGCATCTATCGCACGGAAAGTCACCACACAAAATTCCGTCACCCACACAAACATACACCCACGCACACGTTCTAGTGCCGTGGGCTACACTCTCGCATACACCCACACATACACCACTCCTATTGGCTTACAGCCCTTTCTCGAATTTTCAACCTCCCACCACAATTATAGAACACCTGTAACTGTTTACACAGCAGCCTCTGTTTTTTGCGTTGCCCTCGCAACCCAAAGCGTCCTTCTCTACTTCTTTTTTCCTCTCGCAATCTCACTGTTTCTTTTTTTTTTTTTTTTACGGGCGCCTTTTTTTTTAATCATCATTATTTTACTCCCCAAGCTTTTCTACAGTATTTTTGCAAGCCTATTAGTTTTTTTCTCCTCATCCAACTCCATAGAGCGTAATAACGACGGCAATAGAGTCGTTGTTTTTCCTTCCTCATTTTTGTGTTTTCGGCACATACGCAAGAGTCTGCGCCTGCACAACAGGAAAAAAAAAGATAGATAAGCGAGTGATTCAGCACACTGAGCTCGTCCACCACAAGGCGCGGTGCAGCGGTGCTTTCTCCCTCGCTGAGTTTGTCAAATTCATTGCGTGCGTGTGCGCAGCGCGGCAGTGATGGAGGACGAGTGTTCCTCCAAGGCCGTCACGCTGCTGCCCGATGCCCACGGAGCAGCAGCAGCAGCGCCGACCATCACGACGGTCGCGACGACCACGGCCACCACAACCCCACCTCCTCCACCTTCTCAGTTTAAAGCCGAGTGGGCCGGCGGCGGCGGTGCGGCGGGTGCGACGATGGGCAGCGTAACGCCCACGTCCTCCGGCATGACACGCAACAACGCCGATCCCTCCTTCACATCAAGCACGCCTGATGGCTCGCCGCAGGCCCGTCCACAGCAGCGACAGCACTCCTCCGCGACGCACGTCGCCGCGACGACGGTCAGCCGGGAGTCGGACAGCAACGAGGAGCCGCTCTTCCAACACCCCCCGCCCATCGCCGCCTCTCTGCCACACAGCGGCGGCCTCTCACCGGCGATGCGGCCGTGGTCGGCGGTCAGCGCGACGCCGCCGTCCAGTGTCTTTGCTGCGGGGCCCAACTGCGGCGCGGGCGGCCTCTTCCCCGCCACGGCTCTCCACGCGGAGTCGTCGAGCACGCCGGCCGGTCAGAGCATCGCCGTGGGCCGTGACCTCTCCAACTTATTCCCTTCGACTTCTGCAATGAAGCAGCGGCCCGCTGGTGGTAGCAGTGGCGCTGCTGCCGCGGTGCATCGCAGCGCGCTCACCGCCACCTACGTAGACGTCAGCAGCAACAACACGAACAATAGCACAAGCAGTGGTAGTGACGTCATTGTTGGTCACACGGGCTCGCACGCGACGGTGGGCCGGACGACGGGCTTCGGCGCCAACCGCTCTCTCTTTCGCTCTGTTGCACCCCAAAGCGGGGCTGTGCCGGTCTCACCGGTCATTGCTGCCTCTCGCTGGGACCAGCGTCAGCGCGACGAGAGCAGCGGCGGCGGTGGTCTTGCAATGGTGGCAACGCCCCTCACGCCTGCACTGGCGGGGACGGAGGCGGTGCTCGTGCGGGAGCCGCCGACGCCGGCGAAGCAGCGCCGCACGATTCACACCGGCGGCGGTGCCGGGGCGTACGGAGACGGGGCGGGGCTCGGCTTTGGCACGCGGGTGTCTGGTGCGCTGTCGGGGGCCGCCTCCGCCTACTACGGCCGAACGCCGTCGTCCATGGCGGCGAACGGAGGAGGAGGTGCCTCACCGGCGAAGGGGCTGACGCGCACCACCGCACCACCACCACCACCACCAGCACAGCCGTCACGTGCGGCAGCAGCGGTGGGCGGCTCTGGCACCTCACCCTCCACCGTCTCACCACCGCCGTTGCACTCCACGCCCCTGCAGCCCACGAACTTCATAGCCGCACCGTCGATGTCTTTTAAGTTCCCCAAGCGCGAGGGCAGCCGCAAGCGGTCGGCGGACGTCCTCTCGCAGTTCAGCGCGCTGGACCTGGACGAGACCCCTGCGACGCCTTTTGGCCGCTTCAACAGCTTGGGTGGCGGGACGGCCTTCCCCTCGCAGCCGGCAGCCTCGATGGCCGCCCTGCGCAGCAACTCGGCGGTGGTGCCAACCTCGCCCCTCATGGCGGGTTACGCGACGCCGGTGACGCTCTCGCAGCAGATTGGCGGGTCAAACACCTTCTCCCAGATGCTGCTGCACCCCTCGCAGGACGTTCTCGACATGTCGCAGGCCGACACGGAGTGCTCCAACTTCCTCGCACGCCGCATCGTCAACGACTACAACGAAGTGCGCCTGCTAGGTCGCGGCTCCTTCGGGACGGTCTCGCTGTACAAGGAGATCAGCTCGGGCGACTACGTGGCAGTGAAGATGTCGCCGCCGCTGCGTGCGCCGGACATGGAGCGGCGCTACCGCCGTGAGCGCTCCGTGATGGGGATGGTGCGAGGCATGCCCCATGTTGTTCAGCTCTCCGCTGCCTGGGAGGAGGGCCGCATCCCGCGCATGTACCTGCAGCTCGAGTACTGCCCAGGCGGGTCTCTTGCCGCCCTCGCCGCCACCAAGCAGACCCGCAACGAGCCGTGGCCCGAGGAGGAGGTGAAGACGTTTCTAGCGCACATGAGCATTGCCCTTGACGCGCTGCACCGCGCCAACATCGCCCACGTCGACTTCAAGCCGGACAACGTGCTGATCGACAAGGACGGCGCGTACAAGCTGTCGGACTTCGGCTGCAGCGTACTGCTCGATGCTAAAGGGCGACCGCGGCCCGAGACGCAGAATGGGTACGGGACAGCCGCCTCGCCAAGCCGGGTCCACCCGCGCGGCAACGGCGGAGCGAGCACCAATGGCGTGGGCAGCTTCGCCTACCGGAGGGACGGCGCGGACGCTGGCGGGCCACTCTCCTCCGTCGCCGACTTCCACTGGAACGAGGGAAACGAGACGAGCACCGCCAGCGTTGACGAGGGCGACTGCCGCTACCTCTGCGCCGACATGCTGAACGAGAAGCGCCACTTTAAGGCGGGCGACATGTTCTCCCTTGGCATGTCGCTCTACGAGCTGATGTCGGGCCAGCCGCTGCCGCGCAACGGGGACCAATTTCTCGCGCTGCGGCGCCAGGTGCCGACGGAGATGCTGCTGCGCCGGGGCTACTCCGCCATGCTGGTGCGGCTCGTCGTCGCACTGCTGCACAGCGACCCAACGCAGCGGCCAACGGCGCGGCAGGTGCTGCAGTTTCTTCGCCCCTCCGCCGCGGAGATGCAGCTGCTGACGGACCCATCCGCCATGCAGCAGTGGACAACAAGCGCAGAGTCGTTCGCCGCTCTGCTGACAGACCCACGTCGGCAGCACGAGGAGAGCCAGGCGAGGGAGAGCGCTGCCCTGCGTCCGAGTGCGGCAGCGTTGCGGTGCGTCAGTGCGTTGATGGAGGGCTCCTGCTGGCTGCTGACGACTACGCAGCAGGATGTGCACCGCACGTTGACCACTGCGGCGGAGGGCGAGAGCGGCGATGAGGAGGCGGAGCGGCACCGACAGCCGACCATGTCGCAGCCTGCGCGTTCGTTTCCGCCTTTGCCGCCGCCGCGGGGCCGCCGCGGAGACGTGCTGGGGCCGGATCTGGACGATCTTCCGATGTCGCCCATCATGCGCGAGGAGGCGTGCACGCCGACGACATTGAACTACTAGAGGTCGACGGGCGTTATCTCTTAATGCTTTTATTTTCTCTATATTTCTGTACACTTTTTTTTGTCGTTAGCGCCTTCTAGGTGCAAATTGCTTTCGCTGCGATGGAGCAGCGCCGTTGTGTATGAGTACGCGGTCGCGTGGTGCATTAGAGGACCTGTGATGCTCCCAGTCGCTGTGCTTGCTTCGTGTTGTTGCTGTTTTCTTTGTTTTCTTGTGCCTCATTACCCATCTATACATAAGGCCCTTTTTTTCTGGTGGACTGAGCAGGTGGAAAGAAACGTGTCCGACGCCGCTGACCAACTCCCTTTAGAAGTTTCCACAAAATACATTTTCCTAATGCTGGCGCGCTACACTGAACACTTCCCGTATCTTACTCACTTCCCCATTTTTTCTTTTATTGAATCGCTACTTTGTTTTAGGATATTTTTTTTTCTGTTTCGGTTCGTCTCTGACCTCGAGTGTAGTCCTAACGCGTATGTGACACGCGGAGGAAGCAATGCAAGTGAAACAAACAAAAGAAAATTGTTCAATGAAAGGCCTCGGCTAGTGGCGTACTACGGAGACCGCTTCACGTCCCTCGAGGCCATTGCCGCGGCCATTTCACAGAAATTCCGGTATGGGATAGGAGGAGCTGGGCACCACACGCCGCTCTTCAACAGCTTTTTTGGCGCGCCTGTAGGTTCATCTTAGAAGAACGCAAGATCTTCAAGAGATCAAGAATGCAACGCATCTGGTGAGAGGCGCTAAGGCGACAGTAATTGCTTTTTCTTCAATCCTTCGTCTCTCTTACTTTTTTATTCCCGACTCTTCTTCTTTCACCATCCGTCCGCTGACTGCGATTAGTGCATTGGGGAGACTGATAGGCTTCGTTTCCTTTCTTCATCCCGCACTTTTTTTTGTGTTTGCGCTTCTCTTTTTTTTTTTAGGAACAACGTTTTTGGCACGCCAAGACGCACACACCTATACACACATGCGATGGCGAACTCTGCCGGCGGTGGGAAGGAGTCTCCTGTGACCGAAGGAGCCGGGGAGGCGCTGCCGCGTCGTGGGCCGGCGCACCACCCTCTCCTCATCGAGGTGGCCGGCTGCATGGAGGACGAAGTGGTTCGCGACGTCACGCAGCGCCTCCGCAAGTACCGCAACCGCTACGAGATGTTGCTGCGGTGCATCTTCACGCTGGTCGCCTCGGCGGTGCCAGAATCACACCTTTTCGGAGATGACAACAGTGACGGGCCGCGTCCGCTTTCGGTTGGTGGCCTTGCGGGATCAAGTGGTAATAGAGGCGCTGCCAAAGGTGTTGTGCAGCCGCGGAGCACTCGGCCACTCTTTGCGGCACCAAGATTTGCGATGTCGGTGAACAAGACCTACCCTTTGGTCCGCCGCTTCTATCCCTCGCAGGGAGGTGTCGAAGACGGTAGCGAGGTGCCGAAAGGTGAGACACCTGCTGCATCACAGCTGCGCCTGCCGTGGGTGGACGACGGCCGTTCCTGTCCTGCTGCCCTCGCTGCCGGTGCGTCGGACCCTGCCGCGTGCAAAGAACGCGCGGTGCGTCAGCTGGAGCACTTCATGACCTACCACTTCCTGCCCTTCGCCATGACGCACAACATCCCTGCCAGCCCTACGTCTGCCGCGGCTGCCCCGTCCGCACAGCCCACCTTTGTACTGCGCCACTACATCAACGAGGCGAGTCGCACTGCTTCTTTTCTCTTCGTCGATCCTTTTCACACGCCGTGCGGCGCGACCGCCACCGCTGAAGCTGTTGCGCCTGCGCAGCAACAACAGCAGCAGTCGCCGCTGTTGCTGCCCGCTGTTTTGGTGGACCCACGTGAGGAGCAGCTGGACGCCTACCGCGCCGATCTCGCCCGCTTCGGTGCCACCGTCACCCACGTCATCTTCACGCACTGCTACGTTGACGGCAGCGCCGGGCTATCGCAGCTGCAGGCACACTTTCCCTCGCTGCACGTCGTCTCTGGCGTTCCGTTGTCTCCTGCCGGCACCACAACCGATGTGGTCGTCAGCACCTATTTGCGCCTCCGCACCATCGCCATTCCCGCCTTCTCGCCGGAATGCATGCTCGTTGAGGTGCACGCGGGAGACGTGCTGGTGGGGTTGTGCACGGGCGTGCTGTGGAGCTCGGATGCGGCCCCCCGCTGGGACCTTCTGCACTGGTCCACCTTCCCCGCAACGTCGTCTGAAGTGGGGCAGGGAACGGTGTACCCGGAGGAGGAAGAGAGCGGAGAGGCATCCGCAGCAGGAGCAGCCCAGCGCCAACAGCACCAGTATGGCGGAGGCGATCGGGATGCCGCCCTCGCCCACACCCATCGCGTGCTACGGCAGTTCTTCTACGAGCCTTACCTGGCCCCCTTGTGCGGCCCGACACCTCCACAGGAAGGCGAGCGACGCGGCAAGTCTGCCCGTACCGAAGGCAACGAGGAGGAGGAGGAGAAGGGGGAGGAGGATGAGATACGGCTCGCTGTGGTGGACGCAGCGGTTGACCGTCTGCAGCGTGTCGTCCTGCTCGCCACACATGGCGGCTACAGCAACGTAACGAACCAGCTCGACCTCTACTGGGCCTCTCACCTGGGCGATCTCGCACGCATGAAGCACTCCCGCCTCGTCATCGACACCCTCGGTGCGGATGAGAAGACATTCGTGCGGTACAACACGCGCCTGCCTCGGCTGCCGCACCCGCCGCTCTTCGACGCCAGCCGTGTCTTTCACCTGCGGCAGCTGCTCGCCAGCATAAGTGCGGAGCAGCGCAGGTCGTGTGTTGCTGGACTGCCACAAGCCATGCGGCTCGCCCTAGCATCTTCTTTTCATCCGTTTGCCACGGAGAACAGCGCTGCGTCTCCGCAGTCTCTCACGTCCTTTGTGAACGTGGTGGATGTCCGCGAGGCAAAGGACTACCACGCCCTGCACCTCAGCGGCGCTGTCAACGTGCCGATGAGCTTTCCCGGCACTCAGTACGGCGCGCGGCGGGCGGAGCTGTGGCTGCAGTGTGTTCTTGTGCCGCACCAGCCTATCCTGGCGCTCTGCGCTGCGGCGGCTCAGAAGGCAGAGGTGCAGCGCCGTCTCGCCGCCCTCTCGCCAGGCTGCAACGTCGCTGTCTTCACGCTGGAGGACCTCCCACACCTCGCCGAGGCCGCCGCAGCACCACAGCCAGCAGAGGAGACGTCACCGGGAGTGCCATGGCGTGAGCTGTATTGCGAGCGGCCAAGCGGGCTACCGATCGATGTGCCGGTTCCGCAAGAGCTCGTGTGGATTCAGCACGCCGGTGCCCTTGTTCGCCTCACCACCTACGAGCACCTCGTCGCCATCGAGCCGACCGACACGCGCGTGGTGCTCGACGTGCGAACGCCGTACGAGTTCAAGAACGGCTCCCACCAGCACAGCGTGCACGTGCAGCTGTCGGAGATGTGCACGCTTGCCGTGGAGGACGCAATGCGCGAATCTGCGCCTCCGAGTCACCGCCGTAATGGCCGGGGCAGCGGCTGCGGGGGAGTGTCGTGGCATGCGGGCAGCTCTCCCCGCTTGGCCGATGCGTACATGGAAAAGGTGCACACGACGGCGCTGCTGGCTGGTCTGCCTATTGTGCGGCACGAGACGGCGCTGTCCGACGTCGTCATCTACTGCGCCGGTGGCTACCGCTCCCTCATCGCGGCCTCGCTGCTGCAGCGTGCGGTGGAGACGTCGGCCAACCCGGCGTGGCGGTCGCTGCACATCGCCGACGTGTCGGGTGGCGCTTTCCAGATCATGACGCAGCGGCCCGATCTGTGGCGGGTGAAAGATCGCTCGATTATTTGTATTAGCTGACCGCGGTAAGGAGGGTCTTCGAGGGTGTTCAACAGCCCCACTCCGCCCCTCCCAGTTATCTCTTTTTATTATTATTATTTCCCGCCATTTTGGAATTCAAAATGTGGGTTGGGCGTGAGTGTGGGTGTGCGAAGAGGGGGGTGCTGCGGCGGTATGACGTGTGTGTGTGCTGTGCCGATGCAACTCCCTCTCGCACGATGCGGGTGTGTACATGTCGTTCTCTTTCTCTCATTCCCCCCGCTGGTGCCTCGTCGTCAGAGTGCTGGCGTGCATAGGCTGGAGGGGGGCGGAGACGAGTGCGACGGAGAGTCCGCAGACATTGTGTTTTCCCAGATTGCGCTGTTGCGGTCAGAACTCATTTGTGTTCTTTCAGCACGACGCAACAAGTGGAGAGGACAATTGCCTCGCTCTGACGGCGCTGGGGCTCGCTGACGTGTTTTTTTTTTTTGGCTGTTCTCTCTCTCCCTCTCGTGGTTGTGTTGACCGCGGCGAACGCTGCCGGGAAGTGCGGGTGTGTTGACGAGTAGAAAAAAAAAAAGGAAAGGGGGGGTTTTGTGGTGGGAAGGGGGGGAGGGTTTGGTGGGGGGGGGGGAAAGGGGGGGGGGGGTGGGTTTCCTTTTTTTTTTTTTTTTTTTTTTTTTTTACGCCCCTCCGCAAAAAAGGGGGGGGGGGGGGGGGGGGGGGGGGGGCGCGGGGGGGGGGGGGGGGGAGAGAAGACGGAAACCAAAAGTGGGAGTAGGAAAATGGGGAAGGCGTCGTTGTGGTGTGTGTTTTCGTTGCCATTCCAAAATAAAAAAAAACCCCCTTTTTTTTTTTTTTCCCCCCTTTTGTTTTTCCCCCTTTTTCCTCCCCCTCCCCCCCTTTTTTTTTTTTTTGGCGTTCTCTGGAGCAAACCCTTGTGCTCAAACGGCAACTGTGCCTGTTGGCCCTTTCACCGTCCCCCATCACTAGATTCGTTTTTTTTCCCCTTTACCTTTCCGTCCCTCTCTGTCAGTCAAAAGACGTCTCTTCGCCGGCTTTTTTTTTTCTTGTTGCGCTCACCGCGTACCCATTTGCAATTATGTGTGCGTGTGTGTTTGTGCCGTTCTAGAAGCAAAGAGAAGGAAAGGCGGGAAAAAAAAAAAGTTACTAGGGTGAGGTGACGACGATAGCAACCAACGGTATTGCCTGTTTGCGGTGTCCGAGAGCTGAGGTGCAACTCCCCAATCGTGTTTCTCGCCTGTCTTCACAAAAAAAAAAAAAGAATGTGAAGCAGCGGAAGGCACTGAGGGAGGCACGCAATCACCTGCGCACAAAGTTAACAAACCGGCTTGTCTTTTTCTGCGGAACTAATTTTATTTTTTCTCCTTTCACCCCATCGACATCCTCGTTTAGACTCTGTCTTTTTTTTTCTTTTTTCTGTAATGTGTGTCGGGCGACTTCGTGTAAGCCCATTTTTTCATTACTATTACTTACAGGTCTTGTTTTACGCGTAAAGGCTGCCGATAAAGGAGGTGGCGTTAAAGAGCAGAAAAAGAAACCGAAATCTATAGACGGCGTGAAATTGCGAGATTGAGAGGAGAGCTTAGGTATGTGATCAAAAGGATCTCTCTCTGGATAGTGGATGGACTCGCTACAAAGCTGAACATGAATGGTCTCTCCGCCTGAGAATGTTTAATGCGTAGCTTTCACCCTCTCAGATAAAAAAAAAATGTAGCGATATGTTTACCAGTGTGGATCCGCAGTGCTGCACCTTCTTTTTACGCTGTCAGCGCGTCCTCTGCGTGATCCTTCAACCCTATCTCTATACTCACGTCCCTTTCTTTTTTTCTGCCTTTGCCAAACAACAACAAAAAAAGCGAAATACTATGCTCGATCAGCAGTAGCAGTGTAAAGTGCAGCCTGACTGTTGAGCAGATTCTCGACACCCTCTTCAACCTACCCCATCGGAGTGTTGCAGCACAACGTTGATTTTCTTTTTCATTACCGTATCTACGCGCAGACCGAAGTCAAAAAAAAAGTATTGCATACTTCCACTAGATCTGCTTTCGTGTATATCATTGTCGAGCTTTTCACTTGTTTTTAGGCGAAAGTTGCTTCCCTTCGCTCTTTGTATCCAGCAATCCACTACCCCCCGCATTACACACGCCCAAGTCACCACAGACACACACACACACAGACACAGAGACGATGCTGCACTGTGTCACACGGCTGGCGCTCTGTGCTGCAGTAGGCAGCAGCGCTGCAGGCGCTAGTCCAGACCCCGCCACCCCTGCCCCTTCAACATCCAGTGCACATGCAGAGGGTGAAGTAAGAACCGGCCGCAGCCCTGGTCAGACGAGCACGTGGGCCTACGGCACCTCTCGTCCCCAGCCAGCGACCAAGGAGCCGTGGGACAGCCTGCAGGGCCTGCTGATCAGCGTGCGCCTCGCCCGCCCCTCGAACGTCTTCGCCGACCGCCCCATCGCCCTCGGCCGCCTTGCCACGAAAATGTCGGAGACGGCGTACAAGGTGAAGTTCTCCAAGGTGTCGCCGCGGTGGAATGCTGGGGTGCTGCGCAGGGGCGACGACGCGCCACCGCTGACGCTCGACCTCGGCACGCGCGTCACGATCGGCTTCGAAGACCAACCCGTCAGCGCCGCCGCCGTCGTGCAGTCTGGCATGTTCATGAAGGGCACAATTGTCAAGGTGAACGGCAACGCCACCTACACGCTTCTGATGGACAACGACGAGGTGGAGCTGTCGGTGTCGCCAGAGCGAGTTGTGGCGCGTGAGCCGGCCAAAAAAGTCTTCCACAACGCCAAGTTTCTGGAGATGGTGGCGTGGCTGCGGTCCTGCGTGCACGACCCCCGCGATGTCGAGGCCGTTGCCTTTATTCTCTTCAGCCGTGGCTGGCGTGCCGAGCGCTTTTATCTGATGGAGAAGATTGATCTTGCCCAGATGCGCTTCATCTCGCCGATTGAGCGGGAGAACATCAGCGAGAAGGCGCAGTGGGAGCGCGACCACCACAACGTTATTCGCATGCTCCACCGCGAGCGGGTGAAGGACCGCGACTGGCGCTACGCGCTGGGCAAGTACAAGGGCACGATCAGCTGCATCACCGGCATCTGCGTCGTGACTTACGTCTTTACAGCAAACTTGCAGGCGTACCGCCGGCAGCAGCGCGGTCACCAGCTCAAGACAGCCATCAGGACGCTCTCGAAGTCTGTGCGGGGTGAGGCCAACGGGACATCGATCAGCGCACTGGCTGACAAGGCCTTCGTCGTGGAGCGGCAAGAGGAGGAGGCACTCGTGGCGAGTGTGCTGAGCCAGATGCTGCCCTCCCACCCCCGCATCGTCGTCTTCACCGGCAGCTCGGGCAGCGGCAAGAGCGTCCTCTGCCGCAACGCAGTACGCAAGCTGAACGCGCCAACGGTGCACGTCGACATCCGCGGCAGCGAGGACACGCTGCGCAGTGTGGTGAAGGCGCTTGGCGTCAACAACATCGAGGTGTGCGGTGATCTGCTTGAGTTTGTCGCCGAGGCGATGCGGGGGGCCACGCCAGTCGACAGCGACCGCATTCCGTTTCTTGTCATGAAGCTGCGCGACGGCAGCAGTCTCGAGAAGGCGTACCGCGAGTCGGTGAGCTTGGTGAGCGACTACCAGGCCTGCCACATTATCTTCGAAGTGCCGCTGAAGTCGTTGAACGCCATGAATGTGGCCCTGCCCCGGCTGGACTTCTATTACGTGCCGCCTTTCTCACGGCAGCAGGCCTTCGCCTACACGGAGCACCTGCTGAACGCGCTCGATATGGTGTACTTTGTTGAGACCGTCGGCACCAACAGCAACGACCTCGACGAGCTGTACGCCGCGTTGCGCCAGCGCGGTGTTGACCCGGTGGCCTACACAAGCCTAAAGCTGATGAAGGCGATGCGGCGGCTGCGAGCTGCGATCGACCCCCTGAGCCCACCCGTCCGCGCGGCACTACGCCAGCTTGCCGCAAAGTCGTTTGCGGACGGCGTGCACGATGAGACGGTGGGCGATCTCACCGTGCTGGACGACCCGCTGCTGCACGAGTTTGTTGTGTATGACCCGGTGCAAGATACGTGGCGCTTCACGCAGCACGTCTTTCACACCGCGGCACGCTGCATCATTTTTTAGCGCATCTTTCAGTGGTGCAGCGGAGGCAAAAAGAAGGAAAAATAGGTCACAATGCGTGCTGCGACGGTGCAGTGGTGTTTTCCTACTTTTTCTCCTCTGTCAATGTATCGAACTCTGCGGAGTACTCATTTTGTCAATTTGCTTTTTTATGGTTCCCTATCACCCAATCATTCCTTTCATCGGCGCACGAGTCTTCTTTCTCTTACTTTCCCTCTCCGTTTACGCGAGTGGGTGTTTGTGTGCGCGCGAGAACTTGGCACTCTCTCCCACAATTTGCACTGAAAAAGAAGAGAGCGCTACGTGCTGACAAGATACTTTCTTTTTGGGTTCTTTCTTCTTTGTTCAAATGTTGCGCTAATACGCACATCAAGGCGTGCGTGCGTGCAGTCGCTCGTTCTGCGTCTCATCCTCGTTTTCAATGCACTCTTTGGCTCCTTTCATTTGTGACCCGCCTCCTCTCTTTCTTTTTCTCTTCTTTTTGTTTCAATTGTGACAACTCATCTTCCCACTTCCACAGAGGCGGTGTAGACAGCCTGTGCCGCATCTTTGATATAAACACAGGTCTTTCAATAAGGACGGCTGGTCAAAGCACGTCGCCGTTTCTTTGCTAGCGGAGTTTTCTCTGTTAGTGCCGCAGATCCGTAGTTGAGCCAAGGCGAAGCACTTCTCTTTTTTTTTTTTCTCCCACATATCCACTGCACTGATAAACACAGCTGTGTGGAGTCCACCTTTGGAAGCATCCACCATGTACGTTCGGAGTCGGTGCTGGCGTGGCTTTGCGATTGGCCGACCCACATCGCGGCTCGGCTGCTGCGAGACGATGCTGCTCGCTCTGCCACCCGAGAAGCGGCGATCTGGCCAATCGGCCTCGTCCTCTTCTGCCTCGTCGTCGCCACCGCTGGGGCGGCCGGAGGGCATCATCCCGTGCGACATCCGCAGCCTCTCCGCGCGGGCCTACTTCCAGCACCCTCTCATCGGCCTCGGCGTCCACCACTTTGCCGAGGGGCGGGTGAAGAAGCAGCTGAGCTACGACGAGTACATGGTGGAGATGGAGGAGGTGCACCTCTCGCCCATCGTCGAGGTCAGCGCACGCGTCTACGTGCGCATTGGCCGCACCAAGACCAACGCCGGACGCGTTGTGGGTGGCATCGTGGGCCGTGTGAACAGCAACGGCACGCTCGGTGTGCTTATGGACAACAACACCTTTGAGCCGCAGGTGTCGCAGGACAACGTCGCGCTCGTGGAGGGCCGCTCCCGCTTCACGTTGGAGAAGGCCTACTTTGACATGGACGAGTGGATGCGCGATGCCGGAGTGCGCCGCCGCGGGGACCGGGAGCGGCTGTGCTCCCTGCTCTACCAGCGCGGTTGGCGTGTCGAGAAGCTCTACATGCTCGACGCAAGCGATGTGCACTGCATGCCGTACCTCAAGAAGTCGGTGCGGATGAAGGTGCTGGAGAAGGTGGAGTGGCAGCGCGAGCACCACGCCGAGATGCGGGCACTGCTGCGCGAGCGCGTGAAGGAGCGGACGTGGCGCTACTTTATCCAGAAGTACAGCGGCTTCGTCAGCGCAAACTGGGCCGGTCTTGGTGTCATGTCCGTCTTTCTCTGGTTCTTCAAGAACTACCACCGCCAGCAGCGCGAGTTCCAGGTGAAGCACGCCGTGAACACCCTCACCCACACTGACCACAAGTACTCCGGCAACCCTGCCGAGCCGCAGCAGTTCGTGGAGCGCTCCACCGAGGAGAGTTGGGCACGGCAGGTGCTGCGGCAGCTCGACATCACCCACCCCCGCATCGCCGTCCTGACGGGCTTCCGTGGCTGTGGCAAGAGCTCCCTCCTCCGCTCCGCCGTCCGCAAGGAGCACAAACCCGCCCTCTTCGTGGAGGTGCGGGGCAGCGAGGACACCCTCAGCTGCATCGTCAAGGCGCTCAAGGTGCCGAACCTCGACTCCTGCGGCGACTACCTCGAGTTCATCACCGACACCTTTACCAAGGCAACCAAGATCAACGGTGAGCCGCCCATCTTGGTGGTGACGCTGCGCGAAGGGAGCGAGCTGTCCCGTGTGTACAACGAGTCTGTCGTGCTGGCTTGCGATCGCCGCCTCTGTCATCTAGTCTACGAGGTCGCCCTGGAGTCGCTGACACTGCAGAACGTGTCGCTGCCGCGCGTTGACTTCTACTCAGTCCCCAACTTCAACGTCCGGCAGGCACTGCAGTACACGGAGCACACCGTTGACCCCCTCTCGATGCTGCACTTCTGCGAGGTGATGGGCACCAACAGCAACGAGATCGACGGCGTGCTGGCCGCCGTGCTGCACCGCAACATCTCCATCGTCGACTACACGAAGCAGCGGTTGCAGAAGGCGATGCGGCAGGTGGCGGCCGCCTGTGGCGACTCCGAGACGCGATGGACGGCGGTGAAGAAGTTAGCCGAGGCGGAGTACTACGTGGGGCAGCAGAGCGGCGCGAACGTGCTGCGTGATCCGGCGTTGCGGGACATTGTCCTCTACGACCCGGTGCGGGATCGCTGGATTTTCCGGCACAAGATGTTCCACACGGCGGCGCGGTGCAGTCTGTAGCGAGCGAAAAAAAGGCACTGCGACGGATTTTGTCTTCTCATATTTCCTTCTCCTTCTTGTCCGAGTATGGGCGTGGCGGGAGACGTAAACCTGCAAAAGCAAACGATCAAATCAAGCAGTGCTGTGTACGAAAAAGAAGGGGGTTGTAGCGGCTTCAGTCGAGCGTCAGTAAAGAAGATGTGCAGCAAAGTGGGGCTTCGAAAGGCCTCAGCAAGATCACGAATACAAAAGAAAAAAAAACTTTCTATGTTGGCGGTTAACAATGACCTTCTTTGGGAAGGAGCAAAAATGGAGGGCAGTAGTCTCTACCCTCTTCGCCGAAAAAGACGGTCTCTCTGACTTAGGGGGCATAACAGCACGAGTGTAGCGTATGCGTGTTTGCGGCCGTCAACCACGCAGAAACATGGAGAATACGAATATTTGTTTTGAACTGTGGTATGTCTGTGCAGATGTGTGTGTGACATCTTGCAGTGCCACCAATTATCCCGAAGAGCATTTACCTCTTTAATCTGCTACTGGTTTTTTTTCCCCTGTGTTCTGCGCTCTGTCACTTACTTGTTTTCCCTTCTCACCACCTCCCTTTTTTTTTTTCGTGTATGTGTGTACTATGGAGCATTTGGCCCTTCCGTGTTCCCCTTTTCCCACTTCCCGCGCAGTCGTCTGATCCCTCAAGTCGGTGAAGACGGGAGATCCACGGCGGCAGACAGCAGGGTGAAACACACACATTGAAAAAAAGAAGAAAAAATAGCAGTCGAAAGAAAACAGGAGGTGCAGTACTGCGCAATCTGCACACTCGGCGTGCGGTGCGTCTCCGCGAGAAAAAAAAAAAACAGAAGGCTCAAGACACTCAAGCACCAATACAAAAGCTTCTTTTTTTTTTGACGCTGCCGTTGTTCCACAACACCCTTCTGCATTTAAGTGATCTACACACAGACCCAAAGCGGCGCACCTGTTGAGCCTCTCCCTTTGTTCGTTTTTTTTTGGCGGTTTGCTCTGTTTTTTTTCTTCTAGCGTTCCCATCATGTTTCGCCTCTCTACGCGATGCGGCGTGGGCAGCCTGGCAGCCTCCTTCAGCGGTCTCGGTCCGCACCCCGCCACCTCATCGGAAAAGAGCACGGCTCCGGCGATCAAGCACTCGAGCTTCACGCAGCGCGGACTCGAGGGGCTGCGCATTGCGGCCTACGCGCCGTCCGACGTCGCCGCACACGACCCCCGCAGCCGCCAGCCCACTGCGATTGGCCACATCGTCGCCCAGCTGTCTTCCCTCGTCTTCGCTGTCGACTTCAAGGACAGCCCGCCCTCCTCGGTGGTGACGATGGGCACGCGGGTGTACGTTGCGTACGAGCGGGAGGACAACGCGCCACCGACTGCGGCGGGCGGGAAAGGCTTCGTGATGGGCGGCATCGTTGTGCGTGTCAACCCGAACGGTACCTTCGGCGTCTTGCTCGATAACAACAACGTCGACCTGGCCGTGCCGCCGGAGAAGATCGCCGTGACGGAGGGCGTGTGCAAGTTTCTGCAGCACCCCCGCTACCTGCAGGTGGTCGAGTGGGTGCGCTCTGCCGGGCTGGCCGAGACGGACGAGGTGGAGGGCACGGCGTGCATCCTGTACCACCGCGGCTGGCGCGCCGAGCGCCTCTACCTCCTTGAGGCGCCTGACATCCGCAACATGACGCACCTCTCGAAGAGTGCGCGGATGTCGCTGATGGAGAAGGCGGAGTGGCAGCGCGATCACCACCGGCAGATGCGCAGCATCTACAAGGAACGGGTGAAGGAGCGCGACCGCCGCTACCTCTCCGCCAAGTACGCCGGCATCCTGTCCGCCAGCGTCGCCTTCATCGGGGCCTTCTCCCTCTTTGGGTGGAACTACCGCAACTACACGAAGCACCAGCGCTCCTATCAGCTGAAGTTTGCCGTGCGCACGCTGTGCAAGCGCATCGCGCCGGGGGCGGCGGAGGCCAAGGATGCGGCCCCGGCGTCGTCCAAAGCGGCGGCTACGGCGGGGGCAACGCCGTCAGCGACAGCGGCAGCGTCCCCGTCTGCTTCCACGAGTGGGGAGGGCGGGTCGGGTGTGACGGCGCAGCGGCCATCGAAGCACATCCGCCGCGACGCCCAGGAGCGCTGGATTCGGCAGGTCTTCCGTCAGCTCGACCCGGCCCATCCCCGCATCGTCGTCCTCACCGGATACTTTGGCTGTGGCAAGAGCTCCCTCTGCCGCACCGCCCTGCGGGAGGAGGGGATGTTCGGCGTCTTTGTCGACGTCCGCAACCGCGAGGACACGCTGCGCAGCGTTATCAAGGCGATGGGGGTGCCGCACGTCGACGCCTGCGGCGATCCGCTCGACTTCATCGCGGAGGCGTGCTACAAGGCCAAGTCGGCCATGAACGGCAAGACGCCGGTGATTGTGTTGAAGCTGCGGGAGGGCGACAATTTGATGCGGGTGTACAACGAGGCCATCACCCTCGCCTGCGATCGCCGCATGTGCCACATCGTGGTGGAGCTGCCGCTCGAGTCGCTCACCATGACCAACACCTCCCTGCCTCGCCTGGACTTTTACACCGTCCCCAACTTCAACCGCGCGCAGGCGTACGAGTACATCCAGCACCGCCTCGACGCCCTGGACATGGAGATCTTCCTCGACACGGTCGGCACGAACAGCAACGAGCTGGACGAGCTGCTCGCCGCCGTCCACCAGCGCCGCGTGTCGCCGACCGAGTACACGAACCAGAAGCTGCTCAAGGCGATGCGGCAGCTGGAGGCGGCTTGGGGCGACAACGCATCTCTCAAGGCCGCGGTGAAGCAGCTGGCGCAGCTGCCCTACGACGAGGGCCAGCACGAAGGCCTCGACGACGGCAGCCTCAACAACCCGGCGCTGCGCAGCATCATCTTCTACAACCCGGTGCAGGATGTGTGGGTGTTTGAAAGCCAGGTGCTGCACACCGCCGCCAACTGCCTCATATGACGCACAAACCGCTGCCGCTGCTGCTGTTTAATTTGTCCGCTTTTTCTAAAAGAGCGGGCGAGGGACGAGAGAGAGAGAGAGAGAGATTGAGATTGAGAGGCAGAGAGAGAGAGATGGCCCATACCCGCGGAGGAAGTGAAGTGGTGAGGAGCGCTGCAGATGCAGGTGTCGAAGTCCTCTTCGATATTCGCTTCCTACCTCTTGCCTCCTCTCCGCGTCTGTGTTGCGTGATTGGCTCCTTTTCCGCTCGTGATGTTGCTCGCTGTACAAACAAAAAGCGAAAAAAAAAGCTAAAGTGCAAAAAAAAAAAAAAACAGCGGTTGTGCCAGAACAAAGAAACATTATAAAGCAGGCACTCTGCATGAGCCATCCTTCTCTCTCAGTATCGCTTCGTGGAGAAGTGTAAATGCCAGAGCAAACTTGCCTCACTTCACATCAGCCCCCTTTCTGTTTTAAATCCACTCTGAGTGTGTGGATGCGCTACTCCCACCACATTGGTTTGCTTCTCTGCTGCGCGTGTGCTTAAGTGTGTGAGCGGTAAAGTCAAAGACGCAGTTTGCTTGATCTAATGGGACAAGCACTGCGCGCTTGCTGCTGTGCAAAGCTGCTCAAATTATAATAAAAAACTTTCCCTCTTTTTCGTCCAATTCTTTAAACGTCGCTTCTTCTTCATCCTTTTTTTCTTCTCGAAGGAAAGCACCGCGGCGCAGAGCCACCCGCTGAGTTGAGGCGTCCCCCCAAAGCGGCGTGCACTTTGTTTCGCTGATTCGCACAACAAAAGAGGTAGAGGCAAAGGGAAAGACAAACAAAAAACATTTGTGACGCTCCACGACTATCACGTTACACCTTAGAAGTTCTTCATACTGCGGGCTACAACGTTTTTTTTTTCTCGCTTCCGACCTCTTCCGCTCTCACGCCAGCCAAACATCACTGGTCTCTCTTTTTTCCCTCTTTTATGCGCTTTCCCCTTCTTTGTGTGCTAAGTGCCACATTCACAGAAGCCTCCGCCTCCAACGCTCTACCTGTTTTTCTAGTTCGTTTTTGTTGTTGTTGAAGGTACACGCTCTGTGTCAACCATGCAAGCAGCAGCAGCAGCATCCATGCGCTCTGGACTGTGCCGCGGTGGCGCGACGTCCACGGCGCTGCGCTGCTCTCTTGTTTGTCGTGGCGCGTGCTCGTCGCGGTGCTTCACCCGCACCCCTCTTATTACCGTCGCGGGTGTGCGCGTGTTTGCTACGGCGGCGGCGGCGGTGTCTCCTTCCACTCTTCCCCCTTCCGCCGTCGCTCCTGCCTCCGCGTCCTCGTCGACGGCCTCAGAGGCGCCGTCGCCAGCGCTGCAGCTTGGCATGCCGGTGAGTGCTTTTTTTGAAAACGGCAGCAGCGGGGCTGTCGCCCCCATTGCGCGTGGCGTCATCAAGGCGAAGATTGCCGGCACGGTGTACGCGGTTCACATGCCACAGCTCTTTCTCTCGCCGCTCATCGAGATTGGGTCACGCGTGCACGTCGAGTATGGGAAAGACGAGGAGTACGTTGGTGTGGTGATGGGTGGCGTGGTGGTGCGGGTCAACGGCAACGGCACGTTTTCGGTGCTTCTCGACAACAACAGCCTTGACGTGGCGGTGCCGGCGCAGATGATCGCGCTGTCGGAGGGCCGCACCAAGTTTGTGAACAACGCCCAGTACCAGGACGTCGTGGAGTGGCTGCGCACCGCCGGCGTGGCGCGTCGCTCGCACCAGGAGAGCATCGCCTGCGCTCTCTTCCAGCGCGGCTGGCGGGTGGACAAGCTTTACCTCCTTGAGGCGAGCGACGTGCACTGCATGTCGCACATCCCCAAAGGTGTGCGCATGTGTGTGCTGGACAAGTCCGAGTGGCAGCGCGATCATCACCGGCAGATGCGGCAGTTGCTGAAGGAGCGCATTAAGGAAAGAGACTTCCGCTACCGCCTCACCAAGTACAGCGGCGTTGTCAGCGCCTCGATGGCGTTTCTCGGCATCGCCTTCGCCTTTGGCTGGAATGTGAAAAACTACCACACCCAGCAGCGCTCCTACCAGCTCACCCTCGCCGCCAAGACGTTGACGGAGCGCCTGAACCGCAACTCCAGCATTATGATGGAGACGCCCGGCAAGGAGCAGCAGTTTGTATCGCGGGAGCGGGAGGAGAATGCGGTGCGGCAGGTGCTGCATCAGCTCGACACGGCCCACCCCCGCATCGTCGTCTTCACCGGCTTCTACGGCTGCGGCAAGAGTACGGTGTGCCGCAACGCCGTCGTCAAGGAGCACATCCCGGCCGTCTACGTCGACATCCGCGGCACCGAGGACACGCTACGCAGCGTGGTGAAAGCACTCGGCATCAACAACGTTGACATTTGTGGCGATTTGCTCGACTTTGTTGCCGAGGCGTGTCAGATGGCGCGAGCCAAGAATGGCGAGACGCCGCTGTTGATGCTGAAGCTGCGGGAGGGCAGCAGCGTGCAGCGGGTGTACAACGACGCCGTGGCGCTGGCGTGTGACCGCCGGCTCTGCCACCTCGTGATGGAGGTGCCGCTCGAGTCCGTCACGATGGCCGACGTCGCGCTGCCCCGTCTGGACTTCTACACCATCCCCGTCTTCAACCGCCAGCAGGCCTTTGCCTACACCCAGCACTCCATCGATCCCCTCAGCCTCAACAACTTTATTGACGTCGTAGGCGCTAACAGCAACGACCTCGATGAGCTCTTCGCGGCTGTCCACCAGCGCCGCGTGTCGGCCTCCAAGTACACGAACCAGAAGCTGCTCAAGGCGATGCGGCAGCTGCAAACCACGTGTGCGAACAAGCCACAGCTGCGCGCCGCCCTGCAGCAGCTTTCTGCCTTCCCCTACGAGGAGGGCCAGAACACCGGTGGCGATGCCACCACGCTGCGTAGCCCGGCGCTGGAGGATGTCGTGCTGTACGACCCTGTCAAGGATGTTTGGCTCTTCCGCAACAAACTTTTTCACACCGCATCGCGCTGTTGCTGGCTGTAGAAGACGCGGAGATGCAGCGTAAGCGAGAAGATATCGGCAGTCCTTCGCCGCATCCAAAACAAGTACACAGCAATTTTTGTGCGCGTGACACACAAAGAGCGTCCAAGTGCACAAGCGACACTATTCCTCGTCGCTCTTCTTCGCGTCTTTTCCCCAACATGGAAAAACACATTGTTTCGGTGCACTGTTCTCGCTTTCTTGAGGTCACTGATCTAATTCTTTGTTTTTTTTTAGTTTCCGCCTGGAGTGTTATTCTTCTCTAATGTACTTCTTTGCGAGAAAATGGGCCCCTTTTATACGGACTGAGGGAAGCTTGAGAGTGCATCCATAGCAAAAGCGCACAAAAAACACAGAAAAAAACCGAAAAAGAAGAGGCTGCAGCGCCGTTTTTAGAGCCAACATGGGCCAGACGGTGGGGAAGTGGTGCTGTACCATACTAAGCGTTGACGCACGTAAAACGAAAAAGCAGAACGGTAACGTCTACTGCCCTCAGCGTGCCGCGTGTGTGCATGGCTGTGTGTTTGGTGGTCCTTTTTCTGTATATTTGACTGCAAGGGAGTTTCCAGCAGTGCGTGGAGCGTGTCCGGCTCTCTTTAGAGGAAGGGCTGTTGCTTATTCGGCCGAGCCTGTCTTTCCCTTTCCATGGGACCGAAATTCTGACGAGCACCCGACTCCTCTTCTCCCTCCTCTTCTCCCTTCCCTTCTCCTCTCATCTTTGCGCCGTCTACGCGATCCTTTCTGCCCATGCTACACCGCGACAACAACAAAACACGACGACTGCGACTCAGACTTGAGCTCTCCACGTTTTGAGCATCGCTCTCCATCGCACTCACCGCCTTTTCCCCGAAATCAGCCCTCGGCTTTTTTAGTTCTTGCTCTGCACCACCGTCTCTCATTGGCACCGTAGCCTCTTCTTCTTGTCTCTTCTCCCCTCTCGCGAAAATGTGCAAGGTCGGCATCATCATCTACTCCATCGTGCAGTTCGTTGCGTTTGCGTTCATCTTGGTGGGCACGCCCATCGACATGTTCAGGGCGAGGACGGAGTACCGGGTCTTTGACAACACACCATGCTTGAGCATGTGGGGGCACAAGCTGAGGTGCTTCAGCACGAAGTACGATGAGAGGATCGGCACCCTCTTCGAGGACTGCGAGGGCCGCAAGACCCGCTTCCGCGCTGCCGAGGCCTTTGCCATCATCAACATCGGCATCTACGGCGTGGCGTGCCTTATGGGCTTCATCATGCTCTGCTGCTGCATGTGCCTGCGCTGGTTCTGCCTGGTGCTGAACATCTTTGGCATCACTTCCGTGGTGAGCTGGGCCATCATGGCGCACGCGTACGTGACCACGAGCGACGGCCGGACGCTTCCCACCGTGCTGAACTACTGCTACAAGTTCAACGATTTCTACAAGTTTGGTGCGGGCTTTGCGCTGATTGTGGTGGCGTGGTGCCTGAACCTGGTGAACATCATCTTCCTGATGCTCCCGTGCTAAGGCAGGCGTGCATTGAGCGTCCCACCGAGTGCGTACGCGTGTGTCTTCGTGTGCATGCGATGCAGAGGGGTCGTAGTATGCAATTGCCCCCTTTCCACGCGTGCGATGCCTGTGGTTCTGACTTTCCGGGACCCACGGCCACCTTCTCTCTGCACACGCTCACGCACACACAGTCACCCTGCCACACGCGCGTGTGGTGCCTCCGGCGGCGTCGCACGGAAGGCACGACGGAAGATGTGAAAAAAAAGAAATAATAAAAAAGAGCACGGGCAAAGGAAAAGAGAGGAAAACTCAAGTGGGAGCTCCGTGAACCTCTTTCACTCGGCGCGAGCCAAGGAGAGGAGGAGGCTCCGCGAGCGGTGCTTCGAAACCTTTTTTTTGCAGTCGGCGTGTGCGCAGAGTTGCTGGGTGGAGAGCGCAGCGTGTCGAGATGTGCGCTGCCAGGGGAGAGGCCGTAATCAAGGTCCCACGAGTGGTGCTGTGTGTTGCACAGTCTCTCTCACTCTCTCGCTGCGCCAGACACGCTTTCACACACAGAGAAACCCGCGGCACTCAGCTGCACACCGTCCTGCAGTGGGTGCGAACTCGAAGCCACTCTTCCCTGTAGAACTTCACTGCCACGTGTTACCCTTGTGTCTTTTCATTTTTTATATTGCCTTGAACTGCAGCGGACAGCAAAGTCTGTGTCGTTTCTTCCTTTTCGTTCTAATTTTGGTTTCAATTCTCTCTTTACTTTTCTCTACTTTCTTTGCTGAGGCGCATCTCTGCACTCCTGCATTCCTCACACGGCTGTGCCCCATTTTCTCCTCTCTCCCGCGAGGATGCAAGCTTCTCCTTCGCCTTCAGCTTTGTCAAGTACGTTCGCTTCGTAAACCGTTGTTTCCTTTTCGTTTCTTGTCGTCCCTCCCCTCTACTCTTTCTTTCGTTCTTGCGTCAACTTCCATCGCGAATGTGCGCCTATTTTTCCTCTCATTTTCCTCTCATTTTCTGCCCTTTTCCCTTTTTTTTAGCTTGTCTTCCGTTTGCGATATTGTTTGCTTTCTTTCTCTTTTTCTCCTTATTTCCCTTTTTCTTTTTGGTTGATCTAAAAGCGCGGGCTGCACCGGTCACATTTCTTCCTACTCCCCTTCACAGGGGAGAAACGGAAGAGAAGAGGCTGCAGCGCCTTTTTTAGAGCCAACATGGGCCAGACGGTGGGGAAGTGGTGCTGTACCATACTAAGCGTTGACGCACGCAAAACGAAAAAGCAGAACGGTAACGTCTACTGCCCTCAGCGTGCCGCGTGTGTGCATGGCTGTGTGTTTGGTGGTCCTTTTTTGTGTATATTTGACTGCAAGGGAGTTTCCAGCAGTGCGTGGAGCGTGTCCGGCTCTCTTTAGAGGAAGGGCTGTTGCTTATTCGGCCGAGCCTGCCTTTCCCTTTCCATGGGACCGAGCTTCTGATGGGCACCCGACTCCTCTCCTCCCTTCTCTTCTCCTCTCATCTTTGCGCCGTCTACGCGACCCTTTCTGCCCATGCTACACCGCGACAACAACAAAACACGACGACTGCGACTCAGACTTGAGCTCTCCACGTTTTGAGCATCGCTCTCCATCGCACTCACCGCCTTTTCCCCGAAATCAGCCCTCGGCTTTTTTAGTTCTTGCTCTGCACCACCGTCTCTCATTGGCACCGTAGCCTCTTCTTCTTGTCTCTTCTCCCCTCTCGCGAAAATGTGCAAGGTCGGCATCATCATCTACTCCATCGTGCAGTTCGTTGCGTTTGCGTTCATCTTGGTGGGCACGCCCATCGACATGTTCAGGGCGAGGACGGAGTACCGGGTCTTTGACAACACACCATGCTTGAGCATGTGGGGGCACAAGCTGAGGTGCTTCAGCACGAAGTACGATGAGAGGATCGGCACCCTCTTCGAGGACTGCGAGGGCCGCAAGACCCGCTTCCGCGCTGCCGAGGCCTTTGCCATCATCAACATCGGCATCTACGGCGTGGCGTGCCTTATGGGCTTCATCATGCTCTGCTGCTGCATGTGCCTGCGCTGGTTCTGCCTGGTGCTGAACATCTTTGGCATCACTTCCGTGGTGAGCTGGGCCATCATGGCGCACGCGTACGTGACCACGAGCGACGGCCGGACGCTTCCCACCGTGCTGAACTACTGCTACAAGTTCAACGATTTCTACAAGTTTGGTGCGGGCTTTGCGCTGATTGTGGTGGCGTGGTGCCTGAACCTGGTGAACATCATCTTCCTGATGCTCCCGTGCTAAGGCAGGCGTGCATTGAGCGTCCCACCGAGTGTGTACGCGTGTGTCTTCGTGTGCATGCGCTGCAGAGGGGTCGTAGTATGCAATTGCCCCCTTTCCACGCGTGCGATGCCTGTGGTTCTTGCTTCCGGGACCCACGGCCACCTTCTCTCTGCACACGCTCACGCACACACAGTCACCCTGCCGCACGCGCGTGTGGTGCCTCCGGCGGCGTCGCACGGAAGGCACGACGGAAGATGTGAAAAAAAGAAATAATAAAAAAGAGCACGGGCAAAGGAAAAGAGAGGAAAACTCAAGTGGGAGCTCCGTGAACCTCTTTCACTCGGCGCGAGCCAAAGAGAGGAGGAGGCTCCGCGAGCGGTGCTTCGAAAACCTTTTTTGCAGTCGGCGTGTGCGCAGAGTTGCTGGGTGGAGAGCGCAGCGTGTTGAGATGTGCGCTGCTGGGGGGAGAGGCCGCAATCAAGGTCCCACGAGTGGTGCTGTGTGTTGCCCAGGCTCTTCCCCCTCTCTCGCTGCGCCAGACACGCTTTCACACACAGAGAAACCCGCGGCACTCAGCTGCACACCGTCCTGCAGTGGGTGCGAACTCGAGGCCACTCTTCCCTGTAGAACTTCACTGCCACGTGTTACCCTTGTGTCTTTTCATTTTTTATATTGCCTTGAACTGCAGCGGACAGCAAAGTCTGTGTCGTTTCTTCCTTTTCGTTCTAATTTTGGTTTCAATTCTCTCTTTACTTTTCTCTACTTTCTTTGCTGAGGCGCATCTCTGCACTCCTGCATTCCTCACACGGCTGTGCCCCATTTTCCCCCCTCTCCCGCGAGGATGCAAGCTTCTCCTTCGCCTTCAGCTTTGTCAAGTACGTTCGCTTCGTAAACCGTTGTTTCCTTTTCGTTTCTTGTCGTCCCTCCCCTCTACTCTTTCTTTCGTTCTTGCGTCAACTTCCATCGCGAATGTGCGCCTATTTTTCCTCTCATTTTCCTCTCATTTTCTGCCCCCCTTTCCTTTTTTTAGCTTGTCTTCCGTTTGCGATATTGTTTGCTTTCTTTCTCTTTTTCTCCTTATTTCCCTTTTTCTTTTTTGGTTGATCTAAAAGCGCGGGCTGCACCGGTCACATTTCTTCCTACTCCCCTTCACAGGGGAGAAACGGAAGAGAAGAGGCTGCAGCGCCTTTTTTAGAGCCAACATGGGCCAGACGGTGGGGAAGTGGTGCTGTACCATACTAAGCGTTGACGCACGCAAAACGAAAAAGCAGAACGGTAACGTCTACTGCCCTCAGCGTGCCGCGTGTGTGCATGGCTGTGTGTTTGGTGGTCCTTTTTTGTGTATATTTGACTGCAAGGGAGTTTCCAGCAGTGCGTGGAGCGTGTCCGGCTCTCTTTAGAGGAAGGGCTGTTGCTTATTCGGCCGAGCCTGCCTTTCCCTTTCCATGGGACCGAGCTTCTGATGGGCACCCGACTCCTCTCCTCCCTTCTCTTCTCCTCTCATCTTTGCGCCGTCTACGCGACCCTTTCTGCCCATGCTACACCGCGACAACAACAAAACACGACGACTGCGACTCAGACTTGAGCTCTCCACGTTTTGAGCATCGCTCTCCATCGCACTCACCGCCTTTTCCCCGAAATCAGCCCTCGGCTTTTTTAGTTCTTGCTCTGCACCACCGTCTCTCATTGGCACCGTAGCCTCTTCTTCTTGTCTCTTCTCCCCTCTCGCGAAAATGTGCAAGGTCGGCATCATCATCTACTCCATCGTGCAGTTCGTTGCGTTTGCGTTCATCTTGGTGGGCACGCCCATCGACATGTTCAGGGCGAGGACGGAGTACCGGGTCTTTGACAACACACCATGCTTGAGCATGTGGGGGCACAAGCTGAGGTGCTTCAGCACGAAGTACGATGAGAGGATCGGCACCCTCTTCGAGGACTGCGAGGGCCGCAAGACCCGCTTCCGCGCTGCCGAGGCCTTTGCCATCATCAACATCGGCATCTACGGCGTGGCGTGCCTTATGGGCTTCATCATGCTCTGCTGCTGCATGTGCCTGCGCTGGTTCTGCCTGGTGCTGAACATCTTTGGCATCACTTCCGTGGTGAGCTGGGCCATCATGGCGCACGCGTACGTGACCACGAGCGACGGCCGGACGCTTCCCACCGTGCTGAACTACTGCTACAAGTTCAACGATTTCTACAAGTTTGGTGCGGGCTTTGCGCTGATTGTGGTGGCGTGGTGCCTGAACCTGGTGAACATCATCTTCCTGATGCTCCCGTGCTAAGGCAGGCGTGCATTGAGCGTCCCACCGAGTGTGTACGCGTGTGTCTTCGTGTGCATGCGCTGCAGAGGGGTCGTAGTATGCAATTGCCCCCTTTCCACGCGTGCGATGCCTGTGGTTCTTGCTTCCGGGACCCACGGCCACCTTCTCTCTGCACACGCTCACGCACACACAGTCACCCTGCCGCACGCGCGTGTGGTGCCTCCGGCGGCGTCGCACGGAAGGCACGACGGAAGATGTGAAAAAAAAGAAATAATAAAAAAGAGCACGGGCAAAGGAAAAGAGAGGAAAACTCAAGTGGGAGCTCCGTGAACCTCTTTCACTCGGCGCGAGCCAAGGAGAGGAGGAGGCTCCGCGAGCGGTGCTTCGAAACCTTTTTTTGCAGTCGGCGTGTGCGCAGAGTTGCTGGGTGGAGAGCGCAGCGTGTTGAGATGTGCGCTGCTGGGGGAGAGGCCGCAATCAAGGTCCCACGAGTGGTGCTGTGTGTTGCCCAGGCTCTCCCACTCTCTCGCTGCGCCAGACACGCTTTCACACACAGAGAAACCCGCGGCACTCAGCTGCACACCGTCCTGCAGTGGGTGCGAACTCGAGGCCACTCTTCCCTGTAGAACTTCACTGCCACGTGTTACCCTTGTGTCTTTTCATTTTTTATATTGCCTTGAACTGCAGCGGACAGCAAAGTCCGTGTCGTTTCTTTCTTTTCGTTCTAATTTTGGTTTCAATTCTCTCTTTACTTTTCTCTACTTTCTTTGCTGAGGCGCATCTCTGCACTCCTGCATTCCTCACACGGCTGTGCCCCATTTTCTCCTCTCTCCCGCGAGGATGCAAGCTTCTCCTTCGCCTTCAGCTTTGTCAAGTACGTTCGCTTCGTAAACCGTTGTTTCCTTTTCGTTTCTTGTCGTCCCTCCCCTCTACTCTTTCTTTCGTTCTTGCGTCAAATTCCATCGCGAATGTGCGCCTATTTTTCCTCTCATTTTCCACCCTTTTTTTAGCTTGTCTTCCGTTTGCGATATTGTTTGCTTTCTTTCTCTTTTTCTCCTTATTTCCCTTTTTCTTTTTTTGGTTGATCTAAAAGCGCGGGCTGCACCGGTCACATTTCTTCCTACTCCCCTTCACAGGGGAGAAACGGAAGAGAAGAGGCTGCAGCGCCTTTTTTAGAGCCAACATGGGCCAGACGGTGGGGAAGTGGTGCTGTACCATACTAAGCGTTGACGCACGCAAAACGAAAAAGCAGAACGGTAACGTCTACTGCCCTCAGCGTGCCGCGTGTGTGCATGGCTGTGTGTTTGGTGGTCCTTTTTTGTGTATATTTGACTGCAAGGGAGTTTCCAGCAGTGCGTGGAGCGTGTCCGGCTCTCTTTAGAGGAAGGGCTGTTGCTTATTCGGCCGAGCCTGCCTTTCCCTTTCCATGGGACCGAGCTTCTGATGGGCACCCGACTCCTCTCCTCCCTTCTCTTCTCCTCTCATCTTTGCGCCGTCTACGCGACCCTTTCTGCCCATGCTACACCGCGACAACAACAAAACACGACGACTGCGACTCAGACTTGAGCTCTCCACGTTTTGAGCATCGCTCTCCATCGCACTCACCGCCTTTTCCCCGAAATCAGCCCTCGGCTTTTTTAGTTCTTGCTCTGCACCACCGTCTCTCATTGGCACCGTAGCCTCTTCTTCTTGTCTCTTCTCCCCTCTCGCGAAAATGTGCAAGGTCGGCATCATCATCTACTCCATCGTGCAGTTCGTTGCGTTTGCGTTCATCTTGGTGGGCACGCCCATCGACATGTTCAGGGCGAGGACGGAGTACCGGGTCTTTGACAACACACCATGCTTGAGCATGTGGGGGCACAAGCTGAGGTGCTTCAGCACGAAGTACGATGAGAGGATCGGCACCCTCTTCGAGGACTGCGAGGGCCGCAAGACCCGCTTCCGCGCTGCCGAGGCCTTTGCCATCATCAACATCGGCATCTACGGCGTGGCGTGCCTTATGGGCTTCATCATGCTCTGCTGCTGCATGTGCCTGCGCTGGTTCTGCCTGGTGCTGAACATCTTTGGCATCACTTCCGTGGTGAGCTGGGCCATCATGGCGCACGCGTACGTGACCACGAGCGACGGCCGGACGCTTCCCACCGTGCTGAACTACTGCTACAAGTTCAACGATTTCTACAAGTTTGGTGCGGGCTTTGCGCTGATTGTGGTGGCGTGGTGCCTGAACCTGGTGAACATCATCTTCCTGATGCTCCCGTGCTAAGGCAGGCGTGCATTGAGCGTCCCACCGAGTGCGTACGCGTGTGTCTTCGTGTGCATGCGATGCAGAGGGGTCGTAGTATGCAACTGCCCCCTTTCCACGCGTGCGATGCCTGTGGTTCTGACTTTCCGGGACCCACGGCCACCTTCTCTCTGCACACGCTCACGCACACACAGTCACCCTGCCACACGCGCGTGTGGTGCCTCCGGCGGCGTCGCACGGAAGGCACGACGGAAGATGTGAAAAAAAGAAATAATAAAAAAGAGCACGGGCAAAGGAAAAGAGAGGAAAACTCAAGTGGGAGCTCCGTGAACCTCTTTCACTCGGCGCGAGCCAAGGAGAGGAGGAGGCTCCGCGAGCGGTGCTTCGAAACCTTTTTTTGCAGTCGGCGTGTGCGCAGAGTTGCTGGGTGGAGAGCGCAGCGTGTCGAGATGTGCGCTGCCAGGGGAGAGGCCGTAATCAAGGTCCCACGAGTGGTGCTGTGTGTTGCACAGTCTCTCTCACTCTCTCGCTGCGCCAGACACGCTTTCACACACAGAGAAACCCGCGGCACTTAGCTGCACACCGTCCTGCAGTGGGTGCGAACTCGAAGCCACTCTTCCCTGTAGAACTTCACTGCCACGTGTTACCCTTGTGTCTTTTCATTTTTTATATTGCCTTGAACTGCAGCGGACAGCAAAGTCTGTGTCGTTTCTTCCTTTTCGTTCTAATTTTGGTTTCAATTCTCTCTTTACTTTTCTCTACTTTCTTTGCTGAGGCGCATCTCTGCACTCCTGCATTCCTCACACGGCTGTGCCCCATTTTCTCCTCTCTCCCGCGAGGATGCAAGCTTCTCCTTCGCCTTCAGCTTTGTCAAGTACGTTCGCTTCGTAAACCGTTGTTTCCTTTTCGTTTCTTGTCGTCCCTCCCCTCTACTCTTTCTTTCGTTCTTGCGTCAACTTCCATCGCGAATGTGCGCCTATTTTTCCTCTCATTTTCCTCTCATTTTCTGCCCTTTTCCCTTTTTTTTAGCTTGTCTTCCGTTTGCGATATTGTTTGCTTTCTTTCTCTTTTTCTCCTTATTTCCCTTTTTCTTTTTTGGTTGATCTAAAAGCGCGGGCTGCACCGGTCACATTTCTTCCTACTCCCCTTCACAGGGGAGAAACGGAAGAGAAGAGGCTGCAGCGCCTTTTTAGAGCCAACATGGGCCAGACGGTGGGGAAGTGGTGCTGTACCATACTAAGCGTTGACGCACGCAAAACGAAAAAGCAGAACGGTAACGTCTACTGCCCTCAGCGTGCCGCGTGTGTGCATGGCTGTGTGTTTGGTGGTCCTTTTTTGTGTATATTTGACTGCAAGGGAGTTTCCAGCAGTGCGTGGAGCGTGTCCGGCTCTCTTTAGAGGAAGGGCTGTTGCTTATTCGGCCGAGCCTGCCTTTCCCTTTCCATGGGACCGAGCTTCTGATGGGCACCCGACTCCTCTCCTCCCTTCTCTTCTCCTCTCATCTTTGCGCCGTCTACGCGACCCTTTCTGCCCATGCTACACCGCGACAACAACAAAACACGACGACTGCGACTCAGACTTGAGCTCTCCACGTTTTGAGCATCGCTCTCCATCGCACTCACCGCCTTTTCCCCGAAATCAGCCCTCGGCTTTTTTAGTTCTTGCTCTGCACCACCGTCTCTCATTGGCACCGTAGCCTCTTCTTCTTGTCTCTTCTCCCCTCTCGCGAAAATGTGCAAGGTCGGCATCATCATCTACTCCATCGTGCAGTTCGTTGCGTTTGCGTTCATCTTGGTGGGCACGCCCATCGACATGTTCAGGGCGAGGACGGAGTACCGGGTCTTTGACAACACACCATGCTTGAGCATGTGGGGGCACAAGCTGAGGTGCTTCAGCACGAAGTACGATGAGAGGATCGGCACCCTCTTCGAGGACTGCGAGGGCCGCAAGACCCGCTTCCGCGCTGCCGAGGCCTTTGCCATCATCAACATCGGCATCTACGGCGTGGCGTGCCTTATGGGCTTCATCATGCTCTGCTGCTGCATGTGCCTGCGCTGGTTCTGCCTGGTGCTGAACATCTTTGGCATCACTTCCGTGGTGAGCTGGGCCATCATGGCGCACGCGTACGTGACCACGAGCGACGGCCGGACGCTTCCCACCGTGCTGAACTACTGCTACAAGTTCAACGATTTCTACAAGTTTGGTGCGGGCTTTGCGCTGATTGTGGTGGCGTGGTGCCTGAACCTGGTGAACATCATCTTCCTGATGCTCCCGTGCTAAGGCAGGCGTGCATTGAGCGTCCCACCGAGTGTGTACGCGTGTGTCTTCGTGTGCATGCGCTGCAGAGGGGTCGTAGTATGCAATTGCCCCCTTTCCACGCGTGCGATGCCTGTGGTTCTTGCTTCCGGGACCCACGGCCACCTTCTCTCTGCACACGCTCACGCACACACAGTCACCCTGCCGCACGCGCGTGTGGTGCCTCCGGCGGCGTCGCACGGAAGGCACGACGGAAGATGTAAAAAAAAGAAATAATAAAAAAGAGCACGGGCAAAGGAAAAGAGAGGAAAACTCAAGTGGGAGCTCCGTGAACCTCTTTCACTCGGCGCGAGCCAAGGAGAGGAGGAGGCTCCGCGAGCGGTGCTTCGAAACCTTTTTTTGCAGTCGGCGTGTGCGCAGAGTTGCTGGGTGGAGAGCGCAGCGTGTTGAGATGTGCGCTGCTGGGGGAGAGGCCGCAATCAAGGTCCCACGAGTGGTGCTGTGTGTTGCCCAGGCTCTCCCACTCTCTCGCTGCGCCAGACACGCTTTCACACACAGAGAAACCCGCGGCACTCAGCTGCACACCGTCCTGCAGTGGGTGCGAACTCGAGGCCACTCTTCCCTGTAGAACTTCACTGCCACGTGTTACCCTTGTGTCTTTTCATTTTTTATATTGCCTTGAACTGCAGCGGACAGCAAAGTCCGTGTCGTTTCTTTCTTTTCGTTCTAATTTTGGTTTCAATTCTCTCTTTACTTTTCTCTACTTTCTTTGCTGAGGCGCATCTCTGCACTCCTGCATTCCTCACACGGCTGTGCCCCATTTTCTCCTCTCTCCCGCGAGGATGCAAGCTTCTCCTTCGCCTTCAGCTTTGTCAAGTACGTTCGCTTCGTAAAGCGTTGTTTCCTTTTCGTTTCTTGTCGTCCCTCCCCTCTACTCTTTCTTTCGTTCTTGCGTCAAATTCCATCGCGAATGTGCGCCTATTTTTCCTCTCATTTTCCACCCTTTTTTTTAGCTTGTCTTCCGTTTGCGATATTGTTTGCTTTCTTTCTCTTTTTCTCCTTATTTCCCTTTTTCTTTTTTTGGTTGATCTAAAAGCGCGGGCTGCACCGGTCACATTTCTTCCTACTCCCCTTCACAGGGGAGAAACGGAAGAGAAGAGGCTGCAGCGCCTTTTTTAGAGCCAACATGGGCCAGACGGTGGGGAAGTGGTGCTGTACCATACTAAGCGTTGACGCACGCAAAACGAAAAAGCAGAACGGTAACGTCTACTGCCCTCAGCGTGCCGCGTGTGTGCATGGCTGTGTGTTTGGTGGTCCTTTTTTGTGTATATTTGACTGCAAGGGAGTTTCCAGCAGTGCGTGGAGCGTGTCCGGCTCTCTTTAGAGGAAGGGCTGTTGCTTATTCGGCCGAGCCTGCCTTTCCCTTTCCATGGGACCGAGCTTCTGATGGGCACCCGACTCCTCTCCTCCCTTCTCTTCTCCTCTCATCTTTGCGCCGTCTACGCGACCCTTTCTGCCCATGCTACACCGCGACAACAACAAAACACGACGACTGCGACTCAGACTTGAGCTCTCCACGTTTTGAGCATCGCTCTCCATCGCACTCACCGCCTTTTCCCCGAAATCAGCCCTCGGCTTTTTTAGTTCTTGCTCTGCACCACCGTCTCTCATTGGCACCGTAGCCTCTTCTTCTTGTCTCTTCTCCCCTCTCGCGAAAATGTGCAAGGTCGGCATCATCATCTACTCCATCGTGCAGTTCGTTGCGTTTGCGTTCATCTTGGTGGGCACGCCCATCGACATGTTCAGGGCGAGGACGGAGTACCGGGTCTTTGACAACACACCATGCTTGAGCATGTGGGGGCACAAGCTGAGGTGCTTCAGCACGAAGTACGATGAGAGGATCGGCACCCTCTTCGAGGACTGCGAGGGCCGCAAGACCCGCTTCCGCGCTGCCGAGGCCTTTGCCATCATCAACATCGGCATCTACGGCGTGGCGTGCCTTATGGGCTTCATCATGCTCTGCTGCTGCATGTGCCTGCGCTGGTTCTGCCTGGTGCTGAACATCTTTGGCATCACTTCCGTGGTGAGCTGGGCCATCATGGCGCACGCGTACGTGACCACGAGCGACGGCCGGACGCTTCCCACCGTGCTGAACTACTGCTACAAGTTCAACGATTTCTACAAGTTTGGTGCGGGCTTTGCGCTGATTGTGGTGGCGTGGTGCCTGAACCTGGTGAACATCATCTTCCTGATGCTCCCGTGCTAAGGCAGGCGTGCATTGAGCGTCCCACCGAGTGCGTACGCGTGTGTCTTCGTGTGCATGCGATGCAGAGGGGTCGTAGTATGCAACTGCCCCCTTTCCACGCGTGCGATGCCTGTGGTTCTGACTTTCCGGGACCCACGGCCACCTTCTCTCTGCACACGCTCACGCACACACAGTCACCCTGCCACACGCGCGTGTGGTGCCTCCGGCGGCGTCGCACGGAAGGCACGACGGAAGATGTGAAAAAAAAGAAATAATAAAAAAGAGCACGGGCAAAGGAAAAGAGAGGAAAACTCAAGTGGGAGCTCCGTGAACCTCTTTCACTCGGCGCGAGCCAAGGAGAGGAGGAGGCTCCGCGAGCGGTGCTTCGAAACCTTTTTTTTGCAGTCGGCGTGTGCGCAGAGTTGCTGGGTGGAGAGCGCAGCGTGTCGAGATGTGCGCTGCCAGGGGAGAGGCCGTAATCAAGGTCCCACGAGTGGTGCTGTGTGTTGCACAGTCTCTCTCACTCTCTCGCTGCGCCAGACACGCTTTCACACACAGAGAAACCCGCGGCACTTAGCTGCACACCGTCCTGCAGTGGGTGCGAACTCGAAGCCACTCTTCCCTGTAGAACTTCACTGCCACGTGTTACCCTTGTGTCTTTTCATTTTTTATATTGCCTTGAACTGCAGCGGACAGCAAAGTCTGTGTCGTTTCTTCCTTTTCGTTCTAATTTTGGTTTCAATTCTCTCTTTACTTTTCTCTACTTTCTTTGCTGAGGCGCATCTCTGCACTCCTGCATTCCTCACACGGCTGTGCCCCATTTTCTCCTCTCTCCCGCGAGGATGCAAGCTTCTCCTTCGCCTTCAGCTTTGTCAAGTACGTTCGCTTCGTAAACCGTTGTTTCCTTTTCGTTTCTTGTCGTCCCTCCCCTCTACTCTTTCTTTCGTTCTTGCGTCAACTTCCATCGCGAATGTGCGCCTATTTTTCCTCTCATTTTCCTCTCATTTTCTGCCCTTTTCCCTTTTTTTTAGCTTGTCTTCCGTTTGCGATATTGTTTGCTTTCTTTCTCTTTTTCTCCTTATTTCCCTTTTTCTTTTTTGGTTGATCTAAAAGCGCGGGCTGCACCGGTCACATTTCTTCCTACTCCCCTTCACAGGGGAGAAACGGAAGAGAAGAGGCTGCAGCGCCTTTTTTAGAGCCAACATGGGCCAGACGGTGGGGAAGTGGTGCTGTACCATACTAAGCGTTGACGCACGCAAAACGAAAAAGCAGAACGGTAACGTCTACTGCCCTCAGCGTGCCGCGTGTGTGCATGGCTGTGTGTTTGGTGGTCCTTTTTTGTGTATATTTGACTGCAAGGGAGTTTCCAGCAGTGCGTGGAGCGTGTCCGGCTCTCTTTAGAGGAAGGGCTGTTGCTTATTCGGCCGAGCCTGCCTTTCCCTTTCCATGGGACCGAGCTTCTGATGGGCACCCGACTCCTCTCCTCCCTTCTCTTCTCCTCTCATCTTTGCGCCGTCTACGCGACCCTTTCTGCCCATGCTACACCGCGACAACAACAAAACACGACGACTGCGACTCAGACTTGAGCTCTCCACGTTTTGAGCATCGCTCTCCATCGCACTCACCGCCTTTTCCCCGAAATCAGCCCTCGGCTTTTTTAGTTCTTGCTCTGCACCACCGTCTCTCATTGGCACCGTAGCCTCTTCTTCTTGTCTCTTCTCCCCTCTCGCGAAAATGTGCAAGGTCGGCATCATCATCTACTCCATCGTGCAGTTCGTTGCGTTTGCGTTCATCTTGGTGGGCACGCCCATCGACATGTTCAGGGCGAGGACGGAGTACCGGGTCTTTGACAACACACCATGCTTGAGCATGTGGGGGCACAAGCTGAGGTGCTTCAGCACGAAGTACGATGAGAGGATCGGCACCCTCTTCGAGGACTGCGAGGGCCGCAAGACCCGCTTCCGCGCTGCCGAGGCCTTTGCCATCATCAACATCGGCATCTACGGCGTGGCGTGCCTTATGGGCTTCATCATGCTCTGCTGCTGCATGTGCCTGCGCTGGTTCTGCCTGGTGCTGAACATCTTTGGCATCACTTCCGTGGTGAGCTGGGCCATCATGGCGCACGCGTACGTGACCACGAGCGACGGCCGGACGCTTCCCACCGTGCTGAACTACTGCTACAAGTTCAACGATTTCTACAAGTTTGGTGCGGGCTTTGCGCTGATTGTGGTGGCGTGGTGCCTGAACCTGGTGAACATCATCTTCCTGATGCTCCCGTGCTAAGGCAGGCGTGCATTGAGCGTCCCACCGAGTGCGTACGCGTGTGTCTTCGTGTGCATGCGATGCAGAGGGGTCGTAGTATGCAATTGCCCCCTTTCCACGCGTGCGATGCCTGTGGTTCTTGACTTTCCGGGACCCACGGCCACCTTCTCTCTGCACACGCTCACGCACACACAGTCACCCTGCCACACGCGCGTGTGGTGCCTCCGGCGGCGTCGCACGGAAGGCACGACGGAAGATGTGAAAAAAAGAAATAATAAAAAGAGCACGGGCAAAGGAAAAGAGAGGAAAACTCAAGTGGGAGCTCCGTGAACCTCTTTCACTCGGCGCGAGCCAAGGAGAGGAGGAGGCTCCGCGAGCGGTGCTTCGAAACCTTTTTTTGCAGTCGGCGTGTGCGCAGAGTTGCTGGGTGGAGAGCGCAGCGTGTTGAGATGTGCGCTGCCGGGGGAGAGGCCGTAATCAAGGTCCCACGAGTGGTGCTGTGTGTTGCACAGTCTCTCTCACTCTCTCGCTGCGCCAGACACGCTTTCACACACAGAGAAACCCGCGGCACTCAGCTGCACACCGTCCTGCAGTGGGTGCGAACTCGAAGCCACTCTTCCCTGTAGAACTTCACTGCCACGTGTTACCCTTGTGTCTTTTCATTTTTTATATTGCCTTGAACTGCAGCGGACAGCAAAGTCTGTGTCGTTTCTTCCTTTTCGTTCTAATTTTGGTTTCAATTCTCTCTTTACTTTTCTCTACTTTCTTTGCTGAGGCGCATCTCTGCACTCCTGCATTCCTCACACGGCTGTGCCCCATTTTCTCCCTCTCTCCCGCGAGGATGCAAGCTTCTCCTTCGCCTTCAGCTTTGTCAAGTACGTTCGCTTCGTAAACCGTTGTTTCCTTTTCGTTTCTTGTCGTCCCTCCCCTCTACTCTTTCTTTCGTTCTTGCGTCAACTTCCATCGCGAATGTGCGCCTATTTTTCCTCTCATTTTCCTCTCATTTTCTGCCCTTTTCCCTTTTTTTTAGCTTGTCTTCCGTTTGCGATATTGTTTGCTTTCTTTCTCTTTTTCTCCTTATTTCCCTTTTTCTTTTTTGGTTGATCTAAAAGCGCGGGCTGCACCGGTCACATTTCTTCCTACTCCCCTTCACAGGGGAGAAACGGAAGAGAAGAGGCTGCAGCGCCTTTTTTAGAGCCAACATGGGCCAGACGGTGGGGAAGTGGTGCTGTACCATACTAAGCGTTGACGCACGCAAAACGAAAAAGCAGAACGGTAACGTCTACTGCCCTCAGCGTGCCGCGTGTGTGCATGGCTGTGTGTTTGGTGGTCCTTTTTTGTGTATATTTGACTGCAAGGGAGTTTCCAGCAGTGCGTGGAGCGTGTCCGGCTCTCTTTAGAGGAAGGGCTGTTGCTTATTCGGCCGAGCCTGCCTTTCCCTTTCCATGGGACCGAGCTTCTGATGGGCACCCGACTCCTCTCCTCCCTTCTCTTCTCCTCTCATCTTTGCGCCGTCTACGCGACCCTTTCTGCCCATGCTACACCGCGACAACAACAAAACACGACGACTGCGACTCAGACTTGAGCTCTCCACGTTTTGAGCATCGCTCTCCATCGCACTCACCGCCTTTTCCCCGAAATCAGCCCTCGGCTTTTTTAGTTCTTGCTCTGCACCACCGTCTCTCATTGGCACCGTAGCCTCTTCTTCTTGTCTCTTCTCCCCTCTCGCGAAAATGTGCAAGGTCGGCATCATCATCTACTCCATCGTGCAGTTCGTTGCGTTTGCGTTCATCTTGGTGGGCACGCCCATCGACATGTTCAGGGCGAGGACGGAGTACCGGGTCTTTGACAACACACCATGCTTGAGCATGTGGGGGCACAAGCTGAGGTGCTTCAGCACGAAGTACGATGAGAGGATCGGCACCCTCTTCGAGGACTGCGAGGGCCGCAAGACCCGCTTCCGCGCTGCCGAGGCCTTTGCCATCATCAACATCGGCATCTACGGCGTGGCGTGCCTTATGGGCTTCATCATGCTCTGCTGCTGCATGTGCCTGCGCTGGTTCTGCCTGGTGCTGAACATCTTTGGCATCACTTCCGTGGTGAGCTGGGCCATCATGGCGCACGCGTACGTGACCACGAGCGACGGCCGGACGCTTCCCACCGTGCTGAACTACTGCTACAAGTTCAACGATTTCTACAAGTTTGGTGCGGGCTTTGCGCTGATTGTGGTGGCGTGGTGCCTGAACCTGGTGAACATCATCTTCCTGATGCTCCCGTGCTAAGGCAGGCGTGCATTGAGCGTCCCACCGAGTGTGTACGCGTGTGTCTTCGTGTGCATGCGCTGCAGAGGGGTCGTAGTATGCAATTGCCCCCTTTCCACGCGTGCGATGCCTGTGGTTCTTGCTTCCGGGACCCACGGCCACCTTCTCTCTGCACACGCTCACGCACACACAGTCACCCTGCCGCACGCGCGTGTGGTGCCTCCGGCGGCGTCGCACGGAAGGCACGACGGAAGATGTAAAAAAAAAGAAATAATAATAAAGAGCACGGGCAAAGGAAAAGAGAGGAAAACTCAAGTGGGAGCTCCGTGAACCTCTTTCACTCGGCGCGAGCCAAGGAGAGGAGGAGGCTCCGCGAGCGGTGCTTCGAAACCTTTTTTTGCAGTCGGCGTGTGCGCAGAGTTGCTGGGTGGAGAGCGCAGCGTGTTGAGATGTGCGCTGCTGGGGGAGAGGCCGCAATCAAGGTCCCACGAGTGGTGCTGTGTGTTGCCCAGGCTCTCCCACTCTCTCGCTGCGCCAGACACGCTTTCACACACAGAGAAACCCGCGGCACTCAGCTGCACACCGTCCTGCAGTGGGTGCGAACTCGAAGCCACTCTTCCCTGTAGAACTTCACTGCCACGTGTTACCCTTGTGTCTTTTCATTTTTTATATTGCCTTGAACTGCAGCGGACAGCAAAGTCCGTGTCGTTTCTTTCTTTTCGTTCTAATTTTGGTTTCAATTCTCTCTTTACTTTTCTCTACTTTCTTTGCTGAGGCGCATCTCTGCACTCCTGCATTCCTCACACGGCTGTGCCCCATTTTCTCCCTCTCTCCCGCGAGGATGCAAGCTTCTCCTTCGCCTTCAGCTTTGTCAAGTACGTTCGCTTCGTAAACCGTTGTTTCCTTTTCGTTTCTTGTCGTCCCTCCCCTCTACTCTTTCTTTCGTTCTTGCGTCAAATTCCATCGCGAATGTGCGCCTATTTTTCCTCTCATTTTCCACCCTTTTTTTAGCTTGTCTTCCGTTTGCGATATTGTTTGCTTTCTTTCTCTTTTTCTCCTTATTTCCCTTTTTCTTTTTTTGGTTGATCTAAAAGCGCGGGCTGCACCGGTCACATTTCTTCCTACTCCCCTTCACAGGGGAGAAACGGAAGAGAAGAGGCTGCAGCGCCTTTTTTAGAGCCAACATGGGCCAGACGGTGGGGAAGTGGTGCTGTACCATACTAAGCGTTGACGCACGCAAAACGAAAAAGCAGAACGGTAACGTCTACTGCCCTCAGCGTGCCGCGTGTGTGCATGGCTGTGTGTTTGGTGGTCCTTTTTTGTGTATATTTGACTGCAAGGGAGTTTCCAGCAGTGCGTGGAGCGTGTCCGGCTCTCTTTAGAGGAAGGGCTGTTGCTTATTCGGCCGAGCCTGCCTTTCCCTTTCCATGGGACCGAGCTTCTGATGGGCACCCGACTCCTCTCCTCCCTTCTCTTCTCCTCTCATCTTTGCGCCGTCTACGCGACCCTTTCTGCCCATGCTACACCGCGACAACAACAAAACACGACGACTGCGACTCAGACTTGAGCTCTCCACGTTTTGAGCATCGCTCTCCATCGCACTCACCGCCTTTTCCCCGAAATCAGCCCTCGGCTTTTTGAGTTCTTGCTCTGCACCACCGTCTCTCATTGGCACCGTAGCCTCTTCTTCTTGTCTCTTCTCCCCTCTCGCGAAAATGTGCAAGGTCGGCATCATCATCTACTCCATCGTGCAGTTCGTTGCGTTTGCGTTCATCTTGGTGGGCACGCCCATCGACATGTTCAGGGCGAGGACGGAGTACCGGGTCTTTGACAACACACCATGCTTGAGCATGTGGGGGCACAAGCTGAGGTGCTTCAGCACGAAGTACGATGAGAGGATCGGCACCCTCTTCGAGGACTGCGAGGGCCGCAAGACCCGCTTCCGCGCTGCCGAGGCCTTTGCCATCATCAACATCGGCATCTACGGCGTGGCGTGCCTTATGGGCTTCATCATGCTCTGCTGCTGCATGTGCCTGCGCTGGTTCTGCCTGGTGCTGAACATCTTTGGCATCACTTCCGTGGTGAGCTGGGCCATCATGGCGCACGCGTACGTGACCACGAGCGACGGCCGGACGCTTCCCACCGTGCTGAACTACTGCTACAAGTTCAACGATTTCTACAAGTTTGGTGCGGGCTTTGCGCTGATTGTGGTGGCGTGGTGCCTGAACCTGGTGAACATCATCTTCCTGATGCTCCCGTGCTAAGGCAGGCGTGCATTGAGCGTCCCACCGAGTGTGTACGCGTGTGTCTTCGTGTGCATGCGCTGCAGAGGGGTCGTAGTATGCAATTGCCCCCTTTCCACGCGTGCGATGCCTGTGGTTCTTGCTTCCGGGACCCACGGCCACCTTCTCTCTGCACACGCTCACGCACACACAGTCACCCTGCCACACGCGCGTGTGGTGCCTCCGGCGGCGTCGCACGGAAGGCACGACGGAAGATGTAAAAAAAAAGAAATAATAAAAAAGAGCACGGGCAAAGGAAAAGAGAGGAAAACTCAAGTGGGAGCTCCGTGAACCTCTTTCACTCGGCGCGAGCCAAGGAGAGGAGGAGGCTCCGCGAGCGGTGCTTCGAAACCTTTTTTTGCAGTCGGCGTGTGCGCAGAGTTGCTGGGTGGAGAGCGCAGCGTGTTGAGATGTGCGCTGCCGGGGGAGAGGCCGCAATCAAGGTCCCACGAGTGGTGCTGTGTGTTGCCCAGGCTCTCCCACTCTCTCGCTGCGCCAGACACGCTTTCACACACAGAGAAACCCGCGGCACTCAGCTGCACACCGTCCTGCAGTGGGTGCGAACTCGAAGCCACTCTTCCCTGTAGAACTTCACTGCCACGTGTTACCCTTGTGTCTTTTCATTTTTTATATTGCCTTGAACTGCAACGGACAGCAAAGTCCGTGTCGTTTCTTTCTTTTCGTTCTAATTTTGGTTTCAATTCTCTCTTTACTTTTCTCTACTTTCTTTGCTGAGGTGCTTCTCTGCACTCCTGCATTCCTCACACGGCTGTGCCCCATTTTCTCCCCTCTCTCCCGCGAGGATGCAAGCTTCTCCTTCGCCTTCAGCTTTGTCAAGTGTGTTCGCTTCGTAAACCGTTGTTTCCTTTTCGTTTCTTGTCGTCCCTCCCCTCTACTCTTTCTTTCGTTCTTGCGTCAAATTCCATCGCGAATGTGCGTCTTTTTTCCTCTCATTTTCCTCTCATTTTCTGTCCTTTTTTCCCTTTTTTTTAGCTTGTCTTCCGTTTGCGATATTGTTTGCTTTCTTTCTCTTTTTCTCCTTATTTCCCTTTTTCTTTTTTTGGTTGGTCTAAAAGCGCGGGCTACACCGGTCACATTTCTTCCTACTCCCCTTCACAGGGGAGAAACGGAAGAGAAGAGGCTGCAGCGCCTTTTTTAGAGCCAACATGGGCCAGACGGTGGGGAAGTGGTGCTGTACCATACTAAGCGTTGACGCACGCAAAACGAAAAAGCAGAACGGTAACGTCTACTGCCCTCAGCGTGCCGCGTGTGTGCATGGCTGTGTGTTTGGTGGTCCTTTTTTGTGTATATTTGACTGCAAGGGAGTTTCCAGCAGTGCGTGGAGCGTGTCCGGCTCTCTTTAGAGGAAGGGCTGTTGCTTATTCGGCCGAGCCTGCCTTTCCCTTTCCATGGGACCGAGCTTCTGATGGGCACCCGACTCCTCTCCTCCCTTCTCTTCTCCTCTCATCTTTGCGCCGTCTACGCGACCCTTTCTGCCCATGCTACACCGCGACAACAACAAAACACGACGACTGCGACTCAGACTTGAGCTCTCCACGTTTTGAGCATCGCTCTCCATCGCACTCACCGCCTTTTCCCCGAAATCAGCCCTCGGCTTTTTTAGTTCTTGCTCTGCACCACCGTCTCTCATTGGCACCGTAGCCTCTTCTTCTTGTCTCTTCTCCCCTCTCGCGAAAATGTGCAAGGTCGGCATCATCATCTACTCCATCGTGCAGTTCGTTGCGTTTGCGTTCATCTTGGTGGGCACGCCCATCGACATGTTCAGGGCGAGGACGGAGTACCGGGTCTTTGACAACACACCATGCTTGAGCATGTGGGGGCACAAGCTGAGGTGCTTCAGCACGAAGTACGATGAGAGGATCGGCACCCTCTTCGAGGACTGCGAGGGCCGCAAGACCCGCTTCCGCGCTGCCGAGGCCTTTGCCATCATCAACATCGGCATCTACGGCGTGGCGTGCCTTATGGGCTTCATCATGCTCTGCTGCTGCATGTGCCTGCGCTGGTTCTGCCTGGTGCTGAACATCTTTGGCATCACTTCCGTGGTGAGCTGGGCCATCATGGCGCACGCGTACGTGACCACGAGCGACGGCCGGACGCTTCCCACCGTGCTGAACTACTGCTACAAGTTCAACGATTTCTACAAGTTTGGTGCGGGCTTTGCGCTGATTGTGGTGGCGTGGTGCCTGAACCTGGTGAACATCATCTTCCTGATGCTCCCGTGCTGAGGCAGGCGTGCATTGAGCGTCCCACCGAGTGCGTACGCGTGTGTCTTCGTGTGCATGCGCTGCAGAGGGGTCGTAGTATGCAATTGCCCCCTTTCCACGCGTGCGATGCCTGTGGTTCTTGCTTCCGGGACCCACGGCCACCTTCTCTCTGCACACGCTCACGCACACACAGTCACCCTGCCGCACGCGCGTGTGGTGCCTCCGGCGGCGTCGCACGGAAGGCACGACGGAAGATGTAAAAAAAAAAAAATAATAAAAAAGAGCACGGGCAAAGGAAAAGAGAGGAAAACTCAAGTGGGAGCTCCGTGAACCTCTTTCACTCGGCGCGAGCCAAGGAGAGGAGGAGGCTCCGCGAGCGGTGCTTCGAAACCTTTTTTTGCAGTCGGCGTGTGCGCAGAGTTGCTGGGTGGAGAGCGCAGCGTGTTGAGATGTGCGCTGCCGGGGGAGAGGCCGCAATCAAGGTCCCACGAGTGGTGCTGTGTGTTGCCCAGGCTCTCCCACTCTCTCGCTGCGCCAGACACGCTTTCACACACAGAGAAACCCGCGGCACTCAGCTGCACACCGTCCTGCAGTGGGTGCGAACTCGAAGCCACTCTTCCCTGTAGAACTTCACTGCCACGTGTTACCCTTGTGTCTTTTCATTTTTTATATTGCCTTGAACTGCAACGGACAGCAAAGTCCGTGTCGTTTCTTTCTTTTCGTTCTAATTTTGGTTTCAATTCTCTCTTTACTTTTCTCTACTTTCTTTGCTGAGGTGCTTCTCTGCACTCCTGCATTCCTCACACGGCTGTGCCCCATTTTCTCCCCTCTCTCCCGCGAGGATGCAAGCTTCTCCTTCGCCTTCAGCTTTGTCAAGTGTGTTCGCTTCGTAAACCGTTGTTTCCTTTTCGTTTCTTGTCGTCCCTCCCCTCTACTCTTTCTTTCGTTCTTGCGTCAAATTCCATCGCGAATGTGCGTCTTTTTTCCTCTCATTTTCCTCTCATTTTCTGTCCTTTTTTCCCTTTTTTTAGCTTGTCTTCCGTTTGCGATATTGTTTGCTTTCTTTCTCTTTTTCTCCTTATTTCCCTTTTTCTTTTTTGGTTGGTCTAAAAGCGCGGGCTACACCGGTCACATTTCTTCCTACTCCCCTTCACAGGGGAGAAACGGAAGAGAAGAGGCTGCAGCGCCTTTTTTAGAGCCAACATGGGCCAGACGGTGGGGAAGTGGTGCTGTACCATACTAAGCGTTGACGCACGCAAAACGAAAAAGCAGAACGGTAACGTCTACTGCCCTCAGCGTGCCGCGTGTGTGCATGGCTGTGTGTTTGGTGGTCCTTTTTTGTGTATATTTGACTGCAAGGGAGTTTCCAGCAGTGCGTGGAGCGTGTCCGGCTCTCTTTAGAGGAAGGGCTGTTGCTTATTCGGCCGAGCCTGCCTTTCCCTTTCCATGGGACCGAGCTTCTGATGGGCACCCGACTCCTCTCCTCCCTTCTCTTCTCCTCTCATCTTTGCGCCGTCTACGCGACCCTTTCTGCCCATGCTACACCGCGACAACAACAAAACACGACGACTGCGACTCAGACTTGAGCTCTCCACGTTTTGAGCATCGCTCTCCATCGCACTCACCGCCTTTTCCCCGAAATCAGCCCTCGGCTTTTTTAGTTCTTGCTCTGCACCACCGTCTCTCATTGGCACCGTAGCCTCTTCTTCTTGTCTCTTCTCCCCTCTCGCGAAAATGTGCAAGGTCGGCATCATCATCTACTCCATCGTGCAGTTCGTTGCGTTTGCGTTCATCTTGGTGGGCACGCCCATCGACATGTTCAGGGCGAGGACGGAGTACCGGGTCTTTGACAACACACCATGCTTGAGCATGTGGGGGCACAAGCTGAGGTGCTTCAGCACGAAGTACGATGAGAGGATCGGCACCCTCTTCGAGGACTGCGAGGGCCGCAAGACCCGCTTCCGCGCTGCCGAGGCCTTTGCCATCATCAACATCGGCATCTACGGCGTGGCGTGCCTTATGGGCTTCATCATGCTCTGCTGCTGCATGTGCCTGCGCTGGTTCTGCCTGGTGCTGAACATCTTTGGCATCACTTCCGTGGTGAGCTGGGCCATCATGGCGCACGCGTACGTGACCACGAGCGACGGCCGGACGCTTCCCACCGTGCTGAACTACTGCTACAAGTTCAACGATTTCTACAAGTTTGGTGCGGGCTTTGCGCTGATTGTGGTGGCGTGGTGCCTGAACCTGGTGAACATCATCTTCCTGATGCTCCCGTGCTGAGGCAGGCGTGCATTGAGCGTCCCACCGAGTGCGTACGCGTGTGTCTTCGTGTGCATGCGCTGCAGAGGGGTCGTAGTATGCAATTGCCCCCTTTCCACGCGTGCGATGCCTGTGGTTCTTGCTTCCGGGACCCACGGCCACCTTCTCTCTGCACACGCTCACGCACACACAGTCACCCTGCCGCACGCGCGTGTGGTGCCTCCGGCGGCGTCGCACGGAAGGCACGACGGAAGATGTAAAAAAAAAAAAAATAATAAAAAAGAGCACGGGCAAAGGAAAAGAGAGGAAAACTCAAGTGGGAGCTCCGTGAACCTCTTTCACTCGGCGCGAGCCAAGGAGAGGAGGAGGCTCCGCGAGCGGTGCTTCGAAACCTTTTTTTGCAGTCGGCGTGTGCGCAGAGTTGCTGGGTGGAGAGCGCAGCGTGTTGAGATGTGCGCTGCCGGGGGAGAGGCCGCAATCAAGGTCCCACGAGTGGTGCTGTGTGTTGCCCAGGCTCTCCCACTCTCTCGCTGCGCCAGACACGCTTTCACACACAGAGAAACCCGCGGCACTCAGCTGCACACCGTCCTGCAGTGGGTGCGAACTCGAAGCCACTCTTCCCTGTAGAACTTCACTGCCACGTGTTACCCTTGTGTCTTTTCATTTTTTATATTGCCTTGAACTGCAACGGACAGCAAAGTCCGTGTCGTTTCTTTCTTTTCGTTCTAATTTTGGTTTCAATTCTCTCTTTACTTTTCTCTACTTTCTTTGCTGAGGTGCTTCTCTGCACTCCTGCATTCCTCACACGGCTGTGCCCCATTTTCTCCCCTCTCTCCCGCGAGGATGCAAGCTTCTCCTTCGCCTTCAGCTTTGTCAAGTGTGTTCGCTTCGTAAACCGTTGTTTCCTTTTCGTTTCTTGTCGTCCCTCCCCTCTACTCTTTCTTTCGTTCTTGCGTCAAATTCCATCGCGAATGTGCGCCTATTTTTCCTCTCATTTTCCTCTCATTTTCTGTCCTTTTTTCCTTTTTTTTAGCTTGTCTTCCGTTTGCGATATTGTTTGCTTTCTTTCTCTTTTTCTCCTTATTTCCCTTTTTCTTTTTTGGTTGGTCTAAAAGCGCGGGCTACACCGGTCACATTTCTTCCTACTCCCCTTCACAGGGGAGAAACGGAAGAGAAGAGGCTGCAGCGCCTTTTTTAGAGCCAACATGGGCCAGACGGTGGGGAAGTGGTGCTGTACCATACTAAGCGTTGACGCACGCAAAACGAAAAAGCAGAACGGTAACGTCTACTGCCCTCAGCGTGCCGCGTGTGTGCATGGCTGTGTGTTTGGTGGTCCTTTTTTGTGTATATTTGACTGCAAGGGAGTTTCCAGCAGTGCGTGGAGCGTGTCCGGCTCTCTTTAGAGGAAGGGCTGTTGCTTATTCGGCCGAGCCTGCCTTTCCCTTTCCATGGGACCGAGCTTCTGATGGGCACCCGACTCCTCTCCTCCCTTCTCTTCTCCTCTCATCTTTGCGCCGTCTACGCGACCCTTTCTGCCCATGCTACACCGCGACAACAACAAAACACGACGACTGCGACTCAGACTTGAGCTCTCCACGTTTTGAGCATCGCTCTCCATCGCACTCACCGCCTTTTCCCCGAAATCAGCCCTCGGCTTTTTTAGTTCTTGCTCTGCACCACCGTCTCTCATTGGCACCGTAGCCTCTTCTTCTTGTCTCTTCTCCCCTCTCGCGAAAATGTGCAAGGTCGGCATCATCATCTACTCCATCGTGCAGTTCGTTGCGTTTGCGTTCATCTTGGTGGGCACGCCCATCGACATGTTCAGGGCGAGGACGGAGTACCGGGTCTTTGACAACACACCATGCTTGAGCATGTGGGGGCACAAGCTGAGGTGCTTCAGCACGAAGTACGATGAGAGGATCGGCACCCTCTTCGAGGACTGCGAGGGCCGCAAGACCCGCTTCCGCGCTGCCGAGGCCTTTGCCATCATCAACATCGGCATCTACGGCGTGGCGTGCCTTATGGGCTTCATCATGCTCTGCTGCTGCATGTGCCTGCGCTGGTTCTGCCTGGTGCTGAACATCTTTGGCATCACTTCCGTGGTGAGCTGGGCCATCATGGCGCACGCGTACGTGACCACGAGCGACGGCCGGACGCTTCCCACCGTGCTGAACTACTGCTACAAGTTCAACGATTTCTACAAGTTTGGTGCGGGCTTTGCGCTGATTGTGGTGGCGTGGTGCCTGAACCTGGTGAACATCATCTTCCTGATGCTCCCGTGCTGAGGCAGGCGTGCATTGAGCGTCCCACCGAGTGCGTACGCGTGTGTCTTCGTGTGCATGCGCTGCAGAGGGGTCGTAGTATGCAATTGCCCCCTTTCCACGCGTGCGATGCCTGTGGTTCTTGCTTCCGGGACCCACGGCCACCTTCTCTCTGCACACGCTCACGCACACACAGTCACCCTGCCGCACGCGCGTGTGGTGCCTCCGGCGGCGTCGCACGGAAGGCACGACGGAAGATGTAAAAAAAAAAAATAATAAAAAAGAGCACGGGCAAAGGAAAAGAGAGGAAAACTCAAGTGGGAGCTCCGTGAACCTCTTTCACTCGGCGCGAGCCAAGGAGAGGAGGAGGCTCCGCGAGCGGTGCTTCGAAACCTTTTTTTGCAGTCGGCGTGTGCGCAGAGTTGCTGGGTGGAGAGCGCAGCGTGTTGAGATGTGCGCTGCCGGGGGAGAGGCCGCAATCAAGGTCCCACGAGTGGTGCTGTGTGTTGCCCAGGCTCTCCCACTCTCTCGCTGCGCCAGACACGCTTTCACACACAGAGAAACCCGCGGCACTTAGCTGCACACCGTCCTGCAGTGGGTGCGAACTCGAAGCCACTCTTCCCTGTAGAACTTCACTGCCACGTGTTACCCTTGTGTCTTTTCATTTTTTATATTGCCTTGAACTGTTTTTTTTTTTTTTTTTTTTTTTTTTTTTTTTTTTTTTTTTTTTTTTTTTTTTTTTTTTTTTTTTTTTTTTTTTTTTTTTTTTTTTTTTTTTTTTTTTTTCTTTTTTTCTTTTTTTCTTTTTTTTTTTTTTTTTCTTTTTTTTTTTTTTTTTTTTTTTTTTTTTTTTTTTTTTTTTTTTTTTTTTTTTTTTTTTTTTTTTTTTTTTTTTTTTTTTTTTTTTTTTTTTTTTTTTTTTTTTTTTTTTTTTTTTTTTTTTTTTTTTTTTTTTTTTTTTTTTTTTTTTTTTTTTTTTTTTTTTTTTTTTTTTTTTTTTTTTTTTTTTTTTTTTTTTTTTTTTTTTTTTTTTTTTTTTTTTTTTTTTTTTTTTTTTTTTTTTTTTTTTTTTTTTTTTTTTTTTTTTTTTTTTTTTTGGGGGGGGGTTCTTTTTTTTTTTTTTCTCCTTCCCCTTTAAAGGGGGGAAAGGGGAAAAGGGGGGGGTGTTTTTTTTTTTTTAAAGAACAGGGGCAGGGGGGGGGGGGGGGTTTTTTTTTTATAATAAGGTTTGACGCACCAAAAAAAAAAAAGAAGAAGGGTAACGTCTACTGCCCTCAGCGTGCCGCGTGTGTGCATGGCTGTGTGTTTGGTGGTCCTTTTTTGTGTATATTTGACTGCAAGGGAGTTTCCAGCAGTGCGTGGAGCGTGTCCGGCTCTCTTTAGAGGAAGGGCTGTTGCTTATTCGGCCGAGCCTGCCTTTCCCTTTCCATGGGACCGAGCTTCTGATGGGCACCCGACTCCTCTCCTCCCTTCTCTTCTCCTCTCATCTTTGCGCCGTCTACGCGACCCTTTCTGCCCATGCTACACCGCGACAACAACAAAACACGACGACTGCGACTCAGACTTGAGCTCTCCACGTTTTGAGCATCGCTCTCCATCGCACTCACCGCCTTTTCCCCGAAATCAGCCCTCGGCTTTTTTAGTTCTTGCTCTGCACCACCGTCTCTCATTGGCACCGTAGCCTCTTCTTCTTGTCTCTTCTCCCCTCTCGCGAAAATGTGCAAGGTCGGCATCATCATCTACTCCATCGTGCAGTTCGTTGCGTTTGCGTTCATCTTGGTGGGCACGCCCATCGACATGTTCAGGGCGAGGACGGAGTACCGGGTCTTTGACAACACACCATGCTTGAGCATGTGGGGGCACAAGCTGAGGTGCTTCAGCACGAAGTACGATGAGAGGATCGGCACCCTCTTCGAGGACTGCGAGGGCCGCAAGACCCGCTTCCGCGCTGCCGAGGCCTTTGCCATCATCAACATCGGCATCTACGGCGTGGCGTGCCTTATGGGCTTCATCATGCTCTGCTGCTGCATGTGCCTGCGCTGGTTCTGCCTGGTGCTGAACATCTTTGGCATCACTTCCGTGGTGAGCTGGGCCATCATGGCGCACGCGTACGTGACCACGAGCGACGGCCGGACGCTTCCCACCGTGCTGAACTACTGCTACAAGTTCAACGATTTCTACAAGTTTGGTGCGGGCTTTGCGCTGATTGTGGTGGCGTGGTGCCTGAACCTGGTGAACATCATCTTCCTGATGCTCCCGTGCTAAGGCAGGCGTGCATTGAGCGTCCCACCGAGTGCGTACGCGTGTGTCTTCGTGTGCATGCGCTGCAGAGGGGTCGTAGTATGCAATTGCCCCCTTTCCACGCGTGCGATGCCTGTGGTTCTTGCTTCCGGGACCCACGGCCACCTTCTCTCTGCACACGCTCACGCACACACAGTCACCCTGCCGCACGCGCGTGTGGTGCCTCCGGCGGCGTCGCACGGAAGGCACGACGGAAGATGTAAAAAAAAAAATAATAAAAAGAGCACGGGCAAAGGAAAAGAGAGGAAAACTCAAGTGGGAGCTCCGTGAACCTCTTTCACTCGGCGCGAGCCAAGGAGAGGAGGAGGCTCCGCGAGCGGTGCTTCGAAACCTTTTTTTGCAGTCGGCGTGTGCGCAGAGTTGCTGGGTGGAGAGCGCAGCGTGTTGAGATGTGCGCTGCCGGGGGAGAGGCCGCAATCAAGGTCCCACGAGTGGTGCTGTGTGTTGCCCAGGCTCTCCCACTCTCTCGCTGCGCCAGACACGCTTTCACACACAGAGAAACCCGCGGCACTTAGCTGCACACCGTCCTGCAGTGGGTGCGAACTCGAAGCCACTCTTCCCTGTAGAACTTCACTGCCACGTGTTACCCTTGTGTCTTTTCATTTTTTATATTGCCTTGAACTGCAACGGACAGCAAAGTCCGTGTCGTTTCTTTCTTTTCGTTCTAATTTTGGTTTCAATTCTCTCTTTACTTTTCTCTACTTTCTTTGCTGAGGCGCATCTCTGCACTCCTGCATTCCTCACACGGCTGTGCCCCATTTTCTCCCCTCTTTCCCGCGAGGATGCAAGCTTCTCCTTCGCCTTCAGCTTTGTCAAGTGTGTTCGCTTCGTAAAGCGTTGTTTCCTTTTCGTTTCTTGTCGTCCCTCCCCTCTACTCTTTCTTTCGTTCTTGCGTCAAATTCCATCGCGAATGTGCGCCTATTTTTCCTCTCATTTTCCACCCTTTTTTTAGCTTGTCTTCCGTTTGCGATATTGTTTGCTTTCTTTCTCTTTTTCTCCTTATTTCCTTTTTTTTTTGGTTGGTCTAAAAGCGCGGGCTACACCGGTCACATTTCTTCCTACTCCCCTTCACAGGGGAGAAACGGAAGAGAAGAGGCTGCAGCGCCTTTTTTAGAGCCAACATGGGCCAGACGGTGGGGAAGTGGTGCTGTACCATACTAAGCGTTGACGCACGCAAAACGAAAAAGCAGAACGGTAACGTCTACTGCCCTCAGCGTGCCGCGTGTGTGCATGGCTGTGTGTTTGGTGGTCCTTTTTTGTGTATATTTGACTGCAAGGGAGTTTCCAGCAGTGCGTGGAGCGTGTCCGGCTCTCTTTAGAGGAAGGGCTGTTGCTTATTCGGCCGAGCCTGCCTTTCCCTTTCCATGGGACCGAGCTTCTGATGGGCACCCGACTCCTCTCCTCCCTTCTCTTCTCCTCTCATCTTTGCGCCGTCTACGCGACCCTTTCTGCCCATGCTACACCGCGACAACAACAAAACACGACGACTGCGACTCAGACTTGAGCTCTCCACGTTTTGAGCATCGCTCTCCATCGCACTCACCGCCTTTTCCCCGAAATCAGCCCTCGGCTTTTTTAGTTCTTGCTCTGCACCACCGTCTCTCATTGGCACCGTAGCCTCTTCTTCTTGTCTCTTCTCCCCTCTCGCGAAAATGTGCAAGGTCGGCATCATCATCTACTCCATCGTGCAGTTCGTTGCGTTTGCGTTCATCTTGGTGGGCACGCCCATCGACATGTTCAGGGCGAGGACGGAGTACCGGGTCTTTGACAACACACCATGCTTGAGCATGTGGGGGCACAAGCTGAGGTGCTTCAGCACGAAGTACGATGAGAGGATCGGCACCCTCTTCGAGGACTGCGAGGGCCGCAAGACCCGCTTCCGCGCTGCCGAGGCCTTTGCCATCATCAACATCGGCATCTACGGCGTGGCGTGCCTTATGGGCTTCATCATGCTCTGCTGCTGCATGTGCCTGCGCTGGTTCTGCCTGGTGCTGAACATCTTTGGCATCACTTCCGTGGTGAGCTGGGCCATCATGGCGCACGCGTACGTGACCACGAGCGACGGCCGGACGCTTCCCACCGTGCTGAACTACTGCTACAAGTTCAACGATTTCTACAAGTTTGGTGCGGGCTTTGCGCTGATTGTGGTGGCGTGGTGCCTGAACCTGGTGAACATCATCTTCCTGATGCTCCCGTGCTAAGGCAGGCGTGCATTGAGCGTCCCACCGAGTGTGTACGCGTGTGTCTTCGTGTGCATGCGCTGCAGAGGGGTCGTAGTATGCAATTGCCCCCTTTCCACGCGTGCGATGCCTGTGGTTCTTGCTTCCGGGACCCACGGCCACCTTCTCTCTGCACACGCTCACGCACACACAGTCACCCTGCCGCACGCGCGTGTGGTGCCTCCGGCGGCGTCGCACGGAAGGCACGACGGAAGATGTAAAAAAAGAAATAATAATAAAGAGCACGGGCAAAGGAAAAGAGAGGAAAACTCAAGTGGGAGCTCCGTGAACCTCTTTCACTCGGCGCGAGCCAAGGAGAGGAGGAGGCTCCGCGAGCGGTGCTTCGAAACCTTTTTTTGCAGTCGGCGTGTGCGCAGAGTTGCTGGGTGGAGAGCGCAGCGTGTTGAGATGTGCGCTGCCGGGGGAGAGGCCGCAATCAAGGTCCCACGAGTGGTGCTGTGTGTTGCCCAGGCTCTCCCACTCTCTCGCTGCGCCAGACACGCTTTCACACACAGAGAAACCCGCGGCACTCAGCTGCACACCGTCCTGCAGTGGGTGCGAACTCGAGGCCACTCTTCCCTGTAGAACTTCACTGCCACGTGTTACCCTTGTGTCTTTTCATTTTTTATATTGCCTTGAACTGCAGCGGACAGCAAAGTCCGTGTCGTTTCTTTCTTTTCGTTCTAATTTTGGTTTCAATTCTCTCTTTACTTTTCTCTACTTTCTTTGCTGAGGCGCATCTCTGCACTCCTGCATTCCTCACACGGCTGTGCCCCATTTTCTCCCTCTCTCCCGCGAGGATGCAAGCTTCTCCTTCGCCTTCAGCTTTGTCAAGTACGTTCGCTTCGTAAAGCGTTGTTTCCTTTTCGTTTCTTGTCGTCCCTCCCCTCTACTCTTTCTTTCGTTCTTGCGTCAAATTCCATCGCGAATGTGCGCCTATTTTTCCTCTCATTTTCCACCCTTTTTTTTAGCTTGTCTTCCGTTTGCGATATTGTTTGCTTTCTCTCTCTCTTTTTCTCCTTATTTCCCTTTTTCTTTTTTGGTTGATCTAAAAGCGCGGGCTGCACCGGTCACATTTCTTCCTACTCCCCTTCACAGGGGAGAAACGGAAGAGAAGAGGCTGCAGCGCCTTTTTTAGAGCCAACATGGGCCAGACGGTGGGGAAGTGGTGCTGTACCATACTAAGCGTTGACGCACGCAAAACGAAAAAGCAGAACGGTAACGTCTACTGCCCTCAGCGTGCCGCGTGTGTGCATGGCTGTGTGTTTGGTGGTCCTTTTTGTGTATATTTGACTGCAAGGGAGTTTCCAGCAGTGCGTGGAGCGTGTCCGGCTCTCTTTAGAGGAAGGGCTGTTGCTTATTCGGCCGAGCCTGCCTTTCCCTTTCCATGGGACCGAGCTTCTGATGGGCACCCGACTCCTCTCCTCCCTTCTCTTCTCCTCTCATCTTTGCGCCGTCTACGCGACCCTTTCTGCCCATGCTACACCGCGACAACAACAAAACACGACGACTGCGACTCAGACTTGAGCTCTCCACGTTTTGAGCATCGCTCTCCATCGCACTCACCGCCTTTTCCCCGAAATCAGCCCTCGGCTTTTTTAGTTCTTGCTCTGCACCACCGTCTCTCATTGGCACCGTAGCCTCTTCTTCTTGTCTCTTCTCCCCTCTCGCGAAAATGTGCAAGGTCGGCATCATCATCTACTCCATCGTGCAGTTCGTTGCGTTTGCGTTCATCTTGGTGGGCACGCCCATCGACATGTTCAGGGCGAGGACGGAGTACCGGGTCTTTGACAACACACCATGCTTGAGCATGTGGGGGCACAAGCTGAGGTGCTTCAGCACGAAGTACGATGAGAGGATCGGCACCCTCTTCGAGGACTGCGAGGGCCGCAAGACCCGCTTCCGCGCTGCCGAGGCCTTTGCCATCATCAACATCGGCATCTACGGCGTGGCGTGCCTTATGGGCTTCATCATGCTCTGCTGCTGCATGTGCCTGCGCTGGTTCTGCCTGGTGCTGAACATCTTTGGCATCACTTCCGTGGTGAGCTGGGCCATCATGGCGCACGCGTACGTGACCACGAGCGACGGCCGGACGCTTCCCACCGTGCTGAACTACTGCTACAAGTTCAACGATTTCTACAAGTTTGGTGCGGGCTTTGCGCTGATTGTGGTGGCGTGGTGCCTGAACCTGGTGAACATCATCTTCCTGATGCTCCCGTGCTAAGGCAGGCGTGCATTGAGCGTCCCACCGAGTGTGTACGCGTGTGTCTTCGTGTGCATGCGCTGCAGAGGGGTCGTAGTATGCAATTGCCCCCTTTCCACGCGTGCGATGCCTGTGGTTCTTGCTTCCGGGACCCACGGCCACCTTCTCTCTGCACACGCTCACGCACACACAGTCACCCTGCCGCACGCGCGTGTGGTGCCTCCGGCGGCGTCGCACGGAAGGCACGACGGAAGATGTAAAAAAAAAAATAATAAAAAGAGCACGGGCAAAGGAAAAGAGAGGAAAACTCAAGTGGGAGCTCCGTGAACCTCTTTCACTCGGCGCGAGCCAAGGAGAGGAGGAGGCTCCGCGAGCGGTGCTTCGAAACCTTTTTTTGCAGTCGGCGTGTGCGCAGAGTTGCTGGGTGGAGAGCGCAGCGTGTTGAGATGTGCGCTGCCGGGGGAGAGGCCGCAATCAAGGTCCCACGAGTGGTGCTGTGTGTTGCCCAGGCTCTCCCACTCTCTCGCTGCGCCAGACACGCTTTCACACACAGAGAAACCCGCGGCACTCAGCTGCACACCGTCCTGCAGTGGGTGCGAACTCGAGGCCACTCTTCCCTGTAGAACTTCACTGCCACGTGTTACCCTTGTGTCTTTTCATTTTTTATATTGCCTTGAACTGCAGCGGACAGCAAAGTCTGTGTCGTTTCTTCCTTTTCGTTCTAATTTTGGTTTCAATTCTCTCTTTACTTTTCTCTACTTTCTTTGCTGAGGCGCTTCTCTGCACTCCTGCATTCCTCACACGGCTGTGCCCCATTTTCTCCCCTCTCTCCCGCGAGGATGCAAGCTTCTCCTTCGCCTTCAGCTTTGTCAAGTGTGTTCGCTTCGTAAACCGTTGTTTCCTTTTCGTTTCTTGTCGTCCCTCCCCTCTACTCTTTCTTTCGTTCTTGCGTCAAATTCCATCGCGAATGTGCGCCTATTTTTCCTCTCATTTTCCTCTCATTTTCTGTCCTTTTTCTCTTTTTTTAGCTTGTCTTCCGTTTGCGATATTGTTTGCTTTCTTTCTCTTTTTCTCCTTATTTCCCTTTTTCTTTTTTGGTTGATCTAAAAGCGCGGGCTGCACCGGTCACATTTCTTCCTACTCCCCTTCACAGGGGAGAAACGGAAGAGAAGAGGCTGCAGCGCCTTTTTTAGAGCCAACATGGGCCAGACGGTGGGGAAGTGGTGCTGTACCATACTAAGCGTTGACGCACGCAAAACGAAAAAGCAGAACGGTAACGTCTACTGCCCTCAGCGTGCCGCGTGTGTGCATGGCTGTGTGTTTGGTGGTCCTTTTTGTGTATATTTGACTGCAAGGGAGTTTCCAGCAGTGCGTGGAGCGTGTCCGGCTCTCTTTAGAGGAAGGGCTGTTGCTTATTCGGCCGAGCCTGCCTTTCCCTTTCCATGGGACCGAGCTTCTGATGGGCACCCGACTCCTCTCCTCCCTTCTCTTCTCCTCTCATCTTTGCGCCGTCTACGCGACCCTTTCTGCCCATGCTACACCGCGACAACAACAAAACACGACGACTGCGACTCAGACTTGAGCTCTCCACGTTTTGAGCATCGCTCTCCATCGCACTCACCGCCTTTTCCCCGAAATCAGCCCTCGGCTTTTTTAGTTCTTGCTCTGCACCACCGTCTCTCATTGGCACCGTAGCCTCTTCTTCTTGTCTCTTCTCCCCTCTCGCGAAAATGTGCAAGGTCGGCATCATCATCTACTCCATCGTGCAGTTCGTTGCGTTTGCGTTCATCTTGGTGGGCACGCCCATCGACATGTTCAGGGCGAGGACGGAGTACCGGGTCTTTGACAACACACCATGCTTGAGCATGTGGGGACACAAGCTGAGGTGCTTCAGCACGAAGTACGATGAGAGGATCGGCACCCTCTTCGAGGACTGCGAGGGCCGCAAGACCCGCTTCCGCGCTGCCGAGGCCTTTGCCATCATCAACATCGGCATCTACGGCGTGGCGTGCCTTATGGGCTTCATCATGCTCTGCTGCTGCATGTGCCTGCGCTGGTTCTGCCTGGTGCTGAACATCTTTGGCATCACTTCCGTGGTGAGCTGGGCCATCATGGCGCACGCGTACGTGACCACGAGCGACGGCCGGACGCTTCCCACCGTGCTGAACTACTGCTACAAGTTCAACGATTTCTACAAGTTTGGTGCGGGCTTTGCGCTGATTGTGGTGGCGTGGTGCCTGAACCTGGTGAACATCATCTTCCTGATGCTCCCGTGCTAAGGCAGGCGTGCATTGAGCGTCCCACCGAGTGTGTACGCGTGTGTCTTCGTGTGCATGCGCTGCAGAGGGGTCGTAGTATGCAATTGCCCCCTTTCCACGCGTGCGATGCCTGTGGTTCTTGCTTCCGGGACCCACGGCCACCTTCTCTCTGCACACGCTCACGCACACACAGTCACCCTGCCGCACGCGCGTGTGGTGCCTCCGGCGGCGTCGCACGGAAGGCACGACGGAAGATGTAAAAAGAAAGAAATAATAAAAAAGAGCACGGGCAAAGGAAAAGAGAGGAAAACTCAAGTGGGAGCTCCGTGAACCTCTTTCACTCGGCGCGAGCCAAGGAGAGGAGGAGGCTCCGCGAGCGGTGCTTCGAAACCTTTTTTTGCAGTCGGCGTGTGCGCAGAGTTGCTGGGTGGAGAGCGCAGCGTGTTGAGATGTGCGCTGCCGGGGGAGAGGCCGCAATCAAGGTCCCACGAGTGGTGCTGTGTGTTGCCCAGGCTCTCCCACTCTCTCGCTGCGCCAGACACGCTTTCACACACAGAGAAACCCGCGGCACTCAGCTGCACACCGTCCTGCAGTGGATGCGAACTCGAGGCCACTCTTCCCTGTAGAACTTCACTGCCACGTGTTACCCTTGTGTCTTTTCATTTTTTATATTGCCTTGAACTGCAGCGGACAGCAAAGTCTGTGTCGTTTCTTCCTTTTCGTTCTAATTTTGGTTTCAATTCTCTCTTTACTTTTCTCTACTTTCTTTGCTGAGGCGCTTCTCTGCACTCCTGCATTCCTCACACGGCTGTGCCCCATTTTCTCCCCTCTCTCCCGCGAGGATGCAAGCTTCTCCTTCGCCTTCAGCTTTGTCAAGTGTGTTCGCTTCGTAAACCGTTGTTTCCTTTTCGTTTCTTGTCGTCCCTCCCCTCTACTCTTTCTTTCGTTCTTGCGTCAAATTCCATCGCGAATGTGCGCCTATTTTTCCTCTCATTTTCCTCTCATTTTCTGTCCTTTTTTCTCTTTTTTTTAGCTTGTCTTCCGTTTGCGATATTGTTTGCTTTCTTTCTCTTTTTCTCCTTATTTCCCTTTTTCTTTTTTGGTTGATCTAAAAGCGCGGGCTGCACCGGTCACATTTCTTCCTACTCCCCTTCACAGGGGAGAAACGGAAGAGAAGAGGCTGCAGCGCCTTTTTTAGAGCCAACATGGGCCAGACGGTGGGGAAGTGGTGCTGTACCATACTAAGCGTTGACGCACGCAAAACGAAAAAGCAGAACGGTAACGTCTACTGCCCTCAGCGTGCCGCGTGTGTGCATGGCTGTGTGTTTGGTGGTCCTTTTTTGTGTATATTTGACTGCAAGGGAGTTTCCAGCAGTGCGTGGAGCGTGTCCGGCTCTCTTTAGAGGAAGGGCTGTTGCTTATTCGGCCGAGCCTGCCTTTCCCTTTCCATGGGACCGAGCTTCTGATGGGCACCCGACTCCTCTCCTCCCTTCTCTTCTCCTCTCATCTTTGCGCCGTCTACGCGACCCTTTCTGCCCATGCTACACCGCGACAACAACAAAACACGACGACTGCGACTCAGACTTGAGCTCTCCACGTTTTGAGCATCGCTCTCCATCGCACTCACCGCCTTTTCCCCGAAATCAGCCCTCGGCTTTTTTAGTTCTTGCTCTGCACCACCGTCTCTCATTGGCACCGTAGCCTCTTCTTCTTGTCTCTTCTCCCCTCTCGCGAAAATGTGCAAGGTCGGCATCATCATCTACTCCATCGTGCAGTTCGTTGCGTTTGCGTTCATCTTGGTGGGCACGCCCATCGACATGTTCAGGGCGAGGACGGAGTACCGGGTCTTTGACAACACACCATGCTTGAGCATGTGGGGACACAAGCTGAGGTGCTTCAGCACGAAGTACGATGAGAGGATCGGCACCCTCTTCGAGGACTGCGAGGGCCGCAAGACCCGCTTCCGCGCTGCCGAGGCCTTTGCCATCATCAACATCGGCATCTACGGCGTGGCGTGCCTTATGGGCTTCATCATGCTCTGCTGCTGCATGTGCCTGCGCTGGTTCTGCCTGGTGCTGAACATCTTTGGCATCACTTCCGTGGTGAGCTGGGCCATCATGGCGCACGCGTACGTGACCACGAGCGACGGCCGGACGCTTCCCACCGTGCTGAACTACTGCTACAAGTTCAACGATTTCTACAAGTTTGGTGCGGGCTTTGCGCTGATTGTGGTGGCGTGGTGCCTGAACCTGGTGAACATCATCTTCCTGATGCTCCCGTGCTAAGGCAGGCGTGCATTGAGCGTCCCACCGAGTGTGTACGCGTGTGTCTTCGTGTGCATGCGCTGCAGAGGGGTCGTAGTATGCAATTGCCCCCTTTCCACGCGTGCGATGCCTGTGGTTCTTGCTTCCGGGACCCACGGCCACCTTCTCTCTGCACACGCTCACGCACACACAGTCACCCTGCCGCACGCGCGTGTGGTGCCTCCGGCGGCGTCGCACGGAAGGCACGACGGAAGATGTAAAAAGAAAGAAATAATAAAAAAGAGCACGGGCAAAGGAAAAGAGAGGAAAACTCAAGTGGGAGCTCCGTGAACCTCTTTCACTCGGCGCGAGCCAAGGAGAGGAGGAGGCTCCGCGAGCGGTGCTTCGAAACCTTTTTTTGCAGTCGGCGTGTGCGCAGAGTTGCTGGGTGGAGAGCGCAGCGTGTTGAGATGTGCGCTGCTGGGGGAGAGGCCGCAATCAAGGTCCCACGAGTGGTGCTGTGTGTTGCACAGTCTCTCCCACTCTCTCGCTGCGCCAGACACGCATTCACACACAGAGAAACCCGCGGCACTCAGCTGCACACCGTCCTGCAGTGGATGCGAACTCGAGGCCACTCTTCCCTGTAGAACTTCACTGCCACGTGTTACCCTTGTGTCTTTTCATTTTTTATATTGCCTTGAACTGCAGCGGACAGCAAAGTCTGTGTCGTTTCTTCCTTTTCGTTCTAATTTTGGTTTCAATTCTCTCTTTACTTTTCTCTACTTTCTTTGCTGAGGTGCTTCTCTGCACTCCTGCATTCCTCACACGGCTGTGCCCCATTTTCTCCCCTCTCTCCCGCGAGGATGCAAGCTTCTCCTTCGCCTTCAGCTTTGTCAAGTGTGTTCGCTTCGTAAACCGTTGTTTCCTTTTCGTTTCTTGTCGTCCCTCCCCTCTACTCTTTCTTTCGTTCTTGCGTCAAATTCCATCGCGAATGTGCGCCTATTTTTCCTCTCATTTTCCTCTCATTTTCTGTCCTTTTTTCTCTTTTTTTTAGCTTGTCTTCCGTTTGCAATATTGTTTGCTTTCTTTCTCTTTTTCTCCTTATTTCCCTTTTTCTTTTTTGGTTGATCTAAAAGCGCGGGCTGCACCGGTCACATTTCTTCCTACTCCCCTTCACAGGGGAGAAACGGAAGAGAAGAGGCTGCAGCGCCTTTTTTAGAGCCAACATGGGCCAGACGGTGGGGAAGTGGTGCTGTACCATACTAAGCGTTGACGCACGCAAAACGAAAAAGCAGAACGGTAACGTCTACTGCCCTCAGCGTGCCGCGTGTGTGCATGGCTGTGTGTTTGGTGGTCCTTTTTTGTGTATATTTGACTGCAAGGGAGTTTCCAGCAGTGCGTGGAGCGTGTCCGGCTCTCTTTAGAGGAAGGGCTGTTGCTTATTCGGCCGAGCCTGCCTTTCCCTTTCCATGGGACCGAGCTTCTGATGGGCACCCGACTCCTCTCCTCCCTTCTCTTCTCCTCTCATCTTTGCGCCGTCTACGCGACCCTTTCTGCCCATGCTACACCGCGACAACAACAAAACACGACGACTGCGACTCAGACTTGAGCTCTCCACGTTTTGAGCATCGCTCTCCATCGCACTCACCGCCTTTTCCCCGAAATCAGCCCTCGGCTTTTTTAGTTCTTACTCTGCAACACCGTCTCTCATTGGCACCGTAGCCTCTTCTTCTTGTCTCTTCTCCCCTCTCGCGAAAATGTGCAAGGTCGGCATCATCATCTACTCCATCGTGCAGTTCGTTGCGTTTGCGTTCATCTTGGTGGGCACGCCCATCGACATGTTCAGGGCGAGGACGGAGTACCGGGTCTTTGACAACACACCATGCTTGAGCATGTGGGGGCACAAGCTGAGGTGCTTCAGCACGAAGTACGATGAGAGGATCGGCACCCTCTTCGAGGACTGCGAGGGCCGCAAGACCCGCTTCCGCGCTGCCGAGGCCTTTGCCATCATCAACATCGGCATCTACGGCGTGGCGTGCCTTATGGGCTTCATCATGCTCTGCTGCTGCATGTGCCTGCGCTGGTTCTGCCTGGTGCTGAACATCTTTGGCATCACTTCCGTGGTGAGCTGGGCCATCATGGCGCACGCGTACGTGACCACGAGCGACGGCCGGACGCTTCCCACCGTGCTGAACTACTGCTACAAGTTCAACGATTTCTACAAGTTTGGTGCGGGCTTTGCGCTGATTGTGGTGGCGTGGTGCCTGAACCTGGTGAACATCATCTTCCTGATGCTCCCGTGCTAAGGCAGGCGTGCATTGAGCGTCCCACCGAGTGCGTACGCGTGTGTCTTCGTGTGCATGCGATGCAGAGGGGTCGTAGTATGCAACTGCCCCCTTTCCACGCGTGCGATGCCTGTGGTTCTGACTTTCCGGGACCCACGGCCACCTTCTCTCTGCACACGCTCACGCACACACAGTCACCCTGCCACACGCGCGTGTGGTGCCTCCGGCGGCGTCGCACGGAAGGCACGACGGAAGATGTGAAAAAAAGAAATAATAAAAAGAGCACGGGCAAAGGAAAAGAGAGGAAAACTCAAGTGGGAGCTCCGTGAACCTCTTTCACTCGGCGCGAGCCAAGGAGAGGAGGAGGCTCCGCGAGCGGTGCTTCGAAACCTTTTTTTTGCAGTCGGCGTGTGCGCAGAGTTGCTGGGTGGAGAGCGCAGCGTGTCGAGATGTGCGCTGCCAGGGGAGAGGCCGTAATCAAGGTCCCACGAGTGGTGCTGTGTGTTGCACAGTCTCTCCCACTCTCTCGCTGCGCCAGACACGCATTCACACACAGAGAAACCCGCGGCACTCAGCTGCACACCGTCCTGCAGTGGGTGCGAACTCGAAGCCACTCTTCCCTGTAGAACTTCACTGCCACGTGTTACCCTTGTGTCTTTTCATTTTTTATATTGCCTTGAACTGCAGCGGACAGCAAAGTCTGTGTCGTTTCTTCCTTTTCGTTCTAATTTTGGTTTCAATTCTCTCTTTACTTTTCTCTACTTTCTTTGCTGAGGCGCATCTCTGCACTCCTGCATTCCTCACACGGCTGTGCCCCATTTTCTCCCCTCTCTCCCGCGAGGATGCAAGCTTCTCCTTCGCCTTCAGCTTTGTCAAGTACGTTCGCTTCGTAAACCGTTGTTTCCTTTTCGTTTCTTGTCGTCCCTCCCCTCTACTCTTTCTTTCGTTCTTGCGTCAACTTCCATCGCGAATGTGCGCCTATTTTTCCTCTCATTTTCCTCTCATTTTCTGCCCTTTTCCCTTTTTTTTAGCTTGTCTTCCGTTTGCAATATTGTTTGCTTTCTTTCTCTTTTTCTCCTTATTTCCCTTTTTCTTTTTTGGTTGATCTAAAAGCGCGGGCTGCACCGGTCACATTTCTTCCTACTCCCCTTCACAGGGGAGAAACGGAAGAGAAGAGGCTGCAGCGCCTTTTTTAGAGCCAACATGGGCCAGACGGTGGGGAAGTGGTGCTGTACCATACTAAGCGTTGACGCACGCAAAACGAAAAAGCAGAACGGTAACGTCTACTGCCCTCAGCGTGCCGCGTGTGTGCATGGCTGTGTGTTTGGTGGTCCTTTTTTGTGTATATTTGACTGCAAGGGAGTTTCCAGCAGTGCGTGGAGCGTGTCCGGCTCTCTTTAGAGGAAGGGCTGTTGCTTATTCGGCCGAGCCTGCCTTTCCCTTTCCATGGGACCGAGCTTCTGATGGGCACCCGACTCCTCTCCTCCCTTCTCTTCTCCTCTCATCTTTGCGCCGTCTACGCGACCCTTTCTGCCCATGCTACACCGCGACAACAACAAAACACGACGACTGCGACTCAGACTTGAGCTCTCCACGTTTTGAGCATCGCTCTCCATCGCACTCACCGCCTTTTCCCCGAAATCAGCCCTCGGCTTTTTTAGTTCTTGCTCTGCACCACCGTCTCTCATTGGCACCGTAGCCTCTTCTTCTTGTCTCTTCTCCCCTCTCGCGAAAATGTGCAAGGTCGGCATCATCATCTACTCCATCGTGCAGTTCGTTGCGTTTGCGTTCATCTTGGTGGGCACGCCCATCGACATGTTCAGGGCGAGGACGGAGTACCGGGTCTTTGACAACACACCATGCTTGAGCATGTGGGGGCACAAGCTGAGGTGCTTCAGCACGAAGTACGATGAGAGGATCGGCACCCTCTTCGAGGACTGCGAGGGCCGCAAGACCCGCTTCCGCGCTGCCGAGGCCTTTGCCATCATCAACATCGGCATCTACGGCGTGGCGTGCCTTATGGGCTTCATCATGCTCTGCTGCTGCATGTGCCTGCGCTGGTTCTGCCTGGTGCTGAACATCTTTGGCATCACTTCCGTGGTGAGCTGGGCCATCATGGCGCACGCGTACGTGACCACGAGCGACGGCCGGACGCTTCCCACCGTGCTGAACTACTGCTACAAGTTCAACGATTTCTACAAGTTTGGTGCGGGCTTTGCGCTGATTGTGGTGGCGTGGTGCCTGAACCTGGTGAACATCATCTTCCTGATGCTCCCGTGCTAAGGCAGGCGTGCATTGAGCGTCCCACCGAGTGCGTACGCGTGTGTCTTCGTGTGCATGCGATGCAGAGGGGTCGTAGTATGCAACTGCCCCCTTTCCACGCGTGCGATGCCTGTGGTTCTGACTTTCCGGGACCCACGGCCACCTTCTCTCTGCACACGCTCACGCACACACAGTCACCCTGCCACACGCGCGTGTGGTGCCTCCGGCGGCGTCGCACGGAAGGCACGACGGAAGATGTGAAAAAAAAGAAATAATAAAAAAGAGCACGGGCAAAGGAAAAGAGAGGAAAACTCAAGTGGGAGCTCCGTGAACCTCTTTCACTCGGCGCGAGCCAAGGAGAGGAGGAGGCTCCGCGAGCGGTGCTTCGAAACCTTTTTTTTGCTGTCGGCGTGTGCGCAGAGTTGCTGGGTGGAGAGCGCAGCGTGTTGAGATGTGCGCTGCTGGGGGAGAGGCCGCAATCAAGGTCCCACGAGTGGTGCTGTGTGTTGCCCAGGCTCTCCCACTCTCTCGCTGCGCCAGACACGCTTTCACACACAGAGAAACCCGCGGCACTCAGCTGCACACCGTCCTGCAGTGGGTGCGAACTCGAGGCCACTCTTCCCTGTAGAACTTCACTGCCACGTGTTACCCTTGTGTCTTTTCATTTTTTATATTGCCTTGAACTGCAGCGGACAGCAAAGTCCGTGTCGTTTCTTTCTTTTCGTTCTAATTTTGGTTTCAATTCTCTCTTTACTTTTCTCTACTTTCTTTGCTGAGGCGCTTCTCTGCACTCCTGCATTCCTCACACGGCTGTGCCCCATTTTCTCCTCTCTCCCGCGAGGATGCAAGCTTCTCCTTCGCCTTCAGCTTTGTCAAGTACGTTCGCTTCGTAAACCGTTGTTTCCTTTTCGTTTCTTGTCGTCCCTCCCCTCTACTCTTTCTTTCGTTCTTGCGTCAAATTCCATCGCGAATGTGCGCCTATTTTTCCTCTCATTTTCCACCCTTTTTTTAGCTTGTCTTCCGTTTGCGATATTGTTTGCTTTCTCTCTCTTTTTCTCCTTATTTCCCTTTTTCTTTTTTGGTTGATCTAAAAGCGCGGGCTGCACCGGTCACATTTCTTCCTACTCCCCTTCACAGGGGAGAAACGGAAGAGAAGAGGCTGCAGCGCCTTTTTTAGAGCCAACATGGGCCAGACGGTGGGGAAGTGGTGCCGCACCATACTAAGCGTTGACGCACGCAAAACGAAAAAGCAGAACGGTAACGTCTACTGCCCTCAGCGTGCCGCGTGTGTGCATGGCTGTGTGTTTGGTGGTCCTTTTTTGTGTATATTTGACTGCAAGGGAGTTTCCAGCAGTGCGTGGAGCGTGTCCGGCTCTCTGTAAAGAAGGGCTGTTGCTTATTCGGCCGAGCCTGCCTTTCCCTTTCCATGGGACCGAGCTTCTGATGGGCACCCGACTCCTCTCCTCCCTTCTCTTCTCCTCTCATCTTTGCGCCGTCTACGCGACCCTTTCTGCCCATGCTACACCGCGACAACAACAAAACACGACGACTGCGACTCAGACTTGAGCTCTCCACGTTTTGAGCATCGCTCTCCATCGCACTCACCGCCTTTTTCCCCGAAATCAGCCCTCGGCTTTTTGAGTTCTTGCTCTGCACCACCGTCTCTCATTGGCACCGTAGCCTCTTCTTCTTGTCTCTTCTCCCCTCTCGCGAAAATGTGCAAGGTCGGCATCATCATCTACTCCATCGTGCAGTTCGTTGCGTTTGCGTTCATCTTGGTGGGCACGCCCATCGACATGTTCAGGGCGAGGACGGAGTACCGGGTCTTTGACAACACACCATGCTTGAGCATGTGGGGGCACAAGCTGAGGTGCTTCAGCACGAAGTACGATGAGAGGATCGGCACCCTCTTCGAGGACTGCGAGGGCCGCAAGACCCGCTTCCGCGCTGCCGAGGCCTTTGCCATCATCAACATCGGCATCTACGGCGTGGCGTGCCTTATGGGCTTCATCATGCTCTGCTGCTGCATGTGCCTGCGCTGGTTCTGCCTGGTGCTGAACATCTTTGGCATCACTTCCGTGGTGAGCTGGGCCATCATGGCGCACGCGTACGTGACCACGAGCGACGGCCGGACGCTTCCCACCGTGCTGAACTACTGCTACAAGTTCAACGATTTCTACAAGTTTGGTGCGGGCTTTGCGCTGATTGTGGTGGCGTGGTGCCTGAACCTGGTGAACATCATCTTCCTGATGCTCCCGTGCTAAGGCAAGCGTGCATTGAGCGTCCCACCGAGTGTGTACGCGTGTGTCTTCGTGTGCATGCGCTGCAGAGGGGTCGTAGTATGCAATTGCCCCCTTTCCACGCGTGCGATGCCTGTGGTTCTTGCTTCCGGGACCCACGGCCACCTTCTCTCTGCACACGCTCACGCACACACAGTCACCCTGCCACACGCGCGTGTGGTGCCTCCGGCGGCGTCGCACGGAAGGCACGACGGAAGATGTAAAAAGAAATAATAAAAAAGAGCACGGGCAAAGGAAAAGAGAGGAAAACTCAAGTGGGAGCTCCGTGAACCTCTTTCACTCGGCGCGAGCCAAGGAGAGGAGGAGGCTCCGCGAGCGGTGCTTCGAAACCTTTTTTGCAGTCGGCGTGTGCGCAGAGTTGCTGGGTGGAGAGCGCAGCGTGTTGAGATGTGCGCTGCTGGGGGAGAGGCCGCAATCAAGGTCCCACGAGTGGTGCTGTGTGTTGCCCAGGCTCTCCCACTCTCTCGCTGCGCCAGACACGCTTTCACACACAGAGAAACCCGCGGCACTCAGCTGCACACCGTCCTGCAGTGGGTGCGAACTCGAGGCCACTCTTCCCTGTAGAACTTCACTGCCACGTGTTACCCTTGTGTCTTTTCATTTTTTATATTGCCTTGAACTGCAGCGGACAGCAAAGTCCGTGTCGTTTCTTCCTTTTCGTTCTAATTTTGGTTCCAATTCTCTCTTTACTTTTCTCTACTTTCTTTGCTGAGGCGCATCTCTGCACTCCTGCATTCCTCTCACGGCTGTGCCCCATTTTCTCCCCTCTCTCCCGCGAGGATGCAAGCTTCTCCTTCGCCTTCAGCTTTGTCAAGTACGTTCGCTTCGTAAAGCGTTGTTTCCTTTTCGTTTCTTGTCGTCCCTCCCCTCTACTCTTTCTTTCGTTCTTGCGTCAAATTCCATCGCGAATGTGCGCCTATTTTTCCTCTCATTTTCCACCCTTTTTTTAGCTTGTCTTCCGTTTGCGATATTGTTTGCTTTCTTTCTCTTTTTCTCCTTATTTCCCTTTTTCTTTTTTGGTTGATCTAAAAGCGCGGGCTGCACCGGTCACATTTCTTCCTACTCCCCTTCACAGGGGAGAAACGGAAGAGAAGAGGCTGCAGCGCCTTTTTTTAGAGCCAACATGGGCCAGACGGTGGGGAAGTGGTGCCGCACCATACTAAGCGTTGACGCACGCAAAACGAAAAAGCAGAACGGTAACGTCTACTGCCCTCAGCGTGCCGCGTGTGTGCATGGCTGTGTGTTTGGTGGTCCTTTTTTGTGTATATTTGACTGCAAGGGAGTTTCCAGCAGTGCGTGGAGCGTGTCCGGCTCTCTGTAAAGAAGGGCTGTTGCTTATTCGGCCGAGCCTGCCTTTCCCTTTCCATGGGACCGAGCTTCTGATGGGCACCCGACTCCTCTCCTCCCTTCTCTTCTCCTCTCATCTTTGCGCCGTCTACGCGACCCTTTCTGCCCATGCTACACCGCGACAACAACAAAACACGACGACTGCGACTCAGACTTGAGCTCTCTACGTTTTGAGCATCGCTCTCCATCGCACTCACCGCCTTTTCTCCGAAATCAGCCCTCGGCTTTTTGAGTTCTTACTCTGCACCACCGTCTCTCATTGGCACCGTAGCCTCTTCTTCTTGTCTCTTCTCCCCTCTCGCGAAAATGTGCAAGGTCGGCATCATCATCTACTCCATCGTGCAGTTCGTTGCGTTTGCGTTCATCTTGGTGGGCACGCCCATCGACATGTTCAGGGCGAGGACGGAGTACCGGGTCTTTGACAACACACCATGCTTGAGCATGTGGGGGCACAAGCTGAGGTGCTTCAGCACGAAGTACGATGAGAGGATCGGCACCCTCTTCGAGGACTGCGAGGGCCGCAAGACCCGCTTCCGCGCTGCCGAGGCCTTTGCCATCATCAACATCGGCATCTACGGCGTGGCGTGCCTTATGGGCTTCATCATGCTCTGCTGCTGCATGTGCCTGCGCTGGTTCTGCCTGGTGCTGAACATCTTTGGCATCACTTCCGTGGTGAGCTGGGCCATCATGGCGCACGCGTACGTGACCACGAGCGACGGCCGGACGCTTCCCACCGTGCTGAACTACTGCTACAAGTTCAACGATTTCTACAAGTTTGGTGCGGGCTTTGCGCTGATTGTGGTGGCGTGGTGCCTGAACCTGGTGAACATCATCTTCCTGATGCTCCCGTGCTAAGGCAAGCGTGCATTGAGCGTCCCACCGAGTGTGTACGCGTGTGTCTTCGTGTGCATGCGCTGCAGAGGGGTCGTAGTATGCAATTGCCCCCTTTCCACGCGTGCGATGCCTGTGGTTCTTGCTTCCGGGACCCACGGCCACCTTCTCTCTGCACACGCTCACGCACACACAGTCACCCTGCCACACGCGCGTGTGGTGCCTCCGGCGGCGTCGCACGGAAGGCACGACGGAAGATGTAAAAAGAAAGAAATAATAAAAAAGAGCACGGGCAAAGGAAAAAAGAGGAAAACTCAAGTGGGAGCTCCGTGAACCTCTTTCACTCGGCGCGAGCCAAGGAGAGGAGGAGGCTCCGCGAGCGGTGCTTCGAAACCTTTTTTTGCAGTCGGCGTGTGCGCAGAGTTGCTGGGTGGAGAGCGCAGCGTGTTGAGATGTGCGCTGCTGGGGGAGAGGCCGCAATCAAGGTCCCACGAGTGGTGCTGTGTGTTGCCCAGGCTCTCCCACTCTCTCGCTGCGCCAGACACGCTTTCACACACAGAGAAACCCGCGGCACTCAGCTGCACACCGTCCTGCAGTGGGTGCGAACTCGAGGCCACTCTTCCCTGTAGAACTTCACTGCCACGTGTTACCCTTGTGTCTTTTCATTTTTTATATTGCCTTGAACTGCAGCGGACAGCAAAGTCCGTGTCGTTTCTTTCTTTTCGTTCTAATTTTGGTTTCAATTCTCTCTTTACTTTTCTCTACTTTCTTTGCTGAGGCGCATCTCTGCACTCCTGCATTCCTCACACGGCTGTGCCCCATTTTCTCCTCTCTCCCGCGAGGATGCAAGCTTCTCCTTCGCCTTCAGCTTTGTCAAGTACGTTCGCTTCGTAAACCGTTGTTTCCTTTTCGTTTCTTGTCGTCCCTCCCCTCTACTCTTTCTTTCGTTCTTGCGTCAAATTCCATCGCGAATGTGCGCCTATTTTTCCTCTCATTTTCCACCCTTTTTTTAGCTTGTCTTCCGTTTGCGATATTGTTTGCTTTCTTTCTCTTTTTCTCCTTATTTCCCTTTTTCTTTTTGGTTGATCTAAAAGCGCGGGCTGCACCGGTCACATTTCTTCCTACTCCCCTTCACAGGGGAGAAACGGAAGAGAAGAGGCTGCAGCGCCTTTTTTAGAGCCAACATGGGCCAGACGGTGGGGAAGTGGTGCCGCACCATACTAAGCGTTGACGCACGCAAAACGAAAAAGCAGAACGGTAACGTCTACTGCCCTCAGCGTGCCGCGTGTGTGCATGGCTGTGTGTTTGGTGGTCCTTTTTTGTGTATATTTGACTGCAAGGGAGTTTCCAGCAGTGCGTGGAGCGTGTCCGGCTCTCTGTAAAGAAGGGCTGTTGCTTATTCGGCCGAGCCTGCCTTTCCCTTTCCATGGGACCGAGCTTCTGATGAGCACCCGACTCCTCTCCTCCCTTCTCTTCTCCTCTCATCTTTGCGCCGTCTACGCGACCCTTTCTGCCCATGCTACACCGCGACAACAACAAAACACGACGACTGCGACTCAGACTTGAGCTCTCCACGTTTTGAGCATCGCTCTCCATCGCACTCACCGCCTTTTCCCCGAAATCAGCCCTCGGCTTTTTGAGTTCTTGCTCTGCACCACCGTCTCTCATTGGCACCGTAGCCTCTTCTTCTTGTCTCTTCTCCCCTCTCGCGAAAATGTGCAAGGTCGGCATCATCATCTACTCCATCGTGCAGTTCGTTGCGTTTGCGTTCATCTTGGTGGGCACGCCCATCGACATGTTCAGGGCGAGGACGGAGTACCGGGTCTTTGACAACACACCATGCTTGAGCATGTGGGGGCACAAGCTGAGGTGCTTCAGCACGAAGTACGATGAGAGGATCGGCACCCTCTTCGAGGACTGCGAGGGCCGCAAGACCCGCTTCCGCGCTGCCGAGGCCTTTGCCATCATCAACATCGGCATCTACGGCGTGGCGTGCCTTATGGGCTTCATCATGCTCTGCTGCTGCATGTGCCTGCGCTGGTTCTGCCTGGTGCTGAACATCTTTGGCATCACTTCCGTGGTGAGCTGGGCCATCATGGCGCACGCGTACGTGACCACGAGCGACGGCCGGACGCTTCCCACCGTGCTGAACTACTGCTACAAGTTCAACGATTTCTACAAGTTTGGTGCGGGCTTTGCGCTGATTGTGGTGGCGTGGTGCCTGAACCTGGTGAACATCATCTTCCTGATGCTCCCGTGCTAAGGCAGGCGTGCATTGAGCGTCCCACCGAGTGCGTACGTGTGTGTCTTCGTGTGCATGCGCTGCAGAGGGGTCGTAGTATGCAACTGCCCCCTTTCCACGCGTGCGATGCCTGTGGTTCTGACTTTCCGGGACCCACGGCCACCTTCTCTCTGCACACGCTCGCGCACACACAGTCACCCTGCCGCACGCGCGTGTGGTGCCTCCGGCGGCGTCGCACGGAAGGCACGACGGAAGATGTAAAAAGAAATAATAAAAAAGAGCACGGGCAAAGGAAAAGAGAGGAAAACTCAAGTGGGAGCTCCGTGAACCTCTTTCACTCGGCGCGAGCCAAGGAGAGGAGGAGGCTCCGCGAGCGGTGCTTCGAAACCTTTTTTTGCAGTCGGCGTGTGCGCAGAGTTGCTGGGTGGAGAGCGCAGCGTGTTGAGATGTGCGCTGCCGGGGGAGAGGCCGCAATCAAGGTCCCACGAGTGGTGCTGTGTGTTGCACAGTCTCTCCCACTCTCTCGCTGCGCCAGACACGCATTCACACACAGAGAAACCCGCGGCACTCAGCTGCACACCGTCCTGCAGTGGGTGCGAACTCGAGGCCACTCTTCCCTGTAGAACTTCACTGCCACGTGTTACCCTTGTGTCTTTTCATTTTTTATATTGCCTTGAACTGCAGCGGACAGCAAAGTCCGTGTCGTTTCTTTCTTTTCGTTCTAATTTTGGTTTCAAGTATCTCTTTACTTTTCTCTACTTTCTTTGCTGAGGCGCATCTCTGCACTCCTGCATTCCTCACACGGCTGTGCCCCATTTTCTCCCCTCTCTCCCGCGAGGATGCAAGCTTCTCCTTCGCCTTCAGCTTTGTCAAGTACGTTCGCTTCGTAAAGCGTTGTTTCCTTTTCGTTTCTTGTCGTCCCTCCCCTCTACTCTTTCTTTCGTTCTTGCGTCAAATTCCATCGCGAATGTGCGCCTATTTTTCCTCTCATTTTCCACCCTTTTTTTAGCTTGTCTTCCGTTTGCGATATTGTTTGCTTTCTTTCTCTTTTTCTCCTTATTTCCCTTTTTCTTTTTTGGTTGATCTAAAAGCGCGGGCTGCACCGGTCACATTTCTTCCTACTCCCCTTCACAGGGGAGAAACGGAAGAGAAGAGGCTGCAGCGCCTTTTTTAGAGCCAACATGGGCCAGACGGTGGGGAAGTGGTGCCGCACCATACTAAGCGTTGACGCACGCAAAACGAAAAAGCAGAACGGTAACGTCTACTGCCCTCAGCGTGCCGCGTGTGTGCATGGCTGTGTGTTTGGTGGTCCTTTTTTGTGTATATTTGACTGCAAGGGAGTTTCCAGCAGTGCGTGGAGCGTGTCCGGCTCTCTGTAAAGAAGGGCTGTTGCTTATTCGGCCGAGCCTGCCTTTCCCTTTCCATGGGACCGAGCTTCTGATGGGCACCCGACTCCTCTCCTCCCTTCTCTTCTCCTCTCATCTTTGCGCCGTCTACGCGACCCTTTCTGCCCATGCTACACCGCGACAACAACAAAACACGACGACTGCGACTCAGACTTGAGCTCTCCACGTTTTGAGCATCGCTCTCCATCGCACTCACCGCCTTTTCTCCGAAATCAGCCCTCGGCTTTTTGAGTTCTTACTCTGCACCACCGTCTCTCATTGGCACCGTAGCCTCTTCTTCTTGTCTCTTCTCCCCTCTCGCGAAAATGTGCAAGGTCGGCATCATCATCTACTCCATCCTGCAGTTCGTTGCGTTCGTGTTCATCTTGGTGGGCACGCCCATCGACATGTTCAGGGCGAGGACGGAGTACCAGATCTTTGACAACACACCATGCTTGAGCATGTGGGGACACAAGCTGAGGTGCTTCAGCACGAAGTACGATGAGAGGATCGGCACCCTCTTCGAGAACTGCGAGGGCCGCAAGACCCGCTTCCGCGCTGCCGAGGCCTTTGCCATCATCAACATCGGCATCTACGGCGTGGCGTGCCTTATGGGCTTCATCATGCTCTGCTGCTGCATGTGCCTGCGCTGGTTCTGCCTGGTGCTGAACATCTTTGGCATCACTTCCGTGGTGAGCTGGGCCATCATGGCGCACGCGTACGTGACCACGAGCGACGGCCAGACGCTTCCCACCGTGCTGAACTACTGCTACAAGTTCAACGATTTCTACAAGTTTGGTGCGGGCTTTGCGCTGATTGTGGTGGCGTGGTGCCTGAACCTGGTGAACATCATCTTCCTGATGCTCCCGTGCTAAGGCAGGCGTGCATTGAGCGTCCCACCGAGTGCGTACGTGTGTGTCTTCGTGTGCATGCGCTGCAGAGGGGTCGTAGTATGCAATTGCCCCCTTTCCACGCGTGCGATGCCTGTGTTTCTGACTTTCCGGGACCCACGGCCACCTTCTCTCTGCACACGCTCGCGCACACACAGTCACCCTGCCGCACGCGCGTGTGGTGCCTCCGGCGGCGTCGCACGGAAGGCACGACGGAAGATGTAAACCAAAAGGGGGGAAATAAAGAGCGTAGAAAAAATGGATAAGAAAACACAAGTGGGAGCTCCGTGAACCTCTTTCACTCGGCGCGAGCCAAGGAGAGGAGGAGGCTCCGCGAGCGGTGCTTCGAAACCTTTTTTTGCAGTCGGCGTGTGCGCAGAGTTGCTGGGTGGAGAGCGCAGCGTGTTGAGATGTGCGCTGCCGGGGGAGAGGCCGCAATCAAGGTCCCACGAGTGGTGCTGTGTGTTGCACAGTCTCTCCCACTCTCTCGCTGCGCCAGACACGCATTCACACACAGAGAAACCCGCGGCACTCAGCTGCACACCGTCCTGCAGTGGGTGCGAACTCGAGGCCACTCTTCCCTGTAGAACTTCACTGCCACGTGTTACCCTTGTGTCTTTTCATTTTTTATATTGCCTTGAACTGCAGCGGACAGCAAAGTCCGTGTCGTTTCTTTCTTTTCGTTCTAATTTTGGTTTCAATTCTCTTTTTACTTTTCTCTACTTTCTTTGCTGAGGCGCATCTCTGCACTCCTGCATTCCTCACACGGCTGTGCCCCATTTTCTCCTCTCTCCCGCGAGGATGCAAGCTTCTCCTTCGCCTTCAGCTTTGTCAAGTGCGTTCGCTTCGTAAACCGTTGTTTCCTTTTCCTTTTTTGTCGCCCCTCCCTTTTTTTTTTTGTTCTTACCTCAACTTTTGTCGCGAATGCACGCCTTTCTCCTATTTATTTCCACTTGTTTTCTTCATTGTTCCCTTTTTTTGCTTGCGTTTTTCGACTTAAGATATTGTTTGGTTTTTTTATCTCATAAAGTTACTGTTTTTTATTTTTATTTTGGTTGATCTAACAGCGCAGGCTATACCGGTCACGTTTCTTCCTATTACCTTTCAAAGCGTAAAAAAAAAAACGAGAATCAGGTCTCTCCCTCGCTCACGTCGTCTGCGAAGCCCAAAACAGGATTTAGAAACTCCAAACACAAACAAGGATCTTCTAGAATTACTATTCCGGAGATGAGTAGAGAGGAGTAGAACCAACGGTAAACCAGCAAAAAAAAAAAAGCGAAACCCTCAACCACAACTTTGCAGCCATTACGGCAGAGGTAGGGCCTTTTTTGACTGTGAAACGCTGTGTGTGAGTGTGTATTTTCTATTTGTACGTGTGTGCTGGTGCGGTGGTGTAAAAGTGTGTGTGCGGGATGTTGCTGGTAGAACAACCTGCTACACAGTAGGTTCAAGAAATAACTGAAGGTATACGCGAAGCTACAAGCGCTGTGGGGCTCCCTACTCGACACAGGCCTCGCTTTCAGGCACTGGAATTCTCTAACTTATTTTTTATGAACAGCGGTTCCGTGTCGTGCTGTGCGAAGGTCGACAAGACTGCCCTTTTTAACGCAGCACCATTGCACCCTCAGCCGCACACGCGCAGGCGCTTGAGGGGGAAAAAAGTCTCAGACACTCCGAAACGACAAAAGTGGTAGAGAACTTAAAAAAAAGGGGAAGAATATAAGAGTGCTTCTGCGTGACTCACAGGTTGCGCTGTCTAATTCGTTTGCTGGATATCTATTCTTTTTTTCTTCTGTTTTTTTTTCTTTTTTCTTACTCTCCATTTTTTTTTTCACTACCGAGTGATATGAGGACGGGAAGCAGTGCACCTGTGTACAGTCGTGCTGCTTTCCTTTTACCTTTTTTTTATTGTTTCTCTCTTCTTGTATCAGGTAGATTTGTTCCCTTTTACGAAGAGTTTGACAAGAACTCAAGTGAACAGATAAGAAAATAACAACAGGAAAAGTGCACAGAAAATTTTGAAATACAGGGGAGAAAGTGGGAAAGAAAAAGATATCATTGAGTCTACGTGCGGGTTGGAACGTGAACCGCGTCCGTCTTCCTTGCGAGAGGGGATGTATTTGCTGCGGCTTCTCCCCTCGTTTTTTCCCCCTTTTTCTTGAGGGAAAAGAGAAAAAAAGGTTGTCTTATCATCCCGCTTTCAGTCTACACCCACGTTATCGCGTACGCGGTGCGGGTCTTAAAGAGTGTAGGCATGTAAAGCGGTGTAGTTGTCTCTATTCACTTCTTTCTTGGTGAGATAAAGTAAGAGGTGCATGTGCGAATTGTCGCGATTACGTTTCATGAAGACTGCTACGCCAGTTGCTTTTTTTTTCTCCCTTCGATGTTTATGAATGGCTTTCTCTCAGCATTGATCTTCGTACACTCTCTCTTTTGTGCAAATCCTACTTCTTTTTTTTTTAACTCACCTTTTTTCTTATCGGCTTTACCAAATATATACCGCCGCCAAATAATAATGATAATTGTGCACACACACACACATGCCTTGCGACGTCGTATGTCAATTGGGCCATCTTTACAAACGCACAAAATTACAACGTGTGTGTTGGGTGAACTCTGGTGCCGTCACCCCCCCCCCCCACGCCTCAACGTGATCGACCACACTCATTTCTATTCACTTGCTGCACTCGAAAAGCTATCGCCGCGCTCGCAACTTGTCCCAGTGCTCCCATCTCACTGCCGCCTGTCTCGCTTTCTCTTCTCTGTCTTTTTTTTTTCGCTCACTATTTTAAAACTAACTTTTTTTTTCTTCGCGGCTCTTTGCAATTCATTTTGCTCTCTTCCCCGTCACTTCTTCCTTTTAATCTGTCTTTTTCTTGCACATCTTTCGACGATTTTTTTTTTCGGTAGTGTCTCGCTTCTTTTCTTTCCACGCACAGAAAAAAAAATGGCGTTTCACGTCGGTATTGCAGTGTACTGCGTCATGCAGTTCATTGCGTTGGTGTTCATCGTGGTGGGCACGCCCATCGACATGTTCCGCGCGAAGGGCGTGGACACCTTTGGCAACAAGGCTTGCCTTACTCTGTGGGGGAGTAAGGAAAAGTGCTACAGCACCACGTACAACACCAAGCCGTCCGAGCTCTTCGCGCAGTGCACGGAGCGGCGCGATCGCTTTCGCGCCGCTGAAGCCTTCGCCATCATCAGCATTGTTGTCTACGGTGTTGCGGCACTGCTCGGCTTCATTCAGCTCTGCTGCTCCCCCTCCCTTCCCTTCTCTTTTTTTTCTTTTTTCTCTTTTTTTTTTTTTTTTTTTTTTTTTTTTTTTTTTTTTTTTTTCTACATCAACCCCTCCCTTTTCTTTTTTTCTTTTTTCCTTTTTTTCCTTCTTCTGCTGGTTCAGGATTTAATAGGGGGGGGGGTTTTTTTTTTTTTTTTTTTTTTGGTTTTTGTTTTTTTTTTCTTTCTTTTTTTTTTTTTTTTTTTTTTTTAATTGGGTGTGTTTTTTTTTTTTTTTTTTTTGGGGGGGGAGGGGGGGGGAGGGGGGGGGGGGGGGTTTTTATCTATAAAAAAAAAAAAATTTTTTTTTATAAAAAAAAAAAAAAAAGGGGGGGGGGGGGGGGGGGGTGCGACATAGGAGAAAAAAGAAGGGGGTATTTGGGAAAAAAAAAAAAAAAAAAAAAAAAAAAAAAAAAAAATAAAAAATTTTTTTTTTTTTTTTTTTTTTGGTGTTTTAAATATACCACACTTTTTTTTTTTTTTTTTTTTTTTTTTTTTTTTTTTTTTTTTTTTTTTTTTTTTTTTTTTTTTTTTCCTTCCCTTTTTTTTTTTTTTTTTTTTTTTTTTTTTTTTTTTTTTTTTTTTTTTTTTCTCCTTTTTTTTTTTTTTTTTTTTTTTTTTGTCGCCGGTTTTTTTTTTTTTTTTTTTTATTTTTTTTTTTTTTTTTTTTTTTTTTTTTTTTTTTTTTTTCCTGGGCTTTTTTTTTTTTTTTTTTTTTTTCCCCCCCCCCCCCACTTTTTTTTTTTTTTTTTTTTTTTGTTTCTCTTCCTTTCTTTGCGTTTAAATTTTGGTTTTTTTTTTTGTCATCTGCCTCCTACGTGCTGCAGGTTGCAATCGACAGTGCTCCGGTCTGCAGAGCTGCCTTCGCGGAGTCATGACGCCTCCCAGGTCTCTCCGTCGCACAAGCCTTTTTCTTTTCTTTGAGCTAATCTAAGCCTTGTCTTTTCTAACTACTATATAACTACCACACAAAAACAAACAAACAAACTTTACCAACTCTCTTTTTCTGTTATTTTGTTTTGTCGTTTAGAAGACTCTTTTTTTCTCGTAAGGGAAGAGAAGAAAAACAGATACTATATTTTGTTTCTTGTTTCTCTTCCTTTACCGGACTTGACTTTTTATTTTTCTTCTTATTCTTCTTTTCTTTTCTCCGTCTCTACCGCAGACGTAGTAAAGTCTCTTTTTTTTTGTTTTCTATTGTTTTTCGATGCTTTCTTTTTCTGTCGTCTTTTCTCTTTGCGTCCTTCAACTCAAGTGTTTATTTTTTGTTTTGTTTGTCACACAGGCGACTTTCGACTACGTTAAGCTTTCTTGTTTGTCTATTTTTCATCGCCAAGTTTCTTCCCCTTCCGTTTTTTTTTGTTTAAACTCAACTTTTCTTTCTTTTTCTCGTTTCCCGTTCCTTTACATTTACACGAAAAAAAACCCGCCTTTGTCATTCTTAAGGACACTCATGAAAAAAGCCCTTTTGCGGGCAACAGCAAGACGTACACATACACACACTCACACAAATACTTCACACAAATGTGTTGCTGCTGGACACTGAAAAAGTCGAAACTGGTAAATAAATGAAAAAGAAGATGCCTCGCTCAAAGCGTCGCACCTCGCTGTCAAGTTAAACGCAAGAAAAGACAAAAAGCTAACAAGACTTTGAGAGGGGATACAAGTAGTGAGAGTGTGTTCACCGCCATAACAGCGAAGACACCCGCTCACAGCTGATTAATCGACCTGCCTCTTTTTGTTTCCAAAGCCGTCTGCAGCCGGCGATAGACAGGGCATACCATAAAAAAGAAGGGAGTGGTCAGTGAATCAGCAAAACGTAGGTGGACAGGAAAAAAAAAAAACAGGAACACAAAGAGAACGAGCAAGTTTTTTGTTATATTTTATACCATTTGGTGACGCGTGTGGAAAGATAGCGGAAGATAAGGAAGGCACGCTGCTCCCTACCTCTTTTCCAGCCTTCCTTTCTTGCAGCCTGCTTTTTCACATCTATATATATATATATATATCCTCTTTCGCTGTCATGGTTCAGCAACATTAAAAAAAAAGGATTAAAAAGGTGCTTCACTTCTTCCATTTCAGTGCAAATGCACTAACTGACGAAAGGCATACTGAGCTTGTTCTCACTCTTTGCCAGGCGACCTTCGTGTACGCGTAGTGCGAGGGACGACATTCTTTATTTCTCCCCCTTTTTCCGATTTCCCTCTACAACCAACGGGGCCAAGAGACACGGGAGAATTTGTTTTTGTCGATAACGCCTGAACGCGGGGGAAGCTGGAAGATATATAAATACGTAAAGTCGGAATGCACGTGACGGAACATTAAAAAAAAGCAGAAGGTGTGGAGCTGTGTCTTTCAACCTTGCGCTGACGAGAGTGTGCAAACAGACAGACATTTTTGTTTTCCGGAAAAGCCTCTAAAAGGATGGTGTGCATCACCTTTTCTTTTTCTCTTTATCTTTATGCGAAAAAAAAGAAGAAAAGTATGCTCAGCGCATTGCTGGAAGTAGAGAAAGATATTTAAAAATTAAGGACAATCCCACAAACTAAACGAGAAGCCAACACGAAAAAGAAATAAAAGCAAGGCAACACTAAAGTGCTTCATAGCCGATGGACTTTTCTGATAGGGCAAGCGCACACAGCCTGCAAGACGCGTACCCCTTATTCATCCAGTGTCCTCATTGTGGCGCAAGTGGGGTGCGCTTCTCAGCATTAGCAATATGGACGAAAAAAAGAAATTGTCAACTCACTTCAATTCACCTCAGCAACAGGGATGAAGTGTCATCAGTCTGCAGTTTTTTCTTGCTCTCCCTCGGCAACAGAGAGATTTTCTGGAAAGGGGAGGAGAGAAAGCAAACAACAAAAAAAAAAAACACCAGCGATCACCGGTAGGTCGACTTATCTTTGGTGTTCTTTTTTTTTTTTAGCGGCCATCGCGTGTGCTGCCTCTCAGTAACGTCGTGTACGACAAGGGTAGCGCTTTATCATTATTGTAAGTATAAACATGAGGCTGCCATCGTAGAAAGGGTATCGATGCTTCCTGCTCGTCTCAACTCTTGTTGCCCACTCCATCTCCTTCAACCGTTCTCTACTGTTATTCGTCTCTCCTTCAACCTGCAACATCGACCCAAATAAACACAAATACTCTCTTCGATTTGTTTCAGATCCTTAAGCAACTCCGCCACCCATTTTTCCTATCACTACTGCCTGTACAACAAATAAAAGACAAAAACAACAATCGAAGCTCTCATCTGCGCCTTGTTGTCGACTCGTATCTTTCTGTCTCTCACTTCACCTGCAGCTTTCTTGCTGTTCCTCCCTCACTACTCTTTCATAACACCCTCCACAAAAAGACATTCGTCAAGATGGGGTGCAAGATCGGCATTATCATCTACTCCATCCTGCAGTTCGTTGCGTTCGTGTTCATCTTGGTGGGCACGCCCATCGACATGTTCAGGGCGAAGTCGCAGTACAAGATTTTCGACAACACACCATGTGTGAGCATGTGGGGCTACAAGGAGAAGTGCTTCAGCACGAAGTACGATGAGAAGATCGGCACCCTCTTCGAGAACTGCGAGGGCCGCAAGACCCGCTTCCGCGCTGCCGAGGCCTTTGCCATCATCAACATCGCCATCTACGGCGTGGCGTGCGTGCTCGGCTTCATCATGCTCTGCTGCTGCCACTGCTTCCGTTGGATCTGCCTGGTGCTGAACATCCTCGGCATCACTTCCGTGGTCAGCTGGGCCATCATGGCCGAGGCATACAGCAAGACGAGCAACGGCCAGACGCTTCCCACCACGCTGAACTACTGCTACAAGTTCAACGATTTCTACAAGTACGGTGCGGGCTTTGCGCTGATTGTGGTGGCGTGGTGCCTCGACATCGTGAACATCATCTTCCTGATGCTCCCGTGCTAAGGCAGGCGTGCAAACAGCACAGTGTACGGTGACGAAGTAAAAATAAGGGCCTTTTTTTTTCTTTGCGCTCGTCATGGCTTAGGACACAGGAGAAGGAAGGGGGGACTTGAATAGAGAGGAGCGGCTTTTTTTTCCTGAATATTAAAAAAAAAGAGAGGGGTTTTGTTACCGCGAGAAAAAAAAACAGCGTTGCAAACTGCATTTACCCAAAACGATAGATATTTCTTTTTTTTCCTTTCTCTTGGTTGGTGCAGTGATAAGCTCAAGCAGCGCCTGTCTCTTCGTCGTGTGTGACAATTGCTCCTCTTCCTCTCTGTTTCCCGTGTCTCTTCGTCTAAACCGCCCTGACAGCTTCGATGTTTGCGAGGACTACCATCTACCGCTACAGCAAGCACAACAGCGACAAAGACATCCATCCAGGAGAGCGGCGCGGAAGGTGTGTGCGCTTTTGTTGCGGCTGTTTTGTGCACCCATCGACGGCAGTACTCCGCAGAAGAAAAAATAAAAAAAAGGTTCCTTTGACTTTTACTCAATTTAACTGAATTTCTTTTTATGTTCTTTTTTTTCCTTTTTTTTTGGTTTCAATTGCGATACCTCTGCGGCCGTACGTTTCCTTTCCTTTGCTGCCAATTCTGCAGCACTAGAAAGGAAAAAGAATATACTCGGCTAGCTGAGCAGATACATATTTACTTCTCAATTTATTTCCCCCTTTGCCTTCTTCCTCTCTTTCAACCGTATTTTTATTTTCTTCGTTACCATTGATGCGGTATTTGTGTGTGTGCGTGTGTGTGCGTGTGTTTGTTTCGGTGCGTGTCAATAAGGCTCGGTGTCACGCGCACACAGGCGTTCTTTTGACAAGCGCAGGCGTTTTTTTTTTTTCAATTTGACTTTGCTTCTCTCTGTTGCTATTCTTTTTTTTTCTCTCTGGTCACCGCCAGTAGTGTAGAACTTTTTTTTTAGTGGTCTAACACGGTGTAAATCTTCTGCAGCCGTACCTTCGAGGTGCAATGAGAGGTTGACGCCCTCTTTGAAAGGCTTTCTGCAATATACTGAGCTCGCGTTTACAACTCAACAAAAAAAAAATCGAAGATGGCACCTGAGGAAAAGGGGAAAAAAAAACTGAGAAAAAAGAGCAAGTGCCACTATTTTTTTTTTTTTTTGTACACGCACAAGAGAAGAAGTCAGGAGAAAAAAAAAAAAAATAAGAACCTACCTTAGTTCAGAAGTGTTCCATGTCTTTACTGCTTCCGCCTGAACAAACACTCATACACACGCACACACTCACCTACGCACGCAGACAAAATTTTCTTTCTATTTCATGTTTTCGTTGTTCTCCTCTACTTTCTGAGTAGGTGGTTGCCTTCTTTTACGTGTTGTTTTCCTCACCTGCACGAAGAAGCGTTCGTAAGGCGATGCAGCCGACAATAGAGTTGCATCATGCCGCGCGTATGACGTGGAGCAGAGAGCGAAAAATACAACGCTTTTTTTTTTCGCAATGCGGTCGCGAATGCTTTTTTCGTAGATTTGTATTCTTTGTCCGGCTTGCAAACCGTTTTTTTTTTTCTTTTGGTTCTCCGACACAGATTAGTGGCTCGCACACACGCATCTACACGGCTCACATTTGTGTTTGTGTGTGCGTGTGTGTGGAGAAAGCCTAGGTGGCCATGTGACACAGAAACCTACTTCATACCTCGCCATTCTCAACGCAGTCTTTCTAAATACTATCTCATATATCACCTGGAGAAAAAACCGTACGCGAAACTGCGAAGAAAAACGCAAACTTTCTCACGTGTGCACGGCCCATTATCTCCCCACTCCCCTCACTCCCCCCTTTTCAGCTGCGCTGTCCCTGCGACCGCTTTACGCTTTACTTGCTCATCAGGATACAGCAGCGGAGCACAGCACGGGGCTTTCTTTTCCAAACAGGCCTTCTTTTTTTTTTTTCCCCCACATATGGTAAAATCTGCGCGTTTCAGTCCAAAAACTCTTTTTTTTTATTGCTTCTCCGTGTAGTCCACACTTGCATTTTTCTTCGATTTTATTTATTTTATTTCTGGTAGAACGCTCGCACGTCAAATATAAGAGCTTATAAAAAAAAAGAAAGATAATGAGACTCACAGCTGCCAGCTTTTGAGTGAGGCAGCGCGGGAACATGGAAGGTCTTTACCAGCGGGTGCGCTTCGCCCTTTTTCCACCTTTCATGTTGGATTCGCACGCCAAGGCACACGCCTGCAGTGTTTGCGCTGCTGGTGTTTGTTCTTTGCGGTATTCTTGACCATGCGCGCCGTCCTCGTTGCGGAGCTCAGCAAAGAGGAAACTGATTGCGTGCTGCTCATTTGCATCTCGTTGACTCTGGCTTTGCTTTCAGAGGCATTGGTGTCCAAAATTCATGGACGTGCTCGCCAGCTGGACCGTACAGCTTTGCTCTTCTTCGTTCCCTCGTATCGGTATGCTGATAGAAGGCGTCGTTACGTCTTTTCACCTTTGAAAAGTATTTTTTTTTTCGCAGCTCATTCGCTTGCTTTTTTTTCCCCTACCTTTACTCTCTCTCTCTCTCTCTCTCTCTCTCTCTCTTCTCCATCTCTATTGCCTTTCCGTTCCTCACTCATCCCTTTCGTCTTTCTGTTTCGGATAAAACGCTCACTGTTATCTCCTCCATACGCCTTTAGCTAATCCGTTTCTCTCTCTCGCCTTTCTTCACCGCACTCGCCACTCTCCCCTCTTCCCTCTCTCTCTCCCACTTTACTTACCTTCTACAACACCTTCCAGAAAAGACAGTCGTCAAGATGGGGTGCAAGACCGGTATTATCATCTACTCCATCCTGCAGTTCGTTGCGTTCGTGTTCATCTTGGTGGGCACGCCCATCGACATGTTCAGGGCGAAGAAGGTGGAGATGATCAGCAACAAGGGATGCCTGACGATGTGGGGCTACAAGGAGAAGTGCTACAGCACCAAGTACGACACCAAGCCGGCGGACCTGTTCATGCTGTGCAAGGGCCGCCAGGACCGCTTCCGCGCCGCCGAGGCCTTCGCCATCATCAACATCTTCATCTACGGCGTGGCGTGCGTGCTCGGCTTCATTCAGCTCGGCTGCTGCCACTTTTTCCGCTGGGTCTGCCTGGTGCTGAACATCCTCGGCGTCAGCGCCGTGGTGAGCTGGGCCATCATGGCCGATGCCTTCATGAGCACGAACGGCGCCAAGACGATCACCATCGGCTACTGCGGAAAGCTGCAGTCCTTGTACAAGTACGGTGCTGGCTTTGCGCTGCTTGTGGTGGCTTGGTGCCTTGACATCTTGAACATCGTCTTTCTGGTTCTCCCCATCTAAACAATGAACGAGAACGCGTGTGTCGATAAAGAGCAGTCTCACCATTCTCCTCTCTCCTTCGCCGCCATGTTTTTCGATGAGAGTTTAACGCGGGCAACAAAATTAAGCGTACTCTTTTTCCCTCTTCTTCTCCTCTCGGTGCGTTCTGGTGCACGGTGGCGTATCGCATGCAAGGTCCATTCAACAACGAAGACGAAATGGACACGCGACGCAGTTGCAGGATAAAATAAGCGCTAATGAAACAGGCGATTTTTTTTCTCTTCTTTCTTGAGGCTCCCGTAAGCCTTTAAAGCCCCGCCGTTTCATTTTCTCTGTCAGATCTTCAACTGCCGATGCTTCTCGCTGAAGTCGCTGCAAACTCACCATCGATGCAAATGAGCGTACCGACGAGCAGAAGTCACAGGAGTGGGAGAGTTGCGTTTGCGCCGGCGTGAAGGCTAGCACTGCGCGCTACGTGCGTGTTCCTTTCTGCGCTTCCTTTCGAGCCGGCCTTAACTAAATGTTCAGCGTAACGTATTTCTCAATTGTTTCCCTCCCCCCGTTTCTTATTTTTTTATGTAGATCAGTCGCGCTGCGATGCGTGCGGTGGTTTGTGTGGCAGCAAAAAAAAAAAAGAACCTTGTTTCTTGTCTCACGCGGTGACGCCAACGCGGAATGTCACAACCACTCATGGAACTCGTTTTTTTTTTCTTTATCTTTGTCCCCTTACTGTTATCCCCCCTCTCCCTCTCCACCCCCTTACAAGCAGTGCTGAAGACAAGGGAAGAGAACTGGAAAAGTCATGCATTCGTTCTGCCTTTGCTGAGTGACGAAAGCGCGTGTGTCGATCTGTAAGGTGGCGCACGTGTTCTCTCATAGAGCTGGAAAGATATTCAGACTTCTCTTCTTGGTAAGAAGTTGAACTCGTTTCCCCTCTTTTCGATTGCGAAAACAAAAAAAAAGGCCGAACGATGTTGTTTCCGTCTTCTCTTTCTCTTGTCAAGATGTACTTGCGTGCGGATAATTTTCCCCTTTTCTTTCTTGCAGGTGCTCGCTTCTTTTTTTTTCCACTTTTGGAATATAAAAGAGAGCCTTTTGCCTTTGTTTTTGTTTTGGCGTCCGCCGTCTAACCTCTTTTCCTCAATTCCGTAGATTTAACATTCGTCCCCAATTGTTTTTTTTTTTCTCTGGAGCCCCTTGCAGCAAGTTCAGTCTAAAATAAGAGAAAAGCAGTTTATCCGAAAGAAAATGCGCCATATTGAAGACAATGGAAAAAAAAAATACAGAAAGAGAAACAAAAGCACGCTTTCATCGATGTGGTGGTGTGTTTGGTGTTTTCTTTCCGTAGTGTTTGAAAAAAAAAAAAAACTACCAACGCCTGGTATAATTTTAAATGCTGGCTGTGCGGCCATCCTCTTCTTCCACAACCCAAGCTGCGGCGGCACAACAAACACCCATAAAATTGGCTCTTTTCTTTTTATCCTTTCTCGCTCTGTTTCCTCTACCCGAGGAGAACTTTTTTTAGTACATAATCGAATGACCTTCGTGTCTGTGAAAAATATATATTTACTACGAAATACGATACTTGAGCTTCGACAAAACGCAATTCATGTACTTCTCTGAGCGTGTCTACGATACACAGGCACGCACACACACACACGGTTACTGTGCGCTGGGTGGCGCTGCGACGGCTGCATCCTTCACTTGAGGTCATGCGTGTTGCTTCGCTGGCAGCGTTTTGTGGTTGCCATTGCGTCGCGCTTCTTTGTTTTGCTTTGACTCCGTATGTCGCCAAATTGGTAGTACTCCGGTGTGTGTGTATATATATGCGTGTGTGTTTGTGTCCTCGTGCTTCACACTCTTTATTCTCTTTCTTATATCTCTCTTTCCTTTTCATGTGCCCCATTTTAATCCTTTTCTTTTGCCGCTCACCGGTGCACTCGCTGTGCGACATTCTTTCACCCGCATACACACACCTACACACCTACACGCAACAATAATACGTACATATATGTAAACGTGTCTGCCTCGCAGTTTACACTACGCTTGTTCTCCGCTAATTTTTCTCGTTCTTTTGCACCTCTTTGCATTCTTTGCGAACCCCGCTTACCAGTCCAGTCTCCCCCATATACTTCCTTTCGCTACTCCCCGACGCTGTGAGTGAAGCTTTATACCCCGCCTCCACGCGCGCACGCAACCACACTTTTTTCCGGTACCTCTCAGACCCGACGCAATAATGTGCAACGCTCCCTGCCGTGTGGGTTTGGTGATCTACTGCATCGTGCAGTTCATCGCCTTCCTCTTCACCTTGGTCGGCACGCCAATTGACCAGTTCCGCCTGAGCAAGGATGAGATGTTCAGCAACAGCCCCTGCCTCACCATCTGGGGCTGGAAGAACAAGTGCATCTCGGCCACCTGGAACACCCGCACGAACACGCTCTGGTCCGGCTGCCCTGACCGCAAGAACCGCTTCCGCGCTGCCGAGGGTCTGTCCATCGCCGCCATCGCCCTCTCCCTCATCGCCTGCCTCTTCGGCTTCATCATGCTGTGCTGCTGCCGCTGCCTGCGCTGGCTGAACCTCATCCTCAACCTTCTCGCCACCGGCGCGGGCTGCGCCGTCACGGCTCTCATGATCGACGCCTTTTACAACCGCCACGATGAGTACTCGGCGGCGGAGCTGGTGGTGGCCAACATCACCTGCGGCGCGCTGAAGAAGGACGCGCTCGTGAAGGGCGAGGTGGGCACCGGCACGGCGCACTTCAAGTACGGCGCGGGCTTTGCCCTCTACATTGTGGGCTGGGGTCTGTGCTTCGTCAACATCTTCTTCCTGATGCTGCCGTGCTAAAACGTGGTGGAGGAAAGAAGAGCTTTTTTTTTCCTTTTTCACTAATTCTCGTCCACTGTCGATCGCAGGCGTTCACTGCCTCGTTGTCTCAAACGCTTGCAGACAAAGCAGGAGACGAAGAAAAAAAAAAAGCACGTGAAGGAAGAAAAAAAAAAAGGAGGGGCAAAAGAAGAAGAGATCGAGAGGAGAACGGGAGAGAGAGTGTGTTTGTGCAGAACGGAAATGGTTCGTGAAGAGAGGGAGGGAGAAAAAGGCAGCGTCCGTCAGAGAGGCGTCACTTGTAAGCACGCATATACTGCAAAGAAGAGGTAGAAAACGGAAAGAAAAGATTGTCCCTTACCAGAAAGCTCTCTCTGGTGCTTTTTTTCCTCCACTTTTGCGTTCGTGTCTCTCCCCCTTGTTTTTCACATAGTAATGAACCGCTTGCGTGTGACGCTGTCGACGGTGAAACCTCACTCACGTTTGTTCTTTATTGTTACCAGAGAGATCCGCCTTCTTTTTTTTTCCTTTTTTCTCTTTCCCTCTCGTCTTTTTTTCTCCCTACACCTCTTTTCATCCTGTTTTCCAGATTTTTTATTCTCATTCCTGTTTGGTAACCTCTTGAGGCTCGTCATCTCCCTCTTTTCCATTGTCTCCTCTCGTGAATCACGTTCGTCTTCCTGATGCGATCGCTGATTGGTCCATTTAATATGTTCAAGCCTAAATCGGAAAAAGAGAAAAAAAAACGGATTTTAAGCTAGACGCGCAGCGTTGCACACCAGAACACCGGTAGCGGCAAAGCGGCAGCGGACACGCGCGTCATTCGCTTTCATCTTTTCTTTCTTAAAAAGAAAAATCTTGCGTTCCGCTTCCGCGAGTGACAATGGGTAGATCGGGTGCTGCAAGTTTGATTGCCGTGCTGCCTTTTTTTCTTTTCCTCTCTTCTTTACTTTTCCGCATCCGTGTTTTTTTATTTATTTCTTATTTGTTTCTTGTCGTCTTGTTGCCCCTCTATCATTTATTTACCTGGAAAGAAAGAAACAAAAAAAAATACGCAAGAAGTATGGGTTTTCGCTGCGCCTGTGGCTTATCTACCCCACAAACTTTCCTCCCCCTTTTTCTAACTAAAATTTTACGGAAAAGGGGATTCTTTTTGCATTTAGATTAGTTGTCTTCTTTGCCCTTTCTTATTACTTTTTATTTTTCTCCTATTTTTTTTTATAGTTTGGATTTCTTTTTCTTTTTTTCTGAATTTTGCTCCCGAAGCAACTCGTAGAGAACAAACAAGGAGAAAGCGCGGGTAAAAAAAAAAAAAGAACCTGGACGGGAATGGTCTGCAGCTGTGGGCAGTCGTGCCGCTCTCTTGGTCGAAGGACCACCTCCCAATGATCAAGGCCTGACGTGTTTCGGTGTGAGCATGTGTACAAGGAGTGCAGCTGTATCAGCAGCGGGGACAGCCACTGCGAAGAAGCGGTGCGTGTCTGTGCCCACAGTTGTTTCTCGCCTATGCGCACCTTTTTTTCTCCTTCCAGCTGCTCTTACATCTGGTTTATGATCGATGGAGGCACAGGTGGTGGCACCGAATGACGACGCAGGAGACGAAGCAACGTGCACTTCTCGTTTCACTTTAAAAGAAAAACAGCTGGCACCGTTCCGTCTTCTTTCTTTTTGTTCTCCTTTGCGCGCGGACTATAAGGCGAGGTCAACACGTAGAACATAACGGAATGAGTAAATGTACTATTGGTAGATGTCGTTACTGTACTGCGTGTAGAGATTGGTGAGGAGGGGGGAAAAAAAACTGTCGCCGCAACGGGAGGTGTACATGCCGCCTCTTTCTTTCCCTCTCTTCTTTTTTTTTCTCTCTCTCTCTCTTCTGCAACGTGTATTGATGCAAGGTGCTACGTCCCATTCTTTTTGTGTGTTTTCTACCTATGCCTTTTCTCTCCTCCTGCGGTGTTGTTGGTCTGCCGGGCGTTTGCGGTGCACACTTCAGAGGAAAATGAATACCAACGACTCTTCTTATTCTGGTCTTTTCTTGCACGTCTTCCTTTCACTTTCTGGGCCCGGAAAAGAAAAAGAGGAGAAAATCAACTTTTGCTGTTCTCTTCGTGTTTCTTCCCATTGTAAAATGATGTTGAAATTGTACTGAAAGGAAATAATAAGACAGGAAAACAACCAAACACAGAGCGGTAACGATTTTAGAGAGGCAAATCGTTCCATGTTGTTACGTGGAAGATCTGCAACGCACCGAAAGAGTACGGTTCCTCTTGTCGCTTATGCAGACAGCTCTTTTTTTTTATAGTTTACTCCTATATTCCTGATTCTGTTTGCTATTTTTCTCGTCTTGCAGATATAACAAGCTCCTTTATATTTTTATAAAAAAGGAACAAAGATTGCTTGCACTCAGACTAAAAAAAAAAAAAAAGTGTGTTGCAGATACGTGAGAACACGTATGCGACCGGTTGCGGTGCGCGATGTATCAGTAGAGTTTTTTTGTTATATTTTCTTTTTTTTCCCTTACTTCGGGGCCTTTTCTTTCCTTACGGGCTCCTTTTTTTCTCTTGTTTTTTTTTTCTCCCGGTTTCTCTGCCTTGCATCGCCTCTCATGTCCTTCACAGCCACATACACGTGTCGGACTTCCAGCGTACACGAATGTGCACACCCATACACCCGCATGTGAGATCCGCCCCCGTTTCTTTTGTTTTTCCCTGTTAAAAAAAGACTGTTTTGGGGGCCAAAGAAAAAAAAAAGGCAAAGATAAAGTGAAGGAGTGAAGTCACGAAACTCGACGAGAAGGAGCCGTGCTCGTTGTGGCAGCGCACAGCAGAAGAAGCAAACGTGTGTGTGTGCGAGGAATAAAGGGAGAGACGAGAAAAAGGAAAGAAGAGAGCGCGACAAAATGAGGAAGGAAAAAGACTTGGCGCGACTTTTCCTTGCCTTCTCTCCCTTCCTTTGCACTGCAGCGTATACCGCATCAAAGAAAGTAGCGGTATTGCGAAGGCGGAACCGTGACATACCCGCTCTTTCACACACAGGTGTGTGTATATGTGTGCGAGCTAGTGTTCACGGAGATCGTCGTTCTTTATAGAGAAGATGTGAAGGGAAAGATCAAGACACACCACGCAACTGCATCCCTCATTGTCCTACTGGCTCCCCTCCCTCCTTTTCCCCCAATCTTTATGTTCCATGCTGCCCACGGTACAAGTGTCCAGACTCTCTCGTTTTGCTTCTTCATCCACGAAAGTTGACCGTCCAAAAAAAAAAACTAGAACACTTACACACACACATTCACACAGACCGCAAGGAAAATGGGCTGCATTGGTGGTATCATCTTCGCGATCATCCAGTTCGCGTCAATCGTTCTGATCAGCGTCGGTATTCCGCTCGGCATGATCCAGCCGGCGAACGAGAAGGCGCTGAACCTCGATGACTCCTACTGCATCACGATGTGGGGCATTAAGAACCGGTGCCTGCGTCCCACCTACGCCTACAAGCCGCCGGACGTGTGGTCTGGATGCTCTGGGCGGGACAGCCGCTTCAAGGCGGCACAGGTGTGCGCCATTGCCGCCGTCATTGTTTTCGCCGTCTCCTTCGTGCTCAGTCTGCTGACCTGCTGCTGCTGCCCCTGCATCCCGTACCTCTGCATGGCGCTTAACTTTGCCGGTATGATCATCGCGACGGTGTGCTGGGGGTGCATGCTGGACTGCTACCTCCGCAAGATGGGCACCGACGCCATTACTTTTCCCGGCCAGGATGTTTGCGTGAAGCTGAAGGATTTCCACGGCACGGATGGCACGTACGCGAATGGCATGCACCTCGGCACGGGCTTCATTCTGATCCTCATTGGGTGGGCCTGCGGGTTGGTCAACATCTTTGTCCTCCTTATCCCGTTTTAAGAGCAGCACGGTGCAAAACGAGGAGAAAACAGAAGCAGAATTGGCTCTTATCTTTCCTTTTTTTTTTTCCGACTCGACTGCGGGGCGATGTGGTAGGAGACCGGGAAGGGCAGAGGACAGCGGCGGTGTTGCAGGCACGCACCTTTCCTCCTTTCGCGACGGAAGACGTGAACATCGCTACGGACCAATTCGCCGGTGCCCGCGAGAACCAAATGAAGAAAACGCAGTGAAAAAAAAAAGGGGAGAGGCGTCTTGAATTGAACGTATCAAACTGAAAAAAAAAATGAGAATTTGGGGGAAAGGATGGAACGAGGTATCATTGCAGAGGTAATAGTAATCACCAGCGGGACAGCACCGCCTGTCAGCTGCTGCAGCGCGTCCACCACCGGCTTGGCCTCGCCGTTTCTTTTTTTTTTTTTGTAGTGCTCAGTTCAACGCAAGCAGAGCAACGCTTCATTCTTGTTGTTTTATTCTTGTCAGTCAAGACTTGCCTCTTTCTTCCTCGTCTGACGGTGGATGATATTGATCAGTAGAGTAATATCAGCTCCGTGGTGCTCGGGTTTTTTTTTTGCTTGCGTTGCTTCACTTTGCATCTTTTTACACTTTCCTTCGCTTCCAGCCGGCTCTCGCTCTCCTTTCTCTTTCTCTGTGTTAGTACTGTTGTTGAAATACGAGAGCTTCTAGTGTACATGACGGGAAAAGAGAAAAGTAACTCGTTCTTCTTACTACTATTTGCTTCCTCTTTTGGTCTCCTCAACGTACAAAAAGTGAAAAAAAAAAATTAAAGAGCCTACTCGGATTTTTTTTCTGTGTTTGCTAGCTGGCTACTGCGGAAGACAGGAAAACAATTCCTATCCCGCACTTGGTTCCGCTTTCGTCTAAAGAGGAGAAAAGAGACAGTGGAAGAAAAAAAAACAATGTATTTGTGCAGCCTCCTACGCACTTCTATAATTTACATATGAGTATCACTTCGACGACTCCGCAGCACCCGTGGCGATGTACATACACGCGTTGCCGCACTTACTGACTTTACGGACACGTAGAGGCAGAAGAGTCCATAAGTCTTTCTTGCTTTTTTTTTGTCTTATATGCGGCTGTGTATGTGTGTGTGTGTCTGTGTTGCAGCGCAAAAAAGTTAGATTTTTGTCGCGCGCTCGTCTTCCTTTGCTGACACACGATGAGTCGAGCGGTCTGCACCACCTTTTTTTTTCTTTTTGTTGTTTGTGGAAGGAGCGCGCTTGGTATCCTCTAAACTTGTCTTCTGTTAACTATTTTGATGGATTTCAATCATAATTTCGTAGTTCACACCTGCCCCACAATAAAAAGAAAAGAAAAAAAGAAAAGAGAAAAAAAACTGTCTTCGTTGTTCTCCTTCCTTCTTACTTGCGTTGCCCCTCCGTTTTTTTTTTCCTTTTTGCATGCCTGTAGTGTTGTCTTGTTGTTAGAAGACACATTTTGAAAAGAGATAATAAAAAGATGAATAATTTTGTTGCCGAAGAGGTGAAATGGACGCGTCGAGGCGCATACCCTCTCGTTGTGTTTGCTGGCTAGGGAAGGGACCACCTCTTTTGAGACGGGCGTCGAGGAGAAACACGGCGATTGCTGGTGATCTTGTGTCCACTGCAGATACATCTGACACGTCTAAGGGAAAGCAGAAAAGAAAAAAAAGACACTCCAGAATTTAAGATGGGGTCTTTTGCGTCCGCGTCGACGAAAAAACTCTCCGCCTTTATGCACTGCCCTATTGCCCTCACTCTCCTCAATTTCTTTCCTGACACGTCCCTCTTTTGCGTGTGGTCTCCGGAAAACCCTACAATTTCTGCCTTGCCTTCGTGCGATGTGCCACCGTGTATGGGTCTCGCTTCATCAACCCTTGCTGTGCCTGTCACCTCTGTCACCAAAACTAAAAAAAAAAAAACCTTCGCCTTTCCTAACATACAGCCACGCACTCCTGTGACGTGTCCTTCCTGCCTTTCCCACCTTATCTAGTAGGCTTCTTTCTTCACCCTTTCCTCCCTTTTCGGTTCTTTCTGCAGACTCCGACGGCCAACAGCATCTGCTCCAGTCGTGTCCTTTCGACTCGTTTACTCGAACACCGATCCGACAAAGACTTCTGCCGCATTCCTCTACTTATAAATACAAAGGTAGTGCGTGTGTGTGCCAGGAAGCTCCAAAGGAAAGAAACCGCCTTCTACTCCTTCGTGGAGGCTTTTTTTTTTTTGTATAAATCTGAGTTTTAAACTGATTGTATTCTCTAACTCTTTGTTATTATTCTAAAACACTATCGCTCATTGCTTGTAGCTTCATTGCCCCTCTCTTCTCGGTCGAAAAACTAACTTTCTGTCTTTCCCCCTCTTTTCTTTGTCCTATTTCAGCACGTGAAGCGCCTCAACTCGACCTCGCAGTCTCCTCTCTGCGTCTTGGTGAACGTTTCAGTAAGACGCAAATAAAAGTTAACAGAGATAAAAACGGGAATACAAGCCTACTAAGAAGCTTCCCAGCGTGTTTTTAGACCAGTGTGCACCATATATTTATATATACAACCCTTAATCTCTTTCTTCATTTTCTTTCTTGTCGTGCACGCTTAGTTTTTTTTCCCCCGTTGGTGAGCGTGACAAGGTTGCGAGCAGCACTCTTGATTTTTTGCTGATCTTTCTCTTTTTTGTTCTCTACGTTTCTTTTTTTCCCCTCGTACTCTTTACTTCTTCTCCTCTCGCGTTCGGTGCTCTCGTGTTTTGTCCAACACGGAAACAGAAAAACAACCCAAAAGCTTTTTCTGTTTCGCGACACTACACCGCCCTTTATTTTTTCTTGCTACTCCATTACTCTCCACTTACTGACATTACTACAATTATAGTAGTCATTCCGCATAACTATAGCTTGTTTCTCTTTCTGATTTTGTTGCCTAACTGCTCGCTTTTTTTTTCTCTGTCTTTTTTTTTTTCAAGTCTGACTCGTTTTTGCGCCACCTCCAGTGCACTCGACGCTTTTTTTCTCCGGATTTTTTTTTGTTGTTGTCGTTTCCCGTCTGTGCCCCTCGATATTAGAGAAGGCTCTCTGGATTTCTTCTTCTCGATTGTTGCTTCATTCTTCACTTGTCTTTCTGTCTTTTTTCCCCGGTCTGATATCATAAGTATTACCTCTTATATTATCCTTAGTGAAGTAGATCTAGAGTTCTGTTACAACGGGAACTCTTGCACCACAGTCACGCAGTTTTATTGACTCCCTCTGTCAAGCATTAACATATTTTTTCTTTCTTTTTTTTTTCGTCGTAAAAATCGCTTACGACTGCTTTGCACATACGTAGAGCTCCCCCCGCCTTCTCTTCTTTTTTCGTTGTTTTTCCTCTTACACCTTTCCTTTCCTCACCTTTTTATAAAAACCTGTTTTCTTAGCACTGCTGCGATCTTCACTGTTGTGCGGTTCCCTCGCCCTCTTTCTTGTCCTTTTTTTCTATCTCACAGAGTGCCAATTTCATTTTCTGGTATTGTCTTGAAGCCCTCTTGCTGCCCTCGCCTACGAAACAATTAGCGTTTACGGTGATAGCGCAAATAAGTGCACTGTCCAGCAGTTTTTTTTTTTTCTCTTCTATCTGAAGACACCGACTTTGTTGCTTTCGTTTTTGCTTTTGATTTACTTCTTTCCTTCTTTTTACCGGAGCAAAAAAAAAAAACGTCAGTTACACACGCTGAATTTGAAAGAACAAACGTTTTTAAGCGGCGAAAACAATACCGCTTTAGCTCCATAAATCTTGCTCTTGTGAGTCTGATACATTTGCAATCGTGATACAAACGCACTATTTGTTTTCTTCTTCTTTTCATTTTTAATCTTTGGTTTCGTTTCTTTTTTTGTAGTCCGTACTTCTCTACGTTCTCAGTGCTCTTGTTGCTTACTGCATTACCCAAATCAAAATTTGGCTTTTCTCTGCTTTCACCCGCCTCCGCAACCTTTAAGGTAAAAAAAGCCTTCTTTATTTTCATTCCTGCTGTCACGATCAGCGCCGATGTTCCACAACGAGCCGGCCCACGACGAGCGTGACGCGCAGAGCGTCTTTGACAGCGAAGGCCCACGCGAACCCTATTCTCCCGTCCAGGGACACGTGGTCGGCAATGTTGGCGCTCCGACAACGGGCGAGGCGACGACGTCAGCGCTGCTGCTGCGGCCACGAAACCCCGACGCGTCGAGCACCGCCTCCCACCCCTACGCGGACGACAGCGGCGCATTCTCCACTCCACTGAAGAAGCCAGCCGTGGCCGGCGCTCAGGATGGGGAGGAGGGCAGCAGCAACAGCAGCAGCAATCAGGATCCCCTCTTCTCCGCTGAGGAGGTCATCAAGCCAGCGGAGGAGCGGCAGAGTGTTTCGGTCCTGGCCATCTTTCGCTACGCCGACACGGCCGATCGTGTGCTCATGATTGTCGGCACCGTGTGCGCCGTTGCCAGTGGTGCCGGCATGCCTCTCTTCTCCTTCGTCTTCGGCCGCATCGCAACGGACTTAATCAGCCAGCAGGGCAATACGGCGAGCACTACGGCGAGCACGGCGCTCATCATGGTGTACATCGGCATCGGCATGTTCGTGGTCTGCGGCGGCCACGTGCTGTGCTGGACCATCGCCGCCAGCCGCCAGGTGGCCCGCATCCGCCTGCGCTTCTTCCAGGCGGTGCTGCGGCAGGACATTGGGTGGCACGACGAGCACAGCCCAGGTGAGCTGACGGCGCGCATGACGGGTGACACCCGTGTGATCCAGAACGGCATCAACGACAAGCTCTCTCAGGGTATCAACAACGCCTCGCTGGGTTTGCTCGGCTTTGTGTTCGGCTTTATCTTCTGCTGGGAGCTGACTCTTGTGATGTTTGGCATGATGCCCTTCATCGCTGTGATGGCAGCTATCATTGGCAACATCGTGGCAAAGATGACTGAGTCCTCCCGCAAGCACTTCGCCAAGGCCGGCTCGATGGCGACAGAGGTGATGGAGAACATCCGCACGGTGCAGACCTTCGGCAAGGAGGACTACGAGACAGAGCGCTTCCATGCAGCTGTCTTGTTGGCCCAAAACCGCGGTATTCGAAAGGAGTTTGCTGGTAATCTTTCTGCTGCCGTGATTATGGCGCTTGTCTTCATCAGCTACACCATCGCCTTTTTCTTTGGCTCCTACCTCGTGCAGTGGGGCCGGGCAGACATGAAGGACGTCATCTCGACGTTCTTTTCAGTGTTGATGGGTAGCTTCGGCTTGGGCTTCGTAGCACCGAGCATGACAGCTTTCACTGAGTCCCGCGCTGCTGCCTTTGAGATCTTTAAGGCAATCGACCGCGTGCCGCCGGTGGACATTGACGCCGGTGGCATTCCCGTCACCAGCTTCCGCCAGAGCATCGAGTTCCGCAATGTGAAGTTTGCGTATCCTACTCGCCCGGACATGATGCTCTTCCGCGACCTGAACCTGACGATCAAGTGCGGGCAGAAGGTTGCCTTCTCTGGCGCGTCCGGGTGCGGCAAGTCGTCGATGATCGGGCTGATCCAGCGCTTCTACGACCCGCTGGGCGGCGCGGTGCTGTGCGACGGACTGGACATGCGCGAGCTGTGCCTGCACGACTGGCGCGACCAGATCGGCATTGTGTCGCAGGAGCCGAACCTGTTTGCGGGGACGATGATGGAGAACGTGCGCGTGGGCAAGGCGGACGCGACGGAGGAGGAGGTGGTCGAGGCGTGCAAGCAGGCCAACATCCACGACACGATCATGGCGCTGCCGGACCAGTACAACACGCCGGTCGGCGCCGTCGGGTCGCAGCTGTCGGGCGGGCAGAAGCAGCGCATTGCGATTGCGCGCGCGCTGGTGAAGCGGCCGCCGATCCTGCTGCTGGACGAGGCGACGAGCGCGCTGGACCGGAAGTCGGAGGTGGAGGTGCAGGGTGCGCTGGACCAGCTGATGCAGAAGGGCGGCATGACGGTGATTATCATCGCACACCGCCTGGCGACGATCCGCGACGTGGACTGCATCTACTACGTGAAGTACGACGGCGTGGAGGGCAGCAAGATCTCGGAGAGCGGCACGTTCGACGAGCTGATGGCGCTGGGCGGCGAGTTTGCTGCGATGGCGAAGATCCAGGGCGTGCCGGCGGACGGCGGGCGTGCGGGCGGCAAGGGCGAGGCCGCGAAGGCGAAGGAGGACCACCTGAACGTCATCCTGGACGAGGCGTCGCTGGCGAAGCTGGACGAGGAGGCGCCGCGCACGGAGCGCCAGAAGGTGCCCATTGAGAACTTGGCAAAGTGGGAGGTGAAGCGCGTCGATGTAGGCTTCCGCCGGTTAATGAAGATGAACAGCGACAAGCTGTGGGCTATTGGCCTCGGTGTTCTCGGTTCCATCATCGGTGGCGCCTCCCGTCCGACAAACTCCATTCTCATGGGCTACATGTTGCGGGTGTTGGGTCAGTACCAGTTCGACAAGGATGCCGATGCCCTTCGGAGCGGCACAAACCTTTACGCACCTCTCTTCTTCGTCTTTGCCGTTGCGAGCTTCTCAGGGTGGGTGTTGCACAGCTTCTACGGCTACGCTGGTGAGTTTCTCACTACGAAGCTGCGCGTGCTGCTCTTCCGCCAGATCATGCGCCAGGACATGAGCTTCTTCGACATTCCCGGCCGCGACGCCGGTACACTGGCTGGCATGCTGTCTGGTGACTGCGAGGCGGTGCACCAGCTGTGGGGCCCGTCGATCGGTCTCAAGGTGCAGACAGTGTGCACGATTGCAGCAGGTTTGGTGGTTGGCTTCATTTACCAATGGAAGCTTGCCTTTGTGGCGCTTGCCTGCATGCCGTTGATTGTGGTGAGCAGTGTGGCGGAACGCCTCATGATGAACGGCTACACAAACGTCAAGGAAGGCGATACAGACGACACGATCGTGACGGAGGCGTTGTCGAACGTACGCACCGTTACATCCTTCAATATGAAGGAGGACCGTGTGAACGCTTTCAAGGAAGCACTGCGGGACGAAGGCCCACGCAGCGTAAAGAAGGGCATCATTGCCGGTGGTATCTACGGCATCACCCAGTTTATCTTCTACGCTGTTTACGCTTTGTGCTTCTGGTACGGTGGCAAGCTGATCGATAAAGGAGAGGCGGACTTTAAGGACGTCATGATTGCCGCGATGTCAGTGCTCATGGGTGCGCAGAATGCCGGCGAGGCTGGTGCCTTTGCGACGAAGCTGGCGGACGCCGAGCGCGCTGCAAAGCGTGTCTTCAGCGTGATTGACCGTGTGCCCGATGTCGATCCTTACACCCGTGGTGATGAATGCATTGGTGAGGGCTGTGACATTGACTTCCACAAGGTGCAGTTCATCTACCCCGCGCGTCCGAAGCAGGTGGTGCTGGCCTCCGTGAACCTGAAGTTCGGCGACCGCACGGCGAACGGGCTGATGGGGCAGACCGGCTGCGGCAAGTCGACCATCATCCAGATGCTGGCGCGCTTTTACGAGCGGCGGTCGGGCCTGGTCACGGTGAACGGCAAGGACCTGTCATCGCTGGACATCGAGGAGTGGCGCCGCAACATCAGCATTGTGCTGCAGGAGCCGAACCTGTTCAGCGGGACGGTGCGCGAGAACATCCGCTACGCGCGCGGCGACGCGACGGACGAGGAGATCGAGGAGGCGGCGAGGCTCGCGCACATCCACCACGAGATCATCAAGTGGCCGGAGGGCTACGACACGGACGTGGGCTACAAGGGCCGCGCGCTGTCGGGTGGCCAGAAGCAGCGCGTGGCGATCGCGCGCGGGCTGCTGCGGCGGCCGAAGCTGCTGCTGCTGGACGAGGCGACGAGTGCGCTGGACAACGTGACGGAGTCGAAGGTGCAGGCCGGCATCGACGCCTTCCAGGCGAAGTACGGCATCACGACGGTGAGCATTGCGCACCGCCTGACGACGATCCGCAACTGCGACCAGATCATTCTGCTGGACTCGGGCCACATCATCGAGCAGGGCAGCCACGAGGAGCTGATGGCGCTTGGTGGCGAGTACAAGGTGCGCTACGACCTGTATACCAACGCTGTCCGATAGCATTTCCTCGATGATGTACTTAGCAGTAAACGTTTGCTTCAACTGGGAAGATTAGTCGATGGGGACCTCCTATCGCAGGGGAGGCAGTTTCAGCTGATCTTCTTTCTTTTTTTGCTCTTATTTCCTTTGGATTACTCTTCTTTTCCTTTGGTGTTGCTCGTCACTCGTGATCTCTGCGCTTTTTGCGCCACGGCATGTTTCGGATTCCGTGAAGCAAAGCCGTTTTGATGATCATAGAAGGCAGCCCACGGAAAACAAGGAGTGTTAACCTTTTTTTTTCCCTTTCTTGTGCCGTTTTGATATATTTAGTTAATCTTTATTTATCAGCGCTTTTATGTGTTTCGATTTTAAACGGCGCAAATTATTTCTTGTTTACATATATTTTTGTTTTTTGCCGCACTCAGTCGACCCTGCGAGATGCTGAGACGAGTTTATGGTAGCCAGTGATACGTATATATTTGTATATGGCCTCCCAGAAACACAGCACTTTCAAAAGGCATCGTCGAACGTAGAAGTAGCCTCCAGGAGTGGAACAGCAACGCGGATTGCTTGTGCGGTGGTAGGAGTGGTGAGGCATCACACAACAACAACAAAAAAAAACTGAGCGGCATTATCCGTTTCAGATGTACATCCGATTTCTGTGCGCAATTTTGGAAGGGGTTGCCGTGCTGCAGTACGTTCACCCCGAATGACCATAATTGCTAAATAATAATGGGGTCGACATGTGCGACAAAGACTAAAGGGGCAGGCTCACGAGTGTGCTTCTTTTTCGCTATTCCCAAAGTATTTTTTTTTTGCTATTACTTTCTTATCTTCCTACTCCCCATTCTCGTCTTACTTTGAGTCTGATGCGCACATGACGACTTGCTGAGCAACAAAAACAAAAAATAACAACACATTCACCATTTTTTTACTGCCTCGCCGACTACAGATCACCACCTAAGAGATTTAAATTGCGACGTTACGCAACAAGCTGAGCGAAAACAAGACAAGCAAACAAGAAAGAAACACAAAGGACGAAACGCTGACAGAGTTATTGTACCGAACCCGCACCCTTTCTCTTGCAGTAAAGTGATTAGGTGTGCTGTCGTTTGCTAAGCTCTCTCTCTCTTTGCATCTTGCCATTGTCCGTTTTTTTGTTCAAGTTTCTACAGCACCTTTACGCAGCTTTTCTTCCCTCTTCAGGCCAACATTCACAATCTTTTTTTAATTTTGTTTTCTTAGTGCTTTTGGGGCTTTATTTTCCGTTTTTTTTTTGCTTCGCTTCTTTTTTTTTTATAGTTTTTTTCCCTTTCACTCTTCCTCCACAAGCCGTGCTTTTCCTTCTTTCAAATACTTTTTATTTTCTGTTTAAACTGATCGCGGTCTCCTGTGCAGACAGACGTTTTGCGCTCCGTGGTTGCGTTCAGCTCACTTACCAAGGATCGCGAGATCAATTTGCGTTCTTTTTCTCTCTTGACAGTTGTTTTCCTGCAGATAGGGAAACACAACAGGAGGAAGATTACACGGCTGTTTCTTCGCATCTCTACCCTCTTTTTTTTTTTCGCCGCTTCTCATTGTTGGGCTCAGCGTAAAGCGAGAAGCTGCTGACAACATCATACACAAGAGTCACCGACTAAGAGTGGAGAAAATGCCGTCCAACAACTCCCCGCGGACGGGTGACCGCCGCAACTCCGAAGACGTGCGCGTTTTCAATCTTGAGAACAACGACTCCCATTCCCCAATGGGTAACGAGTACGAGGAGGACGTCGCGTCCAGGCTGAACCAGCGCCGTGCGTCGAATGTGTCGCATGAGCCCGATGCACAGCAGCCCGGCGAGGCCGATTCTCACATGTCCTTCAGTGCGCCTGCGGGGCAGCGCAACGGCTTTGAAATTGTGCAGACGCAGGCTGAGAAGGAGGTGGCGCCGGTGCAGGGCCGCAAGTATGCCAGCACGAGCGGGACGGCAAACACGGAGAGCTCGATGAAAAAGAGCAATGCCAGCGACAGCGACAGCGAGGTGGAGCGGCCGGCCTTCACGGCTGAGGAGGTCATCAAGCCGGCAGAGAAGAAAGAGTCGGTGTCTTTCTTTGGCATCTTCCGCTACGCTGACCGCACCGACAAAATTATGATGATTGTTGGCACCTTCTGCGCCGTTGTCTGCGGTGGTGGTCTCCCCGCCTTCTCGTTCGTCTTTGGTCGCATCATGAATGACCTTCTCGTCTCCAACGACCCAGAGAAAGCCACAGCAAAGACGGCGCTCATCATGGTGTACATCGGCATCGGCATGTTCGTGGTCTGCGGCGGCCACGTGCTGTGCTGGACCATCGCCGCCAGCCGCCAGGTGGCCCGCATCCGCCTGCGCTTCTTCCAGGCGGTGCTGCGGCAGGACATCGGGTGGCACGACGAGCACAGCCCAGGTGAGCTGACGGCGCGCATGACGGGCGACACCCGTGTGATCCAGAACGGCATCAACGACAAGCTCTCTCAGGGTATTATGAATGGTGCTATGGGCTTGCTCGGTTTTATCTTCGGTTTCGTCTTCTGCTGGGAGCTGACGCTCGTTATGCTCGGCATGATGCCCTTCATCGCCATCATGGGTGCGGTAATTGGCAATATTATGTCTAAGATGACGGAGCAGACCCGCAAGCACTTCGCCAAGGCCGGCTCGATGGCGACAGAGGTGATGGAGAACATCCGCACGGTGCAGACCTTCGGCAAGGAGGATTACGAGACAGACCGGTTTGCGCAAGCTGTCTTGCTGGCTCAAGCAAAGGGCATCCGCAAAGAGTTCACGAGCACCGGCTCTGCTGGTATCATCATGGCGCTTGTCTTCATCACCTACACGGTGGCCTTCTTCTTTGCTTCCTACCTCGTGCAGTGGGGCCGCACCGAGATGAAGAACGTCATCTCTACCTTCATGTCCGTCCTCATGGGCAGCTTCGGTATCGGCTTTGTCTCCCCCAGCGCCACCGCGTTTGCTGAGTCCCGCGCTGCCGCCTTTGAGATCTTCAAGGCAATCGACCGCGTGCCGCCGGTGGACATTGACGCCGGCGGTATTCCCGTCACCAGCTTCCGTCAGAGCATCGAGTTCCGCAACGTGAAGTTCGCGTACCCAGCGCGTCCCGACATGATGCTCTTCCGCGACCTGAACCTGACGATCAAGTGCGGGCAGAAGGTTGCCTTCTCTGGCGCGTCCGGGTGCGGCAAGTCGTCGATGATCGGGCTGATCCAGCGCTTCTACGACCCGCTGGGCGGCGCGGTGCTGTGCGACGGACTGGACATGCGCGAGCTGTGCCTGCACGACTGGCGCGACCAGATCGGCATTGTGTCGCAGGAGCCGAACCTGTTCGCCGGGACGATGATGGAGAACGTGCGCGTGGGCAAGGCGGACGCGACGGAGGAGGAGGTGGTCGAGGCGTGCAAGCAGGCCAACATCCACGACACGATCATGGCGCTGCCGGACCAGTACAACACGCCGGTCGGCGCCGTCGGGTCGCAGCTGTCGGGCGGGCAGAAGCAGCGCATTGCGATTGCGCGCGCGCTGGTGAAGCGGCCGCCGATCCTGCTGCTGGACGAGGCGACGAGCGCGCTGGACCGGAAGTCGGAGGTGGAGGTGCAGGGTGCGCTGGACCAGCTGATGCAGAAGGGCGGCATGACGGTGATCATCATCGCGCACCGCCTGGCGACGATCCGCGACGTGGACTGCATCTACTACGTGAAGTACGACGGCGTGGAGGGCAGCAAGATCTCGGAGAGCGGCACGTTCGACGAGCTGATGGCGCTGGGCGGCGAGTTTGCTGCGATGGCGAAGATCCAGGGCGTGCCGGCGGACGGCGGGCGTGCGGGCGGCAAGGGCGAGGCCGCGAAGGCGAAGGAGGACCATCTGAACGTCATCCTGGACGAGGCGTCGCTGGCGAAGCTGGACGAGGAGGCGCCGCGCACGGAGCGCCAGAAGGTGCCGATTGAGAACCTCGTGAAGTGGGAGGTTAAGCGTGTGAAGATCGGCTTCTTGCGTCTGATGAAGATGAACAGCAGCAAGACGTGGGCTATTGTTCTCGGTTTCATTGGCTCTGCCTTGACCGGTGCCAGCGGCCCTGCCAACGCCATTCTCTTCGGTGAGATTCTCGGCGTTCTCGGCCAGTATCAGGTTGACAAGGATGTCGGTGCCCTTCGGAGCGGCACAAACCTTTACGCACCCCTTTTCCTCGTCTTCGCTGCCGCAACATTCATCGGCTGGTCTCTTCAGGGCTTCTACGGCTACGCCGGCGAGCACTTGACGACGAAGATTCGCGTGCTGCTCTTCCGCCAGATCATGCGTCAGGACATGAGCTTCTTCGACATTCCCGGCCGCGACGCCGGTACACTGGCTGGCATGCTGTCCGGTGACTGTGAGGCGGTGCACCAGCTGTGGGGCCCGTCGATCGGTCTCAAGGTGCAGACGGCTTGCACTGTGGGTGCCGGTCTGATCATTGGCTTCATCTATCAGTGGAAGCTTGCCTTTGTGGCGCTTGCCTGCATGCCCGTAGTGGCGCTGTGCAACGTCGTACAGCAGCAGATGATGATGGGTTACACGCAGAAGAGGGAGGGTGACAGCGATGACACGATCGTGACGGAGGCGTTGTCGAACGTGCGCACCGTGACGTCTTTCAATATGAAGGAGGACCGTGTTGCAGCCTTTAAGGAAATCCTCGACGAGGAGACGCCGCGCGAGGTAAAGAAGGGCATCATTGTGGGTGTCATCTACGGCCTGTCGCAGTTCGTCTTCTACGGCGTCTTCGCCCTCTGCTTCTGGTACGGCGGCAAGCTCATTAAGAAGGGTGAAGCTAACTTTCAGGATGTCGTCATTACCTCCATGGCGGTGCTCATGGGTGCCATGGGTGCCGGCGAGGCGGGCGGCTTTGCGACGAAGCTGGCGGACGCGGAGAAGGCGACGGCTCGCGTCTTTAGCGTGATTGACCGCGTGCCCGATGTCGACCCCTACAAGGACGGCGACGAGGAGCTTGGTGAGGGCTGCGACATTGACTTCCACAAGGTGCAGTTCATCTACCCCGCGCGTCCGAAGCAGGTGGTGCTGGCCTCCGTGAACCTGAAATTTGGCGACCGCACGGCGAACGGGCTGATGGGGCAGACCGGCTGCGGCAAGTCGACCATCATCCAAATGCTGGCACGCTTTTACGAGCGGCGTTCGGGCCTGATCACGGTGAACGGCAAGGACCTGTCGTCGCTGGACATTGAAGAGTGGCGCCGAAACATCAGCATTGTGCTGCAGGAGCCGAACCTGTTCAGCGGGACGGTGCGCGAGAACATCCGCTACGCGCGCGGCGACGCGACGGACGAGGAGATCGAGGAGGCGGCGAGGCTTGCGCACATCCACCACGAGATCATCAAGTGGCCTGAGGGCTACGACACGGACGTGGGCTACAAGGGCCGCGCGCTGTCGGGTGGCCAGAAGCAGCGCGTGGCGATCGCGCGCGGGCTGCTGCGGCGGCCGAAGCTGCTGCTGCTGGACGAGGCGACGAGTGCGCTGGACAACGTGACGGAGTCGAAGGTGCAGGCCGGCATCGACGCCTTCCAGGCGAAGTACGGCATCACGACGGTGAGCATTGCGCACCGCCTGACGACGATCCGCAACTGCGACCAGATCATTCTGCTGGACTCGGGCCACATCATCGAGCAGGGCAGCCACGAGGAGCTGATGGCGCTTGGCGGCGAGTACAAGGTGCGCTACGAGCTCTACACCAACGCGACATCCAACTAGCCGTAGAGAACCTTCTACGCTTCTTATTGTTACTGCTCTCTGCAGTGTTGTACAGGAGATAGCCATTATTTCTCTTGGCTTGCAGTCACCACTGCGATACGCCAGTTTGTTTGGTTTTCGTTTGAGTGTCGCCTTCATCGTAGTAAAGAATGAAAGCTCAAACTTCGGTTGCGGAAAGAGAGAGCTCTCTATCATAGAGGGTGCCACTGTTACTCGACGTTGCCGCTCGCATTGCGTGGCTCCGATTGGTGGTTGTCTCACTGCGCTGTTGAACGAGTTTTTTATTCCTTTTTCTCCTTTTCGTACTTCCTCTCTCTTTAGGTTCGACAGCGGAAAAAAAAAGAAAACGTAGAATTTCTTTCCTTTTCTCTTCTGTTGCTCTCCTAACTTTACCTGTTTCGATTGTGACGCTTATACTGTTTCTGGTTGTAGTGTCTTGGCTGGGAATCTGCACAATCTTGCCGCTGGGAGTGTAAGACGGGCGGCGTCGGTCTGGTAGGCTCTCTCTCGCCCCTCTTTTCTCTCCTCTTTTTCCTTTCTTTTTCTTATAAAATACCCTGCCCTCTTGTTCTTATTTTTTATTTGTTGCTTTTTTTTTTTTTTACAGCCCCTCCTAAAACTTTTTTCCTTTCCGTATATTTGCTTCCCTACCCCTCTCTAATAAAATGGTCGAATGTAATATCAATCAACTCAGCACGTTTTTATTTTGGTTTTTATTAGTGTTTTCTTTCTCCCTTTTCTCTTCCCTTCGTGACCCTCTTTCCAGGTAATTGAAAGATGACCCACTCCACCTTCCAAGAGGGCTAAGACGTGGGTGAGTGGCAACGATTGTTGTGTCTCTCCCACTGGAAGTGACAATAACGTTTTTACTTCTATTATTCTTGGTGGGAGACGACATGGCAGCGGCAAAAGTGGCCGTGCGCGTTGCAGCATCAGAGAGGGCCCCGCATACGTTGACTCTCTGTATTCAGCGAGGCGGAGAAAACGTCAGTCGAGGGCAAAGTGCATCATCCTTTCCCTCTTATCGTTTGCGCTTCTTTTGCGGGAGCTCCGTGTGCGTGCGTAGATGTAGGCGCGCGTCTCCCGCAGAGGGCGTCAGCGACGCGTGATTGCGGACAAGAAAGTACGCAGTCTGAGTAGTAGCAACAATTTTACGAGAAAGGTGCATGGGAAAAAAAAGAGTTAAAGGTGCGTTTGTGTGTGTTGCCGCAAAGAGAAGTCGACAGATGATTTTGCCTTCGTGGCGCTCCCACCTCGTTCCTTTCTTTCGTATTTTTCTTTTGCCGTCTTTCTTGTAGTTGCGACTGCCATTGATGGTCGCGCGTTCGTGTTTCAAGCATGCAGTGTGGTGGCTTTTCGGCTCTAAGAGTGAGCTAGGCTGGTGAACATCAGGGCGGAAAAGCCATAGTTTTCTCTCTTGTTTGCGCTGCCAGCTTTGCTTTCTCTCCTATTGCTTTTTTGTTGTTCATCTTTCTTCTCAGCTTTTTCCGCTCTTTTGGCCGTTTCCCTCACTCGAGGCACCTCCCAGAAGGGGAACAACAACACAAAAAAAAAGGGGGAGGTATCAACCACACTGGTCATGCAAGAACCGCTTGTCTACTTAAAGATGAAAGTCAAAGATAGATTTCTTCCATCTTCTACTCTAATGTTCGCTGTTTCTCTCAAGATACTTTCATCATTTCGTCTCCACTTCTTTGCATCTTAATGAAATTGTTCTGCCTTTCCTGATCGTTCTCTCTCTCTTACCCTTGTTTTACCAATTACTTGGCGCCGTACGTCATGGGCAGCTACTACCGCTAGCCCTCTTTTTACTCGCCTTAGTTTCGTTTTTTTTCTTTACTTTTCTTTACCGACGTGCCTCTCCTTTTTATATTTTCATGGTAGAGTGCTGGAGCACTGCTGTCTCTGTTCCTGTCCCTTGCGCTTGTACGCCTCTCTCTTTATTTCCTTCTCTCAGGTCTTTTCGTGTCCTTGCTTACTTCTAAAGAAACTTAAAGTCGCGGCTGCCTTGTATGGCGGAGAGTTGGTGGATGCATGGAGTGCTCACTCATACACACGATGGCAGAAGTCACGAGAAGACGCTCTGCATCGTTGTGCGCTGATGCGTGCCCCGCTCGTGTTGTCACAGCGCTGCCTCATTCTTTTTGTTCTTTCTTTCGAACTTTACCGGCGTGTACTTCTTCTTTTCCTTCTCATTTATGTAGGTGTGCTGCATCTCTAGCGTGATGTAAGCTGAAGAGGAAGGCCGTATGAGGAGGAAGAAGAAAGATTGCAATTTCGCGAAAGACAGCAAACAAAAAAAGAAAGAAAAAAAAAGAAGGATAAAGAGAAGGAAGAGAGAGGTTGTTGTTGGAGGGCGGGACCTCAGAAGAAAGGGCACCAAGGTATTGTGTGACGCCTCTACAGTTGCTCGAAAATCGTGAGTTGACGCGATGTACACTTTTTATTTTTCTCTGTGTGAGGGAGAATAACCAATGAGCCCTTTCGAGAATTAAAAAAAAAAGACAAAAATGTTTTGTTTTGTTTGTTGGCCACGCTTTTGAGACTGGAACATGCTCTCGCTCTTTCGCCGTGTTCGATTGTGTTTGCGTGTGTGGATTAGGAATGGTGTCGAGTGCGATCGAATTTTGGACTTCTTATGTGCGCAGATGTGCAGGTTCCTCTTTCGTTTCAAATCGCACTCTGTCTTTTCATTTTCAATTATTGAGACAGCCTTCTTCCCTGCACGCAACCGTACGTCTTTCACACTTACACTATTAACACAAAGAAAAGGACGATCAGCAGCGGCTGCGGACAGTCAACTCGCGCGGGGAGAGAGATAGTGGGACCATGTTCCACTCGCAAAAGTGTTGTTAAATCGAACATTACATACTTCATTCCTTTTTTCTTTCTAAGCTTTTCTTATCTTTTCTTTTTTCCCCTCGAAAAACTCGAAGTATTTTTTTCTTTATAGCTGTCGGAAAGTAAAGATCATCTACTGCCAGTATGGGAGAGTGTGTTGAGGCGAGAGAGAGGAGGAAGATGCTAACGACGCCAACTCTTTTGAAAAAAGGGTGCGCAGCTTCGGGTCATGTTGCGCACGATCGCGATATGGTCATAAGTGCTCCACTGTCCCACAGCTTGTTTTGTTCACCCTTCCCAAAACTTTTCTTTTCTGGGTTCGGCAATTTTCCTTTTCCTTCTCTCTCCGTCTCCGCTCATTGGTGCGCCGTCTTTTTCTGCAATACGTTTTTTCCCCCTTTTTTTAAAGAAAGAGAACTGGACTTGAATGACACGGGCTGCGCACCTGCAAAGCTCTTTCTGTTCCTCTCTTAGCATGCAACGTTGTTTGTTGCTTTTTCCCACCAGTGAACCCAACGTATACTCTGAGCTACGTCAAAGTCTATCAGCAACAACAGCAACGAAGAAGGACGCACTTGTGTCCCCCTCGCGATTGCAAGTAACGGATTGCAGTCTTGCGTCTGGTTTCCGCTTTTTCCCACTAAGTACGGGCTTTTGGATTCGTTGCCGACGCTGAGATGAACCAACAGTCGTTCACAAGCGTTTTTTCTGCGGGAGGACTTATTCATTCTCAGATGGCATTGTGTTGCGACAAGATCGCTTCAACAGACTCTGAAAAAGTGAAAGAGTTCTGTATGTATTGCGGTGCATGCCACTTTTTTTTTCCGCTGCTAATTAAATTTGCTTCTCCATACTTTAGTTTGTCTCTTTACCTCCACTCACTCTCTCTCTCTCTCTCTCTCTCTTTCTGTCAGTGCGCATCTTTGTGCGTTGTGTGCGTGACTAAGTTTCTCGCCGTGCGCGCAAGGTACGTTTTGTTTTCTAATTCGTATTCTTGTCTCCCGTTGGGATCCCTTTACAGCTGTGGGTCGCGTCGCCCTCTCTTTCCGGAGCTCCGGTGCGTCAGCAGCTGCCGGTAAGTACTATCTATCTTTCTTTGCTCTTGCGTTGGTGATATTTTTTTTTTACTGTTTTCGCTCACTTCACTCTCCTCGTGACTTCAGTCTGCTCTGATGGACATTTAACAAAAAAAAACCTACCCGTCTTTTTCTCTCAATCTCACCAGTGCGTCGCGCTTTTACCCTGCTCACCTCTTTCTTTCTCTTCTCATTGCGTCTCTGCATTCTACCTGCAGTTGTTGGCCTCTTTTCTCTCTTGATCCCACGGCATCGTAATGGCGTCTGAGTACAAGCAGCGCGAGACCGTCGGGGTAGAGGACCTGGTCCTGCTTCCGCAGATCACCGAGAAGGCCATTACCGACGACCTCGCAGTGCGGCACCGCGTCGACCTCATCTACACCGGCATCGGCTCCGTCCTCCTCGTTGTGAACCCCTTCAAGCAGATCCCTGGTCTCTACAACGAGGCACACATGCAGTTCTACCGGCACAGCGGCCGCGTCGACGGGGTGCGGGACGCGCTGCTGGAGGGGCAGGAGCCCGGTGACGCACCCCTCGGTGGGCCCCACATTTTTGCGCTGGCCGAGGACACCTATCGCAGCATGGTTTCGGAGGAGGAGAACCAATGCATCATCATCTCCGGCGAGTCCGGCGCCGGCAAGACCGAGGCATCGAAGCAGATTATGCAGTACATCTCCGCCGTCTCGGGCAACACGAGCGACATGCAGAAAGTGAAGCGCATCATTCTCGAGTCGAACCCGCTGCTCGAGGCATTTGGCAACGCCAAGACGCTGCGCAACGACAACAGCTCCCGCTTCGGCAAGTTTCTGGAGATCTACTTTGACGTTCGTGGCGGCCCGGTGGGCGGACACCTTTCCCACTTTCTGCTCGAGAAGTCGCGTGTCTCGAGTCAGCAGGAGGAGGAGTGCAACTTTCACATTCTCTATCAGCTGTGCACCGGCGTGGCTGAGGCGCTGCGGGAGGCGGGAACTTCCGCTGCCGCCGCACGCGGTCGCAAGGGCGGCAAGACAGACGCAAGTAGCGGCGACACGTCGGACGACGACAGCAGCGACGGCGTGGTGGACTGGGCGGCGGTCTTCACGGAGATGCGGATGGACGGGTTGGCGCCAGACGTGCCGCATGTGCGTCTCGGCTCCAGCTCCTTCTCCGTCTATCCCTGGCGCTACCTGCGGCCCGTTGTCGCCTCGGGGCGGCACGCCAGCGACTTCACCGCCCGCACCGGCATCGACGACGCGCGTGGGTGGCGTGAGACGCTGCTGGCGATGGAGGCGATGGGCATGACAGCCGAGGACCAGACGTCCGTCGTGAAGGTGCTCTGTCTTGTGCTCCACTTCGGAGAGCTGGAGTTCGTGGCCCCCGAGGAGGGCGGCGAGCGTGCAGCGGGGCAGCAGCCGTGCACTCTGGCGAACCCGGCTGTGCTCGACTTCCTTGCGCAGCAGCTCGGCGTCGATGCAACGGCGCTGCTGAAAGCGCTGACGTGGCGCAAGCTGCAGATGGGTGCGACGGAGGTCGTCTTCTCCCCACTCGATGCCCAGCAATGCCGCAACGCGTGCGACGCGATTGCCAAGGCCCTCTACGAGGGTGTCTTCGAGTTTATTGTCAGCTCCGTCAACATCGCCTTCGGGGACGCCCCGCATGCGCTGATGCTGGGCGTGCTCGACATCTACGGCTTTGAGATCTTCGCCAAGAACGGCTTTGAGCAGTTCTGCATCAACTACGTCAACGAGAAGCTGCAGCAGATCTTCATCGAGCTCACGCTGCGTGTCGAGCAGGAGGAGTACGTGCGGGAGAACATTCCCTGGGAGGCCATCAAGTACTTCGACAACCAGATCGTGTGCGATCTGATCGAGAGCAACCGCCCGCCGGGCCTCTTCGCGATCATGGACGACGTCTGCATCACCATGGCAAAGGAGGAAGAGGCGGTGGCGGACCGCAAGCTGCTTGACAAGCTCGACATGACGTACCGCAGCCACCCCAACTTCGTCCGCAGCGAGCGCGGCTTCGTCATCAAGCACTACGCCGGCGACGTGGAGTACAGCACGGACGGCTTTGTAGGGCGCAACAAGGACCGCCTCGGTGCCGACGTGGTCGAGGTGCTCTCGCAGTGTAAGATGAGCTTTGTGCTGGAGATTTTGACCGAGGTGCTCGCTGAGGGGCTGGCGGCGGCGTCGCCGGCTGGCGGAGGGGCCACTGTGCGACGGCCGCCGATGACCGCCGGCACGCGCATCCGCCAGCAAGCCGCCGACCTCGTGAAGACGCTGAAGCAGTGCACGCCGCACTACGTCCGCACCATCAAGTCCAACGACATGAAGCGCGGCGACTTCTTTGACGAGGCACGCGTGTTGCACCAGGTCAAATACCTTGGCCTCCTCGAGAATGTGCGGGTGCGGCGCGCCGGCTACAGCTACCGCCAGTACTTTGACAAGTTCCTGAAGCGCTTCAAGTACACCTGTCCCAGCACCTACCCACGCCCCTTCCGCGGCACCGACAGGGCGGCGTGCGAGGTTATTCTCGCTTACCTGCAGAACGAGCAAGGGGTGGTGCCGCCGCAGTCCTACGCGATTGGCACGAGCAAAGTCTTCATCCGACAGCCGGAGCACGTCCTCGCCCTCGAGCAGTGCCGCGAGTCCGCCTTCCACGCGCTCGCCGTCACGATCCAGCGCGCCTGGCGTGGCTACACGCAGCGGAAGCAGCTGCTGCGGCTCAAGGCAAAGCTGGACCGCACCTACGAGCGGCAGAAAAAGGTGCGCCGCGCCGACAGCGTGTTCCGCGCCTACGAGGGTCTCTATGTCGATGTCGACGCTGTGGTGGCCGCTGCGGGGCCGCCAGCGGTGCTGGGTGCTGCGGGCGGCACCGTCCCGCGTGCGCTCTCCAGCCGCCTCGCCCTCGCAGCTGACGCGATGTTCCAGTTCGACCCTATCGCCCGTGCGTGGCGCTCCTTCTGGACTGCTACGGTGGAGGCGGGCCAGCAGCGCAAGCGCTTCTTTGTGAATGCGCTGACGCAAGAGACGGTGTGGGAGCGGCCACGCGAGCTGGACGCGCCACGTCTTGTCTTTTCCTGCGTTGTGGACCGCGTTGTGAACTGGGCCACCGCGCAGACAGCGAGGGAGTTTGTTTTCGTGACGAACCACGACGTGCTCTATCTGGTGCGTGAGCGGCCAAAAAAGACGGACGAGGCGGCGCCGTCCGCCTCAAAGGGCGGCGGCGGCAAAAGAAAAGGCAAGGATGCGGGGCAGCACGGAGACGCGGCGGAGGTGGCCCTGGAGCCGTGCTTTACGCTGCAGAAGCGCATCGACTTGCGTCTGCTCACGCAGGTTGCCGTAAGCGCGATGGCGGACACGGTGCTTGTCCTGCGGTGCCTCCCTGTCCTCGCACCCTACCGACCGGTGCTGGACACGATGCGGACCAAGACGGGACCGACGCAGTGCGAGGCGTGCGGCCGCCCCGCCACGCCGGCGATGCGCCGCGCAAACTGCCCAAGCTGCGGCCGGCTGTGCTGCGTGCGTCACTGCCTCGTGCACGCTCGTCCCTTGCCCATGCTGAATGGACAGGCGAGGCCGGTGTCTGTGTGCCCCGCGTGTGTCGCTGGAGAGCCGCTCGAGGCGGTGGGGGACGTGGTGCTGCTCACACCCCTCAAGACGGAGCTTGCTGGCACCCTCTGCAGCCACTACCAGCAGCGCATGGGCAACCCGCTCCCCCTCCTCGTCGCCAACACAATCCCCTTCGCCGTGTGGACTCCGGCTCCGCCACCGCCGAAGAAGACAGTTAAAAGGCCTCCGTCAAAGAAGAAGGCGGATGCGGCAGCAGCGGCAGCAGAGCCGGAGGAGCTGCCCGGTGTGTTGGGCGGCTCCTATGAGGTGACGCTGACGTGTGTGGCCGCCGACAACGCCGTAACCGCCGACACCGCGCTTGTGCCGGCCATTCCACCCGACGTAGCTGCCGCAGCAACAGCGGACCGCAGCAAGGGCCGCAAGGCGTCCAGCAAGAAAAAAGGCGACGACACCGACACGGACGGCCTCGCTGCCATACCGCCAGAGACGCCGCGGGTGTTGACGGTCGTGGCTCCGTCCGGCATCACCGCCGCGCAGATCCAGCGCATGGAAGCCGCGCGGGAGGCCCGTCGCAAGGTGGCGGCGGCGCGGCGGCGACAGGAAGAGGAGGAGGAGCGCAAGCGCGAGGCCCAGCGGGAGGCGGAGCGTGCGGCGGAGCACCAACGCGTCGTGCAGGAGCGCAAGAAGGCCAAGGCGGCGGAGACGGCCCGTATGGAAGGGGAGCGGGCCGCACGCGAGAAGGCGGCGGCGGAGCGGCGCGAGGAGGCGGCGAAGCTTGTGGCCCAGCGCGCACGCCGGCGGTGACGAGACTGTGGCCCGCGTTGAGAAGTCCGTGTGTGTGTCTCAAAGGTGAGACTAAACAGCATTTGAGTGCTGCTTCTTCTTTCTTTTTTTTTTTTCCAGCTGACATCTCAAGGTTTAATCAGGTGCTGAAGGACTGCTGTACACTACTCGTGGCAAAAAAAAAAAAATAACCACATGCACACACGCGAAAACGCAGAAGAGAGAGCGGAGGCGTCCCTTATTGCGGAGGCGTGCTTTGGGGCAGCGTTTGTTTGTTTGTTTGTTTATATTACAATCAAAGCAAGGCTTGGCTAGCGTGTTGTCGGCTCGTACTCTTCGCGTGCACCTCCAGCCCTCTGCACACGGTGTGGCCATCTGCTTTCGATGTCATGGTTGAAGCAAATGCCCCCAACGTCTCTCTCTCTGCAGGTGTTCAGTTAAACTTTCCTCTCTCTCTCTCTCTCTTTTAATTCTCTCGTCTCTTTTCTCTCTCTGATACGACTTTGCATCCGTGATTGCTTTCTCCACCTACGCAAAGAAGTATTCTCTGCGCGCTTCACCGCAGATCATCGCACACAGACACACGCACGTGCACGCAACTGCTTGTACTTTCTATTTCCCCCTTCTCGCCGCACACATCATCACCATAGCACCAACTATGACGTCTGCAGCACCCACTGCTGCGCTGACAACAACGGCAGCAGCGATGTCGTGTGTGGCCGGCACGCTGCCCCCATCGCTGCTCACCATCATCGCCCAGTCGAACCATAAAGTAGTCGCCTACCTCGCGGCTACTCTGCCAACTGATGTGGCTGCTGAGAGCGGTTCAAGCAGCACCGCTGCGGCAGCGTCTCCCGCGAGTGGTGCGAAGTACGCCGTTTTTGACGATGCGGCGGCTGCGCGTCGCTGGACGGTGGAGCTGCGTCAGTGTGGTGCAGCCACCACCGAAGAAACTTGGAGGCTAGAGAACGAATCAAGTCAGCAGCAGAACTCCGGTGCCCCCGCTACCGCTTCTGCCGAGGCTTCGCAGCTGAAAAGCCAACCTCAGTATTTCATGCTCTGCGACACGTGGAGGGAGACGACGATCATGCCTGCCCCGCCTCCGTCGTCTGTGCAGCTAGTGCCAGCGCCAGCAGCCGGTGCAGCTTCAGCTTTGGTCGCTAGTCCCCGCCTCAGCGCGCCGTCCAACGCCTCTCACGAGCTACAGACGGCCGCCGAGGGAACTCCTAAGCGGACGAACGCTGCTGCAAAGACAGACGAAAGCATCGGTGCCGCGAGCTCCCCTCTGTCCCACCCAGCGTCATCACCAAATACCGCGCACTTGCAAGCGAAGCAGCCCAGCTCATCGGGGCTTGTCTCGAATCTGAGGGGTCTCTCCATGCAGGAGCTGGCCAACCAGCACAACGCACTCTCCCGCCTTCTTGTGCAAACCCTTGCACCGCAGCGCATGACGGTGGCCCTCGTTGTGCACCAGGTCTGCACCGCCTCGTCTGAAGAGACAGCAGGGCTGATCTGCAGTCTGCGCGATGACGCTGCTGGCCCGCATTCTGGGGAGCCGCTGCGCTACACCGAGGCCGCCGTCGCAGCTGCTGTGGAGCACCTCACGGTGCCCAACCCTCGCCAGCCGAAGCAGCGGGAGCTGAAGAGTGAGGCCTACCTCCTCATGAACGTCGGCGGCTTCGCGGATGGCGAGCTGCGGCACAAGGCAGTCAACAGAGCCTACCCCGCGCTGGCGCACCACTGGCCCGCCTCCGCCCCTCTCCTCGACGCCATGGAGCGCTACGCCGATCGCGAGGTGGTGCTCGAGACGCGGAAGCGCCACCCAGCCCTGACGGCACCCAACGCGAGCACCAACAGCAGCGGCGGCGGCGGCGGCGGCGATCGTACGGGTCGCAAGCGGCACCGCTCGCGCTCCTCTGCCAGCTCTGCGGAGGACGAGTCGGACAGAGACAACGAGGTGCCCGTGGCAGCGGCTTCTTCGTCTACGCCAGCCGCGGCCCAAAGCACAGGCGTCAGTGCGGCCCCGGTGCAGCGCGCCTTTCTCTTTGAGTCACTGCAGCAGTGCCCGCAGTCGCTCGAGCGTGGGGACCTTCACGCCTGGCGCACTAGCCCCGAAGCAGCGCAGGTAAAAGAGGCGCTGCAGGCTGCCGTGACGCTGGCCCCCGCAGACGCGTTCACCAAAAGTGCGTCTGCTGCCGCCACTGCGTCTTCTTGTACCCTGTCTGCTCTCCCTATCTCCACCGAGGAGGACGTCACAGTGCTGCGAGGACGCTACGATGCGCTGGCACACGCAGAAGAGGCTCTTGAGCGGCAGCTACGGGACTACGGCGACACGGTGCATGAGCTGCGCAAGTGGTACCGCGAAGAGCAGTGCGCGCCGCAGTTCCGACTGGAGCTGGCAGCGTGGGTGCAGTCGCAGGAGGAGGCACGTGCTGCGTTGGTCACGCTGCACGAGCGTATTCACGCCGTCCGCTACACGCTGGAGCGCGACCTGAGCGAGTACCTGCATTTACACGCCCTGCGAGTCCTCTGAGCAACCAGTGGGAGCGTACACATTTCTATCCCTCGAACTGATTCTTTTCCCGGCAAGCAGCGAAGCGCAAAAAAAAATATGTTCAGAACAACGATTCGACACATACAGAGGAAGGTACAGGAGAGGAGTCGCATCTTCGACTCAGCGTCCTTTTATTTTCCCCTTCCTGTGTGACTTTAATTGGTGTAAAGATAGAGGAAGCAAGAGAGAAGAGAAGTAGTAGTCTAAGCAAAAGTTTTGCCCATGCTTCTCCGGACGTCTCTGCTTTCCTCTCTCTCTCTCTACTGCCCATTCTACATTACGGCTTGTTCTCTTCCAACCTATTCTCTTCTTTTTTTTCCTCTCTTTCTTTTTCGTTGTTCAACCATGCACGCCCGATTCGTTCCTGCTGGCCGCCTCCTCTCCTTGCTTTTCTAGCCTTTAGAAAGAAACTACGAGAAAGAAAGAGATAGACGCATACGCACGCACGCCCACACGTACACATCCACGACTGCATTAACGAACCGAGAAGAAAGGACAGTAAAAGAAAAGAGAACGAGGGAGCCTAGACTAGCTATCTTCGGCTTTTCTGTTCCTAGTTGTTGCTGTGATTGTTTTTCTTTGCTATTTTTTACCCACTAGCACCTTCACCCACACACACGTACACCAAAATACACACAAACACACACCTGATATGTCGGCAACCGCCAGCCCCGGCGAGCACGTTAGCAGCAACGGCGGCGCAGCGCCGCAGCGGTCGTCGCCGTCGGCGGGTAAGTCGAGCGAGGCGCCATGCGACAAGCACCAAGGCGTGCCGCCTCCTCCCTACTCCGTGGACAGCGCGATCGGTGGCCACCCGATGCCGCTCTATCAGCCGCACGCCCCCGCGCCTGGCGTAGTGATCGACCCCGACATGATCGAGGACCACATCAGCTTCCTGCGCACCGTGCGCGCCTTCCACCACTACAAGCGCCAGGCCATGGCGGCGCGTGAGATGCGGCGCACGAACTTCCGCAAGCTGCAGGACCAGCACCGCGACCTCCTCTGCATTGACCTTGACAAGATCCTCGACAAGTACCTCGAGTGCATCGAGGTGAACAGCACCTTCTTCGACGCCATCTGCGAGGCCAGCGAGGAGCTCTTCGACAGCTACTGGCCGGAGGGGACGACGGTGCGCATGGAGGAGGTGCCGCCGCCGACGCCGCTTGACATGGACAAGGTCTTCTCCACGCTGCGGCAGTTCGTGCGCGACTGGTCGGCCGAGGGCGTTGCCGAGCGCGACTGCGTGTACAAGCCCATTCTCGACACGCTCGACCGCTGCTTCCCGAACCGTAGCGAGCGAGAAAACGTGCGGGTGCTCATCCCTGGCGCCGGTCTCTGCCGCCTCTCCGTCGAGCTCGCCCTGCGCGGCTTCTTTGCCCAGGCGAACGAATTTAGCTACCACATGCTCATCGCGGGCCACTACATCCAGAACCACGTCTTCGAGTCGTGCCAGCACCGCATCTACCCCTATAGCGACAGCACCTGCAACCTCGTCAACCGCGCTGACCAGTTTGCCGAGGTGCAGATCCCCGACCTCTGCGCGTCGGAGGCGATCGATGGGCTGCGCGACGAGGGCCTCAGCTTCGGCCAGCTCTCCATGGTTGCCGGCGACTTCACCGAGGTCTACGCGAAGCCGCACCAGCACAAGACGTGGTCGGTTGTCGCCACCTGCTTCTTCATTGACACGGCGCACAACATTATCGAGTACCTGGAGATCATCTACAACCTCCTCGTGCCGGGCGGCTACTGGGTGAACGTCGGCCCGCTGCTCTACCACTTCGCCGACAGCGCTGATGACATGTCGATTGAGCTGTCCCTCGGCGAGGTGCTCACGGTGGCGCAGCGCATCGGCTTCGTGCTGAACGGCCCGCCGACTTTCATTGACACCACCTACACGAACAACCAGCGCAGCATGAAGCAGCTGGTGTACCGCTGCGCCTTCTTTGTGCTGCAGCGGCCGCTGACCGACACCCGCGACAAGGACCACAAACCAGGCAGCGTCGAGGTGAAGCTGGTCTAAAGCACACGAAGGAAATGCCGGGCCTGTACGCTGAGAGGGAGAGATTTAGCGTGAGCAAAACGGCGTGTGGACGTGGAGAAGAGCTTGGTTGTATGAGTGGCAGCGTACCGTGTGCGTAAGTACTGTTTGCGCCGCCCTAAAAAAGAAAAAAAATGACATGAAAAGGAGAGGGTAAACGCAGGGAAGAAAACATCAAAAAAATGTTTGCTGTTGTGAGTTGGCTTCAGTTCCTTTTTAGTGGTGCGTCGGCACCTTTATGCTGTGCGATTGCGGGAAAAAAAAAAGCCCGCTGTTGATGTTCCTACGGCTTCTTCCGTGTTCTTTTTTTTTTTTTTGCTATTCTAATTAATGAGAGAGAGGCACATTAACAGAGGTTGTTAGAAAGAGGAGAAACGGGCCATGAAACACACAGGAAATGTTAAGAGAAGCGTCATAGGAGGGTATATTGCTCCGTATTGTTTTCCACTTTGCGTAGTGTGTTTTCCTCTTTCGCCATTCTTTTTTTCTGCGTGTGTGTGGGCAAAGCTCCAAAAGTTTTAGGCTCTTTTTTCTCTCACTGGCAGTGTTGCCAGGCGGTGTTGGCTTTCTCCCGCTCCTCTTCATCCTCAAAAAAAAAAAATAGAGCGCGGTATATGCATGTGTCTGGCTGTGCCTCTCTTTCTTGTTGCTTCTGCCCTTTCCTGCTCACCGTTTGAAGGGTTTGTCATGACGAACAGGAGACGATTGCCGACGAGAAGGCAAGCATATCCTTCAGTTTCAGCTTTTTGTTACACCCGTTATCTTTTTCATGGATGTGGCTTGCGAGAGCGGAGATGGTGTAGCAGCGCATGTGTGCATCTGTGTTTGTTGTTGTGGCTCTTTGGTGCTTCTTTTGCTACCTCATGTTGTTGTGGGGCTTTTCTCTTCTCCTCTATTTCTTCTTTTTTTCTAAAGTAAAGTGTGATACTCGTTGTCGATCAGTGCAACATTTTTTTTTTACTATTATTTTCCAAAGGTGATTCCTACTATTATTATTGGCGGCTCCTCTGGTGAGAATTCGACTGCCACGTGCGTTGCGCACAAGTCCAACTAAAGAGAACCTTCCCTCGCACACATTTACTCGTCTTTTTTCTTTACTCACTCTCTCTGAGCGAGAGGATGTGTTGTCTCACACCATGCGTCACCTTCTGACGTTCCTATCACTCAGTTGTCACTGTTTGTATGTGTCTGGTTTTATTTTTCTTTGGGTTTTACCTAAAGCTGGTACTTACCTTTCCACGCAGCTCTCCTGTAAGGCAGCTGCCGTGCAACTTATCTTTTTTTCCATCTTCCATACCCTCCACTTTGAGGAGAAACAAGAAAAAAAGCTGAAAACGCTTGATCAGAGAGCGAAAACGTCTGCCACACGGGCTGTCTGACGTGCAGCGCAGCAACGGCGACGGCGGTGTGCCTCGTAGTATTCGCCTACGTGGCCGAGGCGTACTGTGATTGAAAGCTTTTTCTGTGTCTTTTCTGTTTTTTTTTCCCTGTGTGCAGCTGCCGATCCTCACTCTCAACGCAGCACCAAGGACTGTCTGTACATCCCTCCTTCACTGGAGGGGAAGCGCCTCCTCGCCTCCACCAATGCTAATTTGCGGATCTGCTGTAGTACTATCTCTCTTTTCTATGAGCTTTTGCGTACTTCACTGTTCCCTCCTCATTTACCTCTCATCTTCTTTTCCTTCGCTCCGTCTCCTTCACCGCCTTTGAAGGTACCTCAGTACGTTCACGCGGATCTGCTTAACAGTGAGTTTAACGATTCGCGGTGCACACGTCACTCAAGCAGACAAAGCACACACTCTCCATCGTCCACCAGCATTTCACCTCCGCAGAAACACAACGCAATGAAGTCGTCTTCAGCCGCTACGTCATCGCGGCTGTCCGTCGCACACAACGAGGCCGCCGCTCCGGACGAAGACGACACACCGATCCAGCTGCCAACGGTAAATCTCAACCCCTCCAAGTCCCCACGCAGCGTCCGCTTTGCCCCTACTGCCGCAGACGACGAGCGGGGGAGCCACTACAGCAACGCTATCAGCCCGAGCGGGTCGTTCATTGGGTCGCACCACGACGGCGGCGATCTTCTCGCTTGCGTCGCGAGTCCTCCGCAGCGCATGGAAGAGCTGCCGCCGTTCAGCCTCACGCGCGAGGACGTCGAGGCCGCCTTTGAGTTTCTCGACGTGAACGGCAGCGGACTGCTGACCATGTCGAACCTGAAGCAGCGGCTCTCCGCCTTCTACCCGCAGCTGACGAGCAAGGAGTACAAGTTTCTCGTCGAGGACCCAAGCGGTAACAACGGCGTGAGTGGCGGCGGCGGCAGCGGCGGTGGCAACGCGCACAGCGGACCTGCTGAGCCATCGACCGCCGCGCCGGCCTCCACGTTGACCGCAGCGGGCGAGGGAGGGAAAGCCGACGGCGGCAACGCAGCGGCTTCTGCTGGAAAAAGCGCCAACAGCGAGCCCACAGGCGCGTCGGCAGCGACCGGCGGCGGTGGCGGTGGCGACTTGCCGCCGTCACCTGATGGCCCCTTGAGCGGTGGCAGCTCGCGGGTGTACGGCAGCCGCGCTGGCCTCGACGTCGATCAGCTCTGGGACGTCATCCACTCCTTCCAGCAGCTGCAGCAGAACATCGGCGCGGGTGCCGCGGCGGAGCCGACGCATCGTCCCATCGCCAGCGGCGGCGCGCGTCGCCACGGCAGTCCTGGTCACCTTGTGCCGTCTGCGGACGCCGGCGTGGCGGCCTCGCTGCTGCACAGCGCTGGCGAGGGCGGCTTCGATGCTGTCGGCGAGGCTTTCCGCGTGTACGACCCTCGCAACACGCACTACGTGGAGCGTGAGGTGCTGTCGCGAATTATGGCCCAGATCGGCTTCGGTGAGCTCAACGAGGAGGATCTGACGCTGCTGGTGGGCACGGCAGACTTCGACGGGGATGGCCGCATCAGTCTCGACGACTTTCGCCGCCTTGTGAACATGAAGGGACGCTTCAAAAAGGCATAGAAGCAGCGGTTTGTAATTGTTCTCTGCGTCATACGCTTTCTTCCTTTTTTTTTATCTTTTTCTCTTACATATGGGAAATAGCCCACCGATGTACAAAACAGAAGGAGAGCTGCGGCTCTTTTTAGAAAAAATACATATTCAGCTTATTCGTAAATTCACGCGCTGAGACTTTCTTGTTCGCTTCATTATTTTACGCAACCACTCTCGCCGTCTAAGTGCCTGCTTTGTGATTGTGAACTTGCGACGCACATCAGTTAGTTGTCCTGTGCGTCCTGCGATTGCGGCAGTGGAAGCGTACTTTGCTCATAGCGTGAATGTGTGTGTGTGTGTGTATGTAGTTGGGCAATAAGCAGCCGCACGCCTTTTTTTTTTTGCGCTCATGGACATTCCCCGCTAAATAGGAAAAAAAAAACACACAGTACATCAATCTGCATTTAGTGAAAGTCAGCTTTTCTTCTACGAGCACAGCTTTTGAACACTCATTCTCTTCCTCTCTTGAACTCTCCCGCCTCGGCTTTACCCCTACGTGCATCCATCACAACCCCTTTACACAACCGCCTTTTCGCACGTCAGAACAATCCCACCCCACTTACCTCTCAACAAAAAAGAAAAGCAAAATAAATCTAAGTAACAAGGTATCTTTTTTAAATCCTTTTTTCCTCCTAAAAGCCTTTAATTTTATAACCCTCTCAAAAAAAAAAAGCTCACCTTTACCAGAAAGTTGCCATCTGTACTTCTTTTTCTCGTTTCTTACCCATCTCAAGTGACTCACCGCTTTCCCTTTCTACGTCTCCCATCACTCCACCATGTCCAACTCCGCCGGTACAACTGCCGTGCACATGCACAGCGCCACCGCTGTCGAGCACGAAAGCACAATGCAGATTCTGAACATGTTCCCCGGCCACCTCCACCTCCTGCCGCAGACGCCGCAGCTGCACTTCCTCTTCACGGTGATCCGCAACGTCGAGACGCAGCGCACCGACTTCGTCTTCTACTCGGAGCGCATCATGCGCCTCATTCTCGAGGCCGCGCTGTGCATGATCCCAGTGGAGCCGTGCAACGTCATCACCCCTACCGGCGCCGTCTACAAGGGTGTCCGCCCCGACGAGCGCGGCATCATCGGCGTCTCCATCATGCGCGCCGGCGAGTCGATGGAGCGCGTGCTGCGTGAGATGTGCCGCGGCGTCCGCATCGGCAAGATCCTCGTCCAGCGCGACGAGGCGAGTGCCGACAAGGGCCCGGACTCGCGCTTCAGCTACAGCAAGATGCCGAAGGATGTCGCCAGCCGCCGCGTGCTGCTGCTGGACCCCATGTGCGCCACCGGTGGCAGCGCCATCAAGGCGACCGAGATCCTGATCAACGAGTACGGCGTGCCGGAGGAGAACATCATCTTTCTGAACCTCGTTGCTGCCCCTGCCGGCATCAAGAAGTTCCTCGGCCGCTTCCCCAAGATCCAGATCGTGACGGCCGCCATCGACGACGACCTCGATGAGAACATGTACATCCTGCCGGGTCTCGGCGACTTTGGCGATCGCTACTTCGGCACCGTCGCCGACTAAGCGGCGTTCTTGTCCAAGAAACGATAGGGAAGAGGTGTGAATGGCCTGTCAATCTTTGCAGCTCTTTCTGTTTCTTTCTGGTTGTTCTCACACGGTCGTTGAGCTGCTTCTCCGCCTCCTTTACACAAAGCCCTTCATCTTCCACTGGCGAGTGTCCTGCTGTCCTGTCGCTGTGGCTGCGGTTTTAGGACACGGCCAACAGGCAGAGACAAAGGAAAAATAAGAGTGAGGGAGTGGTGGAGGCGGTGCACGTTGATGAGGCGTACGACAACCGGTCTTTGCATGGTCAGTGCTTCGCCTGAGCGAGCGTGCCTACAAGTAAAACTTGGGGCAGTGCGGCACGGCTTAGTAATCTCTTTGTTCAATTCGTGCTTTTTTCTTTTCCTTTTGCGGAATGTGTGCTAACGGATGCAGTGGGCTGTGTGTCACTGTTGACTAACAAAGTCTGATAGGAAGGGTGTGAGAGGAAGAGGGGGAGGAGGGAGAAACTGTTGAAGCGCCGTCAGGATTTTAGACGGTGGCAAAGTAAGGTCCAGCCGCGGTAGAGGGGCACGTATGTTGTGTGTGGAGGAGTGGTGGCGGTGATAGCGAGGTGGCGGACTGGGCACACGCATGCTCACCCAGAGCTTTACGAGAAAAACAAGCGCGCGTGTTTTTAAATTGTTGATGCTTCTCCTGCCAAAATGAATGGGGGGTATTTGAATCTTTTTTTTTTCTCCCCTGTTCCCCATTAGAGGTTTGAGTGGCGGCTGGAATCGTCTCGTTAATAATTGTTCTTTTCACCTTTCGCCTTTCCCGCAATCAAATTCGTTCTCACGCTCTCGTCGAGCGTGCTGGTCAAACGCACACTCCATCTCGTACACCTTCTTGTTACGTCCCTTATTCTCCCTTCGCCACTGTGCGTCTCCGTGCTGGCTGTGGCCACGAGGTTTTCTTTTCGTAATCTCCACTCGCTGAAATGGCGCTTCGACAGATGGTTTTGTTTTCGTGGGTTTGCGCTCTTCATTGTCTGTGATTTAACTTTTTTTTTTGTGAAGAGGTGGAGTGCTTTTTTTTCTCCCTCTCTTCACTTCTGTTCTTTTTTTTTTCCTGAACTTCGGGATCGGCGTGACGGTGGACGTCAGCACATTTCTCGAACACTGAAACTCGTTATCCTGATTTAACTAACGAACGACTGAAGAACGTAAAGCGGTAAAAAAAAAAAAAAGGCCGACGAAACCACAAGTCGAGAGCTATCGACCCTTTTTCCCCTCCTTTTTTTTTCGGTACAAAGGTGCACACGAGTCAAGTGCGCTTTGAATCGATGGCAAACAAGTGGAGGCAACGGCAAGGGAAAGCGAAGTGAAGCTACTCCTTCGAATAAATCTGACGTAACCGCAGAGTAGATCGCAGACTTTGTGGGTGTCCTCCGTTGCTGTCGTCGAAAGCGGCGTCGGAAAAAAAAAACGTCCGGCGAGGCGTTTATTCGTCACAACTTCACAGTGTCGAGGCACAAAACTCTCCTCCACGGTGCCACGGCTTAAACAGCTGCAGCCTTGTAACTCGCAACTGTGGGCCAAACAAAAAGAGAGAGAGATAGCTCCATTTGCAACTTCGTTTTCCTCGCTCCTTCCTTTTTCTCTCGTGACAGCATTTATTTTTTTTCCAGTCACACACCTACTTGGTGCGAAGGACACAGACACGTGTGTCTTATTGCACGACTTGCATCCCATCGCCTAGTGCTCTTCACTCTCCCTTTACCCATTTGTACCTTACCTGGTACGCAGACTCGCGGCTTCGTTTTTCTTCGTCTCGTCCCATGCACAGCTCCGCAGACGACAGCCACGGCCACAGCCACAGTCACGGCGGCAGCTGCGGCAGCGCCGACAACAAACCGCCGCCAACCGACCAAACCTCTGGCGACCTCTACGTGTTCCTTGAGGCCCTAAAGCCAGCCTTCCCGCCCAACGGTGGTGAGCTGCCGATCGGGGAGCTGCTGCGTGACGTCAAGGCCAAGAAGCCTGAAGTCTTCCAGCAGCTTGATGACCTCTTTCTCAAAGCACGCCAGGTGGCCGGCTTGGATGAGCAGGTAGCGCTCAAGTGGAAGGAGAAGGGCAACACCGAGTACAAGCGGCGCCTCCACCAGCAGGCGATCTTGTCCTACACGAACGGCCTTCTCTGCGCCGAGAGTGCCGAGACGCTGGCGGTGTTGCTGAACAACCGCAGCACTGTCTTCTTTGACCAGCACCGCTACGCCGACGCCTGCGTTGATGCCGACCGCGCTCTCACCTACCAGCCCACCTACTGGAAGGCCCTCACGCGGCGTGGGCGGTCGCTGGTGGAGCTGGGGCTGACTCAGCTGGGGGAAAAGGACGTCGAGGCAGCCAGGCAGGAGTCGCACGACGCGGCGAACTCGCCACAGACGATGGCGAAGGTGTTTGGGGAGGCGGTGAGTGGGATGGCAACAACAGCGCTGCCGCCCCGCGCGCACATCCGAGTCCCGCTGCACGTCGAGCGCTCCGCGAAGGGGCGTGCCCTCGCTGCCACGAGCCGGCTGACGGAGGGTGCGGTGCTGGAGGAGACGCCGTACGCGCTCGTGGCGCGGACGGAGACGCTGCTGTCGGTCTGCTCCTACTGCCTGCAGCACAGCACCTGCCTCTACCACGGCGAGGAGTTCCGTGCGCGCGGCATCAAGTCGCGCGGCTTCTTCTGCAGCACGGCGTGCGCCACGGCAGCGTGGGAGCACTACGGGCAGCACGAGAGCAAGCACGTCTTCTTCCTCTGCTGCCCCAACGACGCGCTGCTGGCCTACCGCATGCTGCTGGGCATGCGGGCCTTTCCCGAGCTGGCGGAGCTGTCCTCCCCCGCAGAGCTGGACCCGGCCACCGGCAGCGACTTCGGCGCCAACCACATCCGCACTCTGGAGGGCAGCTTCACCAAGGAGCTGCAGCCCAACGCCGCGGTTGGCGGCTACGAGTCGCTCGTCGCGGCGATCGCTTTCTACGTCGGCGCGCTCACAGAAGCCGAGGCGGAGCAGCTCCGCAAGGCGCAGCGGCAGATCCTGCTCAACGCGGTGGATGTGACGTGCGTGATGCGGATGGCTGCTGCGGCGACAAACGCGAACAGCGGGGCAGCGCTGCTGCAGACGAACACGTCCACGGCGCACCTGGGCAAGGCGATCTACGCGATTGGCGCGCTCTGCAACCACGCCTGCGACCCGAACTGCTACGTCTCCTTCGAGGGCAACCCGCAGGGCTCGTGTGCGAAGCTGGTCTTGCGAGCAATTCGCCCCATCATGGAGGGAGAGGAGCTGACGGTGTCCTATGGCGGCATCACCTGCTTCTCCTTCCACAGCATGCGGCACCGCCTCCAGACCCTGCGCGACCGCTACGGCTTTTTCTGTGGCTGCCAGTCGTGCCGCAACCAGGTCGACGAGCCGGTGATGACGGCGGAGAAGGAGAAGTACGTGCAGGCCTCCGACTACTACCAGAAGGGACGCCGCCTCGTGCGCGAGGGCGACTACGCGACCGCCGTCACCGTCCTGCTGCAGAGCTACGAGATTGTAATGCGCTACATCTGTCCCCCGCCAAACCCGCCGCAGTGGATGCTCATTAAGACGCACGACGGACTCGCGCAGGCCTACTTTCACCTAAAGCAGCGCGACAAGTGCGTCGAGCACTTGAAAGAGGCGCTGCGGCTCGACATTGCGATCCACAAGACGGCCAACCGCGTCGAGCTCATCAACGAGTACACGCGCCTCGCCTTTCTGTCGGAGGGCGAAGCGGATAAGAAGGAGGCTGCGGCGAGCGCCGTGGAGCTGCTGCGCCGCTTCTACGCGCCGTCGACGATGCTAGATCTTCAGATCGCCTACGTGGAGTCGAGTCTTAAAGCGGGCACTGAGGCTGTGGGAGCGGCTTCGGTTGCTTCTAGCGATGCTCCTGCTACGTGACACACTGGACTCACGCTTAACGTGTGATGGCCCCTCAAGAAATAAGAGAGTCGAAGCCAACACACACACATACACGAAATACAAAAAAAAAGTAAGTGAAGAAGTTGTGCTTCATGGCAAGCGATGCCCTCGCAAGCTGCAGTGGCTCTCAGTGTCATTTAGCCGCACACGTTCACACACACACAAACACACCTACTTTCTCCGAAGTGTTGCTCGCGTGCCCGCTTATTTGGTCGACATCGCCACCCACGTGAGAAAGGAAGAATAATAATAAAAACAGCGCATTTTGCGGTGGCCCTCGTGCGAAGAGCATCTCGACATATTGAGAAAATTAAGGGCAAGCTCCCTTTTGTGCAAATCTCCTTTTTTTCACTGAAGGAAAAGGTATCGTGAATGTCTGTCGTGTTGTTTTCCTCTGCAGAAGTCTCCCTCGCTCTTTTTTTTCCTTTAAACGTGAAAGAGAGGAACCGCGACACGTTGCTCGACGTCTCGCTTTTCGTTGCACCAGAGCAAGGGCCACATTTTCGCAATCTGCGTTGCTTTCCTCGTTGACAGTGACCGCCATTTTCTTTTTCTCTCCTGTGTTACTCCCCTCTTCTGTCGTTCTGGTGCTTTCGCACTTTCTCATCTCCTCCACAAGCGCAGAAGAGTGCAAGGCGGTGCGTGTCTGCGAGCAAGAACGTATGAAGACACTCTAGTGCAACACGGCCTTCAATTTTCTTCGTCACACAAACACGCAAATGAACTACAAGCTGTATGCAGTCAAGGAACAACTACCCCACAAACCTGCAAACGCTTACCAACATACCGAGCAGACATTTCTTTTTTGAAAAAAAGAAAAAAAAACACATCAATTCATTGATTTTTTCTTATTTACTTCTGGGGTGAAAATGCGCACGCCTTGCCGCTTTTGGGCGGCGTTTCTTCTGTTTGTGTGCGGCATCGCGCTGCTCGCGTCATGTGGGTGTGCGCAGGCATTTTTAAACCCGTACACAGTGGTGTACAACGAGTCCAACACCTTGCAGCTCGTGGTGCTCCGCAGTCACTGCGTCGTCATCGACCTCGACATGGTTCTCACGCGGCGGGTGGGAAGCATGGGCACGATCATCTTCGATGGCGAGGCCGCACACGGTGAGCTGTCTCATGGCGACATCGAGGCTGGCCAAGCGCTCTACGCGACCTCGCAGCGTTGGCGGCAGCGGACGTTGCTGAAGCAGGGCAGCTCTCTGGACTACGGCTTCGGGACGATCACCTACTGCCCCTCACCGCTTAACGCGACGACGCAACACAAAGCTACGAGGGAGGTCGAGGAGATGGCCAGCGTGAACGATTCTATTCCACTGCGCTTCATGCCTACTCCCGTCACGCGCGAGCACCCCGTGCAGCACCACCGCCTGCTTCTTACCATCGCACCTTTGACGTTTGCGCCGGTGGCGCCGACCACGACGGCGTGGGTGGACGGGTGGGCGTGGGTCGAGCGAGAGGACGAGGCTGGCGATGCGGACCAGAAGCGGGTCGAAGACGAGGACGACGCCGATGATGATGATGAGGTGAAGGGCGACGGCCTCCTCTTTGATACCGACCGGCTGGAGCAAACGGACGACACCGCTGTGCTGCCCATCGCCATTGGTCCGCGGGCAGAGCTGCGACCGCACTGGCGCCACGCACTACCGGGCGATCTGATACGCTACACACTGCGTCCCACCGCCGGCGACAACGACACGCTCAATGTTACTTTGCCTAAAGACGTTGAGCCGGGCCTTGAGGCGCTCGAGATGGTGGAGCTCTTCTCACTTGATGGTCGAGCGTCGTTGGCGCCGTGTGTGCTGTACTTCGTGGAGGAGGGTAACGTGGCGGCCACGACGCCGCCGATTAACGAAGATGCAGGGGAAGAGGAGGAGCAGAGGGAGGTGCTGACCTCGCCGGAGGAAATCACAGATCTGCCCTTCTCCTTCCCCCCAACCGCACAAATTCGATTTCGCGTTGATATGACCAGGTCGGAGGTGGCGGCGGCGATGCAGGACTGGATGCTGTCGACCACAGCGGACACAAACGTCAGCGCCGAGCCCCCGCCTCTCTGCGCCGTCGGCTACCGCGCCCGCCAACGTGGCAGCGGCGCCTTCACCCCCGCTGGGGAGGTGCGGGTGGCGTGGACGCCAGCGCCGCGCGCCGTCATCGCGGCCGCCAATATCACCGTCCCTCCTGTAGCGCACGTCGAACGTGAGGTCTTCGTGACTGCGCACACGGCGAAAACCCACGCGAGCGCGTCTGCCTTTGAGATGAAGGAGCTGTGCTGGGTAGCGCCAACACCGGAAATTCCGCATTTAACGATTGCCGAGCAGCTCAACCGCCGCTGTGTGCCGTGCGTGCAAGGCGAGCCGACGTGCACGATGCAGCTCTTGTACAACAACACCGCCGCCAACGTTTCGGCAGCGGCCGGCAATGGGACGGCTGCCGTAAAGGAGGATTGTGAATTGCCGAGCATTGACGTGGTCGGCAGCCTCCGCTTCTACACCGTGAGCGCGCACAAGTCGCTCGCCGGCACCTACACCTCCGCCAGCACGCAGGTGGCCGTTCGTGTACTGCCGCTGGCGCTCATCTCGCTGTACTTCCGCCACCTCCCCGGGGCCACGTACGTGGTGCGCCTTAACAGGACAGCTGATGTGCCTGCTGTTGTCGATGTCGCTGCTGCCGTGCCCGCCGTGTTTCGCCCTCACATTACAGCCGTGACGCTCGACGCGGCCTCACTGCACGGCCTTCGCGGCGAGCTGCAGGGGCGTGCCGTGGCCCCGGCGAGCCTGAGCGAGGCGCAGCGTGGCCTGCAGTGGCGGCGGCTCCGGCGCCACACCAATTTGTCTCTGAACACGACTGATGGTCGTGGAGCGTGGGTGATGCGGGAGAAGCCCACTTTGCTGCGGTACGTGCCGCCCGCCTCGTGGTTCGCGTCGCCGACGGCTGGGTGCGCTGCCGCCGCGACAGCCTCCCCGTCGGTGGACCGCACCGTGGACGACGCAGTGTCCGTTCGTGTCGACTTCGCCTTTGACTTCTCCGCAGCCTTCACGCTTGTCTTTCGCATGGAGGCAAAGGAAAGCTGTCAGCAGGCTGACGCGCAGCCCCCGATCGCGATAACCACCCACATGTTTGTCCACCGGCACACGGCGAATCCGCTGCGGCTGCCACTGCCACAGCGAGAGGCTGCTGCAGGTACGAATGGCGTGGCCACTCGTCCGCCGAGACAAAGCGTCCGCTTCGTGTCGCTGCCCTTGAGTGGAACGCTGTCGCGAGCGCCTTCGTGCTACAGCACCGGTGACGAGGAGGCGCGGCGGTTCCTCGGCCACTGCGATGCGGCGCCAAAACCGTTGGACGTGGACGTCGGCTGCGTGTGCTGCTGGCACAACTGCTCCGCCTACGTGGGTCCCCCGCTTTCCGCTGGCACGGTGGTCGAGGAGGAGCCGCCTGTCGATGCAACCCGCGCCGAGGACCCATCCTTGCTGGTGTTTTACACGCCGCCACCATCACCGTCACGTGGCGCCGGCGCTGCAGGAAAGGAGGAGGAGCTCGCGGTGATTCGGTACAACATGTGGTCCGTGCAGCAGCAGGCGGAGCAGCAGTACGAGGTTGTGCTGCACGTCCGCGAGTGGCCCGACGCGGCGGTGCGGCCGGCTTTTATGCTGCCTCTGGCTGGCGGCAGTCGCCGCGCGTCACCGCTGCAGCCGCAGCCCAGCAGAAACGTCTTCTCGGTCCTGCGGATGTCGACGCGGTCGGATGTGGAGACGGGTCTGGTGGGCAGCGCACACGGCAACGTGACGGCGTGGTTCCCGTGGAAGGTGTACGAGTGCGTCGCTGTGGATGATGCGGTGCCGCCGGTGTACGCACGCACAGAGAGGCCACTGCAGCCGAAACTAAAGTCCGGTGTTCGCGGCTACTGGCCATCGCTGACGCGTGGCTGCCTCGTGCTGGAGTCCTCTGGCGATCTTCCTTTGTTGGTCGTGCACGCGGTGAAGACGTCCGACTCGGGGGTGGCCGCGACAACGGTGAAGCTGCAGCCGTACGCGGTGGTCTGGTCCGAGCGCGCCGCGGTGGCGTGGACGCCGCAGGTGGAAGGGGAGTCACCGGACTGGATCATCGCCGCTGCCAACGCCAGTGGGGCGGTCCGCATCGTGGTGCCGAGCCCGTGGGGCTTCGTGCCGCCGCGACAGGACCTCTGACCGTTTTCCCTCACCGTTCGCTTTCGGACTACCGAGTCTGATGGAGGTCGTCTGACCGTGCGCCTGTCGCGTGCGGCGCAGCAGGGATGCCTCTACCAGCTTCCGCAAACGGGCTGCATCCAGGCTGGGCAGCGGTTGGAGGTTGTCCCGTGCACCGACGCGGGGCTACACACCCCGGCGTTGTCAGCGCGATGGTGCGTGCACATGTGGTACCTCGCGCAGCGCGTGACGCCGCGGCGCGCAGTGCTTTTGCGCGACGCCGTAGAGTTTTCGGCTGCAACGCGGGACGGCGAGCCAGTTGGGCAGCCGCTCGTCATCTCATTGGTCGGCACACGGCCAGCGATGGGTGGCTGGCTGCGGCCAATGGTGCTTGTCGTGATAGCGCTGCTGTTTGTCTTTCTGTTGGTGGAGCGGAGAAGGGCGGCGCGGCGTTTTGCGAGGTGGTCTGTCATCGTGCGACGCCAAACGTGGGCAATGCGGCGCAAGCTGGACACGCTCGCAGGACGCGATTGACATTACCTTTGGAGTCTTTTCTGTAACATTGATTGCTCGCTTGTTTCATTCTAGTCTGCTCTTTCTGATTAAGTGAGATGCTGCAAATGTGCACGTGCCCACAGCATGTGTTCCCTAACAAGGCACAACAGCAGAGGAAAGGGTAAAAGATTCCTCCCTCCTTCAAGAGCGGCGTACTCGAGGAAAAGGTGCTCGATGGTTGCTGTCACGCTAACCAGATGGCGAGGAGCACGTTTCGCGGCGTCAGCACTGCGCACCTGTCTTGCAACACCGTGAATTTTAGAGGGCGAGAGAGCGAGCGAGAGCCGCTGTAATGTGTTGCCTTCCGTTGCAAATCCTTGCCAGCGTGCTTGCACTCCGTCTTGCTCTTTGCTGTGTTGTTTTCCTGTTCTCTATGCTGTCTCTCTATCCCTTTTTCTGCTTTTCACTTCTCATTTTTCTCCCCATAAGCTACTGCCAGTATTCTCAGAAGCACACCTATACACAAGAAAAGGGAAAACAGACAGAGAGATGCTGTGCCGACGGTCCCTTCTCGTGCTGTGCCGCCGCCCGCCACTCGCGGCGTCGTCTGCCGCCGCGTGCTGCAGCAGCGTTCGCTTCTGCTCCTCCTCCTCCTCGCCTCCTCAGCCGCCATCGCCCTCTGAGAAGCCGCCGACGCCTGCCGCGGACAAGAAGGACGCGCAGGGCAGCAACAGCCATGGCGCCGGTGAGGCACCTGCGTCGGCGGCGTCGTCGCCGCCCAAGGCAGACACGCCGAGCGCCGCCGACGCGAGGAAGCCGTCGAGTGCGAGCACACCTCCGCCATCCGGAACAAAGCCGACCCCGCAACAGCAGCAGCAGCAGCAGCCCAATGTTAATGAGACGTTCACGAAGGATCGCGCCGTGCCACGCGGCTTCGAGGCCTTCTACGCGAAGAACATTGTGTCGAAAATGCTGCCGCAGCGCAACCCCACCGAGTCGGTGCAGCGGGCGTACGCCATGTCGCCGCAGGAGCGCATCCTCATCGCGCAGATCGCGGCCCGCGTACGGCTGCAGCGGACGTGGCGGCAGCTCGGCGTCATCTCGACGCTGCTGGCGATGCTGATTGGCTACCGCTGGTACACGGCGCAGGCGCGCCGCGACGCCGATGTCTCCAAGTACCACGCCGTCGTCGTCGACGTCCCCGGGCACACGGCGGTCTACCTGGACGAGAAAGGCAAGTTCATTGGGGTGCGCAACTTCAT